>JAQQZY010000005.1:18737117-18767935 GCA_030068375.1 Ostorhinchus rueppellii
TGTGTGTGTGTGTGTGTGTGTGTGTGTGTGTGTGTGTGTGTGTGTGTGTGTGTGTGTGTGTGTGTGTGTGTGCAGGTCTGATGACTTGTGCCAACAATAGCAGCTACACTGATTAAACAGCCGTCACACACACAGCGAACACACACAAGTGTTGTCCTCCTGCTCTCTGACCATGTCCAACACCCCTGAGTATTCAGGTCACCACATTATCGTTCCCCTGTGTCTTTTGACCCTGTTTCTTTGCTTCATCCTCTCTCTGTGTGTGTGCTGTGTTCCTCCTGACCTTGGCCAAACATTGGTTCCTGTTCCTGTCAGCTGTTGGCTCAGCTGCGTGCCACCCTTATTGCTTTCTCTCAGTGAGCCAGAGGGCTCAGAGCCAGAGCTCGTTCCATGTTGGTCCTCTTCCCATTTAACTGCTTCGACTTACCCATCAGCCCAGATGGTTTGAGCTGATTAAGGTAACACAGCGGTGGCTACGTCATACGGAGCAGGACTGAGGGATGGCAGAGGTCTGGGGTGGAACCGGCCACTGCCGTGCAAACTAGTCAGGTAGTCGGACAGAGGAATGTAGAGGAGATGTGAAATGGAATGCGGCCCAAGAAGAGCAGATGCTGTGGTCACCCATGCTTCACCTCATCTTGTAGCTCACCCACCCAGACCAGTCGCACCCATGCTGGCAGACCACAGGAACGAGAGGGGAAAGGGGGAAAGAAGATGGATTCCACTTTTGTATCCGTCCAGCTGGAAACCACAACGATCAATCACAGCAACAAAAATATGCAGTTACTTTTTGGCTCAAATACCAGCCCATCAAATATTTTCTCTTGAAATAATTGAGGATATGTTAATATATGACTGTACTCTGCCTGGCAGTATTTGCAGATGATTAAATTATACTGTTGCTCTGTATTATCATATACATTTTCAGTCATTTAAGTCTTTTAGACATTATGAGTTTGTATTTTGTAAGATGATAAATATTATGCTTCTGGGTAGAAAAAAATACTGCTGATGTTTTCTGTCGTGGGTAAATACATTTGTGCAGCCTCCTAACATTAACATATTATGTTTGGTCCATTTTACCAATGTTCTTTTATCTTCCATTACCTCTGCCTGGGATAATTTTTCATGTGGTTTGATTGAGTTTGTGGACTGTGGGCCTTGGGTGTCTGTACGTACACATCTAGGTGTTACGTACCCAGAGGAGCCAGGCTATGTGGTGAGGCAAAAACATCTACTCAGAGAACACCATTTAGCCACCCCGCAGTCATACATGAATTCAATTCAATTTTCAATTCAATATATCTTTATTCATCCCCTTGGGGCAATTTAAGAACAGCAGCTGAGCACAGTATATATATTACAAAGTATAGAAATTTAAAAGACAGTCAACAATAGAATTAAAAATTACACAAGCTTCCAAATCAGACAATCTAACTTGTCGATAACTCATTTGTCCATTTCTATCCCCGTTGCCTCTTCAATCTAACTGAGACGCGTTCAGGAACATTCAGGAGTTTGTAAGGTACAGGAAGGTGCTGCTCCCACACACACTACACACTCCAGACAGACAGAGCTTTATCCTTTTTTTTTTTTTAACTTCAGATTTGTGGTGGCAGGGAAAGTGCGAGTTCAGCAGCAATTTTAAAAGCCTCTTACAGCTGAATGGAGTGACAGTGAGTTTCATCTTGCCAGCATTATGGCCTTGATATGCATATTGTCTGCTGATCAGATTATAAGGTCCCAAGATGCAGTTTGTAATGTTTTACAGGATGTGTAAGTTCTTAGGCAGGGATGAATAACACCCTGCACTTCAATATCTCTGCTTTTTTCTGTCATAGCATCATAAAGAGCTTTTGTAGGATAAATGAAAACATCTTCTATCTAAAAGTGGATGTTTTTAAGTTCACTGGGGTCACTTTCATCATCAGAGGGAATTTAAGGGACAGGCATGTGACAAGTCAAATCATGAACAGCGAACAAATATGAACAGTGAAAATGACTGAAAAAGGGCTTTTCATCTCTTTGCAGTTGATGCGTTTGTTTGTATTTGCAGGGACTGTACACAACAATATACACTGCTATAAATGAGTTTGCCAAAAGGCTCATTTTCATGCTTTATCCGTGGATTCCGACTGATGCATCACAAGTGCCCAGCACAGATGGACGCATAGCCTTTTCTGGGGGAATTTTTTTTTTCCTATTTAGTACAAATAGTTTAATAAAGAATGCCTGCATAAATAGTGGACTTTTTCATTTCACAATAAAACCTCGTATGGTATTCTATTGTCGAGGGACATTTAATTCTAATTATTTAGAAAGCTCAAGTTAGTAGAGCCAAGCTTCTGTTCATGGAGCCATAAGAGGCTTGGACTGAAGAAACTCGACTGACTGCAGGCAAACTGGCAGCCTTCATGTGGATTTTCTGTGAATCTCTGGTTTAAATGGGGGAATTTTTTTTTTTTATCTGTGTTGTGTGAGGGTGAAACAATCACATCATAAAAGCAAAATTAGTTTTATTTCTTGGGGACATAGCAGACTTGCTGGCTTTCTCTGGTTTAAAGCTGTAGGAGAGCAATTATGTGATAATATGTGACGTTTAATATGCATTTGGACACAATATAAATCATGGGTTTTATTTTAAGAGCTGGTAATGCTCTCGTCTTCGGAGTCTAATTCAAGGGACATGGATGTCAGCTCCAAAATGAAGTCTATATGGAAGCATCTTAATACCACTGGTCTGTGCTAGAGGCTGCTGCAAAACAGCCTATATACAGCTGTGGAACAAAATAAGAGACCACTGATAAAAGAACCAATCCTCAGTTTGGGAACATTGTCAGAGCAGAAGTCCAGTAGTTTTTTAATATATATATTTTTTTCATTCTAATTACTTTGGTGGTACTAATAGCTTTGTTTTTGCCTATTAGTGATGGACACAGTAGTGGTGTTTATACTTCTCCTTCTTAAATAAGACATGGATCCGGTGTTAATTCAGTAGAAGAAGGTGTGTTTGTGTTGGAATTCAACAGACACAGGAATGGAACGGCTGTCATACACGCACACACACTGATTTCAGAGGAAATTGCAGTGGTCTAGTGGTCCATACTAAGCAGGTGTTTTTATCCAGGACTCCTTTTAGTCTCATTTGTTTCATTTAGATGCTCTAATAAGAGTTCAGTCATCTATTTTTCTACTGTAGATGAATAAAAGCCTGTAATATCTGCTTAAGACACATTAAGTGTAGTTATGGTTAGGGAGTTACACTTCTGCAAGTGTTTGATGACATTTACTGTTTTGCCAGTGAGTTAGCATTTAGCATTAGCTCACCCATGACCCCTTGCTGATAGTTTTAACCTTTTGCTCTCCTGCACTTCCACCGCTTGTGTCCAAACATGGTCCCTTCTGCCTCCAAAGAACCAACATGGCAACAGATCCTTCTAAGGTCTGAGACCTATCTTGGGAGACATTGGCATTGTCCAATCTGTTTGACATTAGACATGAGAGGACACTCACTGCAGTTAGAGTTCAATAACCTGTCCCAGCTCAAACATGATTAACCACTGCAGTATTTACCCAGGGAAGGATCGGAACTATTTACTGAGTTAAGTGTGACTTTTTTTTAGGCTGGGCAGTGTATGCCCAATGTCTTTTTTTTTTTCATCTTAAAATTATGCAGTTTCTCAGTTGAAATTTTTGACACGTTGTCTATGTTGTGTTGTGAATAAAATGTGAATTTGGTGAGATGTCCATCATTTATATTAGCCCAGGCTTTTGGGGATTGTAATTATCTGACATATTGGATGAAAATTGGTTGTTAATTCCCAAACAAAACAAAAATGACAATGCATCTTACAAAAGTATTGGCAGTTGATGCTTAAATCTGTCTTTTCTTTATATAATTTGACCAGGCAACAAACAATCATTTTTCCCATGGTTTTGTGAGGAGGCCATTATCATATTTACTTGTGCCAGTTGTTCTTGCGCCATTTAGCATTAAACATGGGTTGTCCCAGACAATTAGTGCTGCTGCTGCTGATGTGGAATGAAGGCAGACAGATCTGGAGCAGAGCGACTGCAGAGGCTGATGAGCTGTGTGGGTTTGTCGTCTGTCTAGCCTCAGGAAACTTCTGTGTCTGTGTGTTTGTGCACTTTATCTGCTTATCGTTCATGCACTTAAAAAAAAAAACATTTGTTCACTTGGTTGAGGTGCAGCCTAGAACAGTGACATGTACACAGTAGGTAAACTTTATGCTGCGTTTGACTTGGAGGGGGAAATGAAATGAAAGTGTGTGATCGTTCTTCAGTCAGTTAATAATCTTGTGATTGGATTTAACAGTTTATGACAACAGATGGCTTAATGCAGCTTAATGGGTCTGTTTTAAAAGCCTATTCATGCACATTTACTGGAGAAAGTTGATCTTAAAATAGCATGACTTTAGGTTGGCGAGTCTGCAAACAGTAGGCAGTGTTGTTCCTGCTGCCTGTTTGTGTGGTCGCAGCGGTGGTAGTGATTAGAGTAAGTGTTAGGATTAGTGTCTGCACTGGCTGATTACGTCTACTACAGCTACAGAGGAGCAAAGCACACTATGTCATTTCAGATAGAGGCCAGGGTTATTTTTTACAGTTACAATCAGACCCATACTGTACATGTACAAAAGTCGCACATGCAATATTTCACTGCAACATCTTTGGTTTTGATTACAGGTAGGGTGACCATACGTCCTCTTTTGCCCGGACATGTCCACTTTTTACAGCCTGTCCGGGGCGTCCGGGAGTGTTTTATGAATTCATGAAAATGTCCGGTTTTATTGTTTTTCACAGGACCAATTAGCGCCTCCATTTTTTCGTTTTTTTTTTTTACAACTCGAATGCAGGTTATAAGGCACGTGGCATCTTTCAGTAAGCTTCAAAGATCATTTAAGTATCTTACGCCTGAGCCGAGTGTCCTCTTTTTCTGACGCCAAAATATGGTCACCCTATTACAGGAGACATTCAGTTTCTTAAAAGCCACTTTTTCTCCTTGGCTTTTGAAACCACGTGAGATGTTTTAAATGTATCGTTCTTATTCAATTGTTTTATCTGGTTTTGGTTTTATTGTTCTTATTTTTAATAGTAAACATTTTATTTATTGAATTCTTTTTAATCTATTTCTTGTATTTTATTCTGTTTTTATTTGTTTTCCTGTACAGCACTTTGGTCCACTGTGGTTGTGTTAAAGTGCTTTATAAATAAAGTTGGATTGGATTCAATGGATCTGCTTCACCACATAAGGCTTATATAGTGTCACAATAAGGCTCATGATATTTTTTCCATCCATAGTTGCATTCGTTTTTGATTATTGATGATGCAGAATTAGACCGCTACATCAAGTCTTCATCACATCCCAAATTAAAGTCTGGACTTTATGGAGGTTTATCCATGTTTGGAAACGGTGTCTCATTCTCCTGAACCCTTCTGTTACATACCCGATGATCCTGATCAGTCCTGTCACTATCCAGTCTTTCTGCGTACACAGTAAAAAAAAAAAAAAAAATGCAGTGTCAATATTTCAGTCAAACTATTTTATTTTTAGTATTTTTAGCTCTATGGAGAGTAAAGCAGCTCTAACAGTAGAGTTAAAGTTCTGCACAGATGCAGTGTCAAATTCGACTCTACACAGTGATGATTAGTGCCAGTCTGCTGCATTGCATTGTGGGTACTGGACATTTTTCTCATTATGTTCTATTTTATGTGTAGGGGCTCAAGGGGGTTTTGTGTTAATGTTTATTTAGGTTCATGTGTATATCTTACAACATTTATTGAGCTTTTATGTTTATTTTTTATAAATGTGACACCGTTAGTCAAACCTGTAGCAGAACAAAACCAAACCTGACTGTCACCATGAAACTTTTATTGTGTTACAAGTGAGGAAGACTTTGTTCTACCAAAGTAAAAGCATGTTCTATGGGGATTAGAAGCCACAGAGTAAATGTATGTCCTTCTTGACTCCCACCTTATAGACCTTTGTAATTCTATATGGCTTCAGTATGAGCATAGAGTGTAAACTAATAAAGAAAATAACACTGCAGAGAAATAAATAGTAAAACATTACAGAGTCAGGATATCTATCAGAGAATTTTAAACTATATCTGGAGTAAAATAGCTCTATAAAGTGTAATCATATTACTCTGGCAGTGTGAAAGCACCACAGTGTTAAATATTTTTACACATTTCATTATTAACCCTTACATTGTGTTTGCTAATTCACAGACACCAACAGAATCCACCACATTTTAACAGGAAGCAACCTGGAACAGACCCTGACTCTGCAAGATGGACGTTTGACATGACCAGATGGGGTTAAAAATGGGGGAGGCACATGGATGCACAGCCAACTGACCTATAACTGCTAAAACTAGAACTGTTGTTGCTAGTGTGTGTGTGTGTGTGTATATGTGTGTGTTTGTGGGGCACATAGACCAGCCCACAGCTTTTAAGTGATGCATACAACAGCCACTATTCTCTGCCGGCTCATATTTGACCCATAACACCTCAAAGGTCTTTTTTTTTAGACCTTTAGAATTTACTAAAATGGTGAAAATTAATTTGTTGCGTTAAAATAGTTGTGGGTTAGATGAAGCCTAGTTCCAGTAGAAAAAAAGCAAATGGTACTTTTTACAAACCTAAACTTCTCTGCAGGGTCAAATTTGACCCGAACACAATATTAGGGTTAATTTTGACACTGAATTAAGTAGAATTAACTCTGAAAACCTGACACTGGCCATCGAGTAATTTTTACACTAATTTTGAGTGGGACCAAATGTTATCTGAAACAGAGTTAAATTCAACTCTCTCAGAGATAAACTGACACTGTTTTTACCTCCGCCAAGGAGGTTATGTTTATGCCGGCGTTTATTTGTTTTTTCAGCAACTTTACAGAAAAACTACTGGACGGATTTTCTTGAAATTTTCACCAGTGATAGAGAATCACTCAAGGATGTTCCCATTAACTTTTGGTCACAATCTGGATAAATCTCTGGATGCAGGATTTTTTTGAAAACCCGCGAAATCCCTATCTCTCATCATTGTGCGAAATTTAAAAAATCATATCTCTGTCAATATTCAGCCGACTGAGTCGCGCCTTTGTGGGATGATAGAGGGTCACACCTGCTATCATGTGGCACATCATGTCAATATCTCTCGTGGTTTTGACGTCATGATATCATAACCTTGGCGGAGGTTTGCGCTCACTGAGCGCTCTTACTGTGTGCAGTTACAGTTAAAGAACCTGTTCCAGTTGAAACATTATTAACCACTGCAGTATTTACCCATGGAAGGATCGGAACTATTTCCTGAGTTAAATCCAGTGAACGTCTCCTTGAATCAAAACCAAGGTGGTGCAGTTAAATATTGCATGTCTGACTTTTTTTTTTTTGTCGGGCAGTGTATGAACCAGAACCACCATGTGAGTTCATTTATATGAAGAAACACCACATGAAGGAAGTAATTGTGGAATATGGGACTAGAAATGCTCTCCCATCATTTAAGCCTTTTAAGTCATGAAATGTTGATATTTTGTTGTTTTATATTTTAACTTGTTTTATTTGATTTACATTTTTATGCTTTTATTAATTTGTATTGTGTTTCTAGTGTTCTGTACAGCCCTTTGTGCCACTGTAGTTGTTTTAAAGTGCTTTATAAATAAAGTTGGATTGGATCATGTGTTCAGACGTGGTGAACTCAGACCCCCCACCTGCCAAAAAACACTAAAAACGTCTTTAAATAAACCTGCTGCTGGGCGATACAAACTTTGACTGGCAGCTGAAGTCTTGACTAAAAACCAACACCTTAAATTGTGACATAATGATCAGCGATGAGGTCTTTTTCTAAATAGGATTCAGTGTCATTCTGGATGTGAAAGGAGAGAAAATGGGATCCAAACGAATGGCAAAAAATGAAAACATTTCAAATCATACTGGTGAGAGCCAAAGTAACACATTGGGTTAAAAAAAACATGTTGATACAATAATTGTGATAACAGGAATATGAAATACTGATAATTATTTGTAACTGATAATCTATTATGTTATTCTGTTGAAGTGCACCGCTACTGTGTCATCTCTTGCAGTGTCATCCTGTGATCATGACTAAAAACAGGAGGTGGAACATCTTTTCTACAGCTGCTCGTGCTCATTTTTGCTCCACTATTAACATCTGACGTCACGCTTTTCTGAATTTGCATCCAAGATATATTTGTGATCTCCGTTCTGTTGACTCTTTGTACCACAAACGTGACATAAGCAGCTTTAGTGGCTGGTTTGGCTTCTCCCCCGTCACATTCCTTTCATGCTGGGAAATGACTTGCTTTTAAGCCTACAGCTCCATCTTAGCTTTAGGTGTTCTGGGAGCAAACTCAGCTCAAATATGCCCGAGCATGATGTCTAGTGAGAGCCCGTCAGCTCTTATCTCAGTCATGCCAATTGTGTTTTTTGTGTTCTCCAGGTCAGATCAGCATGCAGCTCTCCCACATGCTTTAACACCACCTACCTCACATGAAACATTATCCTTCTGCAGGCTGCCGTACAAAATGGAGTAATTTGTCCTTACGTAAAATACTTCCTCTCAAGCTTTTGCACTGCTGTCAAAGCTCATTTGACTGTAGCACTTAACCTACATGCTTATCCTCTGAACATTTGGCACTCTAAGCATGGCCGAGCTAGCAAACACAGATACCAATTCTTCTGCAGACAAATGTGCAAATTAAGAGAATAAAAACTTCAGGCGCATCTAATGTGATTTTCTGTCTTCACCACCAACTTCGGGACGCGTTCCAACTCTATTTTGACCAGTTGCTTGGTTTGAAACGTGGCCAGAAGCACTGGTTGCTGTTATGTAAACCCTGCGAGTCCTGGAGCTGCAGCCACAGTTTCAGTCCACGCACAGAGGTACAGGCCCATGTCCTGGAGGCTGTTGGCTTTAACTCAGGGAACACACTGATAGAAATGTGTTTTCCAGACAGAGCTGTCCTCGCCTCCATACTGACAAAAACAGAAGCACCAGCTCAGGTGTGTGTCAGTGAACGTCTCTTTTGGTGTTCAGTAGAAGGTTGTTTTGTCCGTGTTGTTTCTTTGTACCCAGCAGAGATAAAGTCTGCAGTGACTGTGTCTGAAAGAGCCTTTTATTTTCCAGGCTCTCTGGTCCATCTTTTATCAGAGTGCACATCACAAACCCAGCCTAGCAGGGTGTGTATCTATGTATGCTTCCTATTGTTTGTCTTTTGCAAATACTGTGTGTTCTTCTGTTACCCACCATCCATGCAGTCAGTGTCCTTTTGGCTTATTTCAGTCCATTATGATCATGTGAGTATTGTTGTAGCACATCTGCCATTTTGGGCAGTTATTTACTAAATGCAGTGTTTCTTTGCCTGTGGGTTTGGGGGGCTGTGTGCGTATTAGCGGTACATTCCTGTAGACACGAGGGATAAACAGTGTGAATCAGAATCTAAATATGATTAAAGGCCTGCATTCCTTGTCGGGGGTTCATTATTTTGTGGATCTCTGGTTGAGGCCACATATTACTGAGGCTGTTATATGATCAGTTTTACATAGCTGTTCATTTAGTCTGTGGCCGTGGGCAGGACATACCATCTGGAACCTGTCTCACAGTCTCACACAGACTGTGAAACAAAGCACTTGTCTGTCCCTGTCTTACACTTGGCTGCAGACAGTAGAAATCAGAGAAAACAGTCAATAATCCAGTATCTTGCCATTATCAGTCATTTTCTTTTCACAGTGCACAAAACCTGCTGCGCTTGATGCTTGCTGTCTCCGGCCATTACTCATCCCTCGTTGTCCCTCTTTCTGCTCAGTTAGAAGCCCTGCGCTGCCTTCCGACTCTGCCGGCAGCAGCAGAGGTACAAGTCGAGCTGTTGGATCTCCTGTAAGTGTAAATACAGCAGCCGTTGCACCGCTCTCCACTCACCATCCAACCTTCCAGAAATAATGCCTTGAATTACCTCCTACTCACATCCTGCAGTGGTTTGCTCTTATAAACACTAAAATGTTTTGTCAGTTTTCAACATAATGCAGCAAATTGCAGATTGGCAGTACATCTTATGCCGCAGTCCTAGTCCTCACAGAATGGTCTAGTGGTCACCTCAGTGGGCTGCAGATTGGAACTGTCCGATCTGGGAACAGATAGGAAGCCTGGTCATCCTGGGGTTTATAGCTTATGACAAACGCTTGTTCAGCCTTTTGCAGACTCACTGTAAATATCAATGAAGTGTAGTTTAGTACAGTCGACCTTAGTCCCCTGCTTGTTCTTCCACATCCCTTTTTCTTTATATATTTTTTCTAATGAAATGAACTCTTTGTGTAAGACAGCAGTAGTTTGGTCCATTTTGCTACTTTAACTATACAGGAAAATGTAGACACTAAAAATGAATCCAGTTTCTACACTAACATTAGACAGACATTACACAACCTGACATTTGTTCAACAGGCTGTAAGTGACCCATATGGGCTGTAATAGTAAAAATTAAAAACATATTATTAACAGTAGTGATATGAAAATGAAAACAGCACATATACTGCAATGAAGAGACAAGCAATTAAAATACAGAGCTGAACAAATGTATTAGACCATCTGCCATGAAAACAAGAAAACATAATTAACTTCATAGTTTATCAAAAACTGGTGTCAAATTAAAAATTTCATTTTTATTCATACATAAAATGACCAGTTGGTATAACAAAATAGTCCTTGCTGACAAATAATAACCATAAATGTCCATATTTAGTGTGTCCACCTTTGGTGCAGATAACAGCTGCCATTGTTTTTATGTAGTTTTACACAGGAATGAAAGATAATAACTGGAATTGTGTAACTTCATAAAAAAAATACTCATTTGCTGCTGCATTTCCCTTTGCATTTTTGGAAAACAAACTGGAAAATGTAAGGATAGTAACAATAGTTCTACTTTAGCATTAAAGATATGGTTTGGATAAAAAGATCTGTCATATACTGGTGGATTAACCATTATAGAAACATAAAAAGATATTTAAGTAAACAGAAACACTATGGCAGCAGTGGCAAAAACCTTATACTGGGTGGTGGTGGAAGAATGCATTTGTTAAGCAGTTTTATTTCTGAAGAAGCATTAAACTCACAAACCTACACTTAACAGTGTAAATTCTACAGTTTAAAATGACACTACAAGCAAATCAGTTGCTATCATGTCTGTAGTCATTTAGGTTATAAAGTATAGGTGAATATATGTAACTTAAACATCTGTGCATTACTTGGATGTTGTAGTCAGATTTGCTTGAAAGTGTAAAAACACACACAAAAAACTGTGGGCGTGATACGACTGGAACCTTCTACATGATGTGCTCTGACCCTGAAGCGCCAGCAGCTTCAGCGATGACAACTTACCTTTACCTCTTGTGAGCGTAAATCCCTTCAAAGCGGTTAGAGCGAAACAAACACTGGTTAATTTCCTGGCTGTAACTTGTGATAGTCAAATCCAGAAGGGCTGTGTGGTGAGAACAGCCAGAGGGGCTCCAGCTCCTAAACCCTGCCAGCCTCTTCATGTTTGTTTAATTCAATCCCACATCACAAAGCTTTGTTTGATAGTTTTCATTGCATAAACAGCTCTACTCAAGTTTGCTCATGTTTGTTAATGACTGATTAAATGTTCATATGTGAGCTGCCATCTAAAATTTAAATCACTTTAATAACTTGGTGCCGGGACTTATACTTATTTTGCAGTTGTGATTTACAATGAATAAATCAGACATGGGATGGAGTTTATTCTTTGATGATGTGCTAAATGTGCTGTTGGGGTATGTACATGCTGATAATCAGGTTATGATGGGCTGTTCTACTGTGGGCTCTGTACTAGACTTGGCAATCTCTCTGCCACTGCATTTTACACTTTACAGCAAAAAAAAAAAAAAAAAAAAAGACTGTGCCCCCAGAATTGTTTCACAAAATTCAAACGGCATCGGAAAGCTGAGATCCTGAGCTTTCCAACACGTTATGGCAGCAATGTGGGACCCTATTACAAGGAGAAAGGAGCTGTTTCATAAACTTCCACACAGGATAAAAAACAAAAAAAATTCATAATATGGATACTGAATGTTCAAGACCAAAGAGTATGTTTGAGCAGATGTAAATAATTGAATTAATGAATTATTTCTGCAATCTCAAAGTTTCATTATGGACATTTACAGTTGTTTCTGACAATGCTAAAAACTTCAAGTCCTTTAATTTAACGGCCAGATACTGAAAGTTATGCTCTTCCTGAAAACAAAGGTGCAAAACAACTGGAAAAAAAGACACTTTCTGACACTTTTATTGCAAAGAAAACATGAAGACACCTCGGCAGCCTCTTACAAAAGGGTTTAAGTGTGACTGGAACAAAACTCCCTCATATGTGTTCTGTAGTTTTCACAACAGCTTGTACTCTCATACGTTTGTCACTGATGACTCTCACATTACTGCTTTATGAACTCAGACACACACACACATTGTGCAGGTGTTTTATCCCACAAGGGCTTAGTGTGTAAAACTACTGTCTGAAAGCAAAAACAAATTCAGGACACAACAAGCAGCACAACTCAACATCCTGTGTATTTATTAACACAGCTGCAAACAGTCCTTAGGCAATTTCTGAGATCATTTGTAAGGACTTAATCTCAAGAGTCAACACATAAAGCAGCTTAGTTTTTAATAGAAGAGGTACTGTTCACTCTTTGAGGCTGCAAAATGAGTTTTCTGTGAGGATGCGGTGATGATCCCTCTGTGTTGTAAGTTCAGGTCAAATGCTGTTTCATCAGGGTCATAGTTATTGTCAAAACATTTTATTGACAAATTCAATTGGTGAGAACTGAGAAAGTGTAATTTGGCCCTTTCATCATTCAAATATTCTGTCGTTAAACCCATTTACTTCAAGGTTCACTGTGATAGTTCAGTTTTTTTCTTTTGAATAAATTTGCAAAAATATCTTAAATTGTACTTTCACTTATTCATGTTACTGTGGGGAACTGAGTGGAGATTCATGTGCAAAAAAATCCTAAAATTTAAATGATTGTAGAATCAGGCAGCAACAAACCAAGCGTGTAAAAAGTGAAGGGTGTGAAAACTTTCTGAATGCACTGTTTAATACAAATTCAGCTGTGTTGAGTTGGACTTTGCTGATCTCACACTGTGGAGGCGACAATCCTTCATGTAGTGGTTGAGGAGAGGAAATAACTTACGACAACTCTGTCCCAAGGATAAATAATGGTTGTACAAGTCATATTTTATTCCATGTGCTTTACAAGGATATAAATAATGGCCAAAATTACAAAAATCAGTGTGCTGGAAGCCCAAGCCTATGTACATTAGTTGGTCAGCAGTGATGTCAGCAAATAACCCATTTCAATGTTCACTCAAAATACAATCTCTACAATCTACCATTAGTTTTTTCATCTTCAACCTTTATTTTGGTACCTTGTTTCCAGTGCCATATACTGCAAATCCTTTTGTCTTTTCTTTTACATTACATGTATGAACAATGAGTTGGCAAAATATCTATGTACATTTTATAATTGGATAACATCTCATCCAAATAATACAGTAATACTGCGTTTAAAATAGTACATCTGCTAGTTAAGAGTAGAGCCCCATGAGAAATGATGGAGGGTTGACCTGACAAGAGTTAGCTAGCCACCGGCAACATTCACTCTCTGTGTACAATATGATCATCTATTTTCAGATTTTTTTAAAGGATGGCCATCATTCTCAAGCCCAAGGTTTTCATTTCAGCATATCATAGAAAAATAATGTAACATTAAGACAACAGTAGACAAGAATTGCACAAGAATAATCATAATCATCATGGTAATATAATACTCTCATATTAAACATTAAAATGTCGGGCAATACGAAGAGAATACTTTTTTAAACGCCAGATGCTGTTTTGTTCATATCGCTTTGTTATGTGCTGCAAAACCACACATCTCATCAGGACACACCAGTTGTATCTTGAGTGTGTTGCAGCGAGTCCAATCACATTTACACATTTGTGCATATATCTCTATTTTCTGACCTTAAAGGAAATGTAAAATAAAGACCCAAAGAGCCAGTGAGATGTCCTCCAACCCATGCCCATTCCAACAGACACATGCCTAGTGGTGCCTTCCGTGGACTCATTGTCTGCTACCAACATTTTCCCAGTGACCATGCTTGTCCTCTGTGACCTCCCAAAAGTTCATAGGTCACGCCTCACAGTTGGGTGAATAAAACAGATCCTGTGGCTGCCGAAAGTTGAGGCTGCTTTCAAAGTGTACATTCAGTGCAGACCGTCGTCTGTCAAGATGCAGTCCTGGTAGTGTGTGTGTGTGTGTGTGTTTACTGTGTCAAGCATCATGTGCGTGAATGATGTCACAATTTTGTAGTCAACCTTAAACACTGTGGAGTTGCGTCCATGTTTGTAGTCCTTTGAAAAGTGAGCAAGAGGGTCCATTGTAGTCCATTTTGCATTGTATGTGTGACAAGGTCCGTGTTTAGGGCTGGCTACATTCTTTGCATTCCACAGTAATAGACATGAGCGTCCGGCATTGCCCTGCAAATGAGATGACATCACTTATCGAAAGAGCCCTCACACCCCGCCTCTCCACCGGCCCCCCTGCTCAGCAAATCCAAAATGGCCACCATGCGTCTCACAAGCCACATGCTAAACTGTTTACATACAAGATTTTTCAACCCCCCCCCCAGGTAAAACAATTTATGGCCAGGAAAAATTAAAATCAAGAAAAACTGAATGTTGTTCAAATAACTGTGTATATGTATACACATGTACTAAAAAAAGCTATAAAATCAAAAACATAAACTACATCTTCCTGTCACAGGTCATGTTCCAAACATACTTTCTTAAAAGAAAAAATCCTCAAATTACTAAGATTTCCCAGAAAATCCCAAATTTAAAGAATCAAAAAGCTGACATCCATTGCAATCTCCTGCTGGATGAACCAGTTTGAGTCAAAATTAGACCGTGCTACATCACCTCTCCTCTTCGATAAAAAAGGTTTAAAAAAAATCTGCACTGTCCTCCAGTTGTCACATCTAGACAACAACCCTCCTCACTGTCAGCTTCAAGACTGGGCTCAACAGACAGCTAAAACACTGTTTTGGCTCTTAGTGGTTTACTGGACTCAAATCTCATTCATGTTGTCAGGACAGTTGGACAGAGGGGCTGAAATGAAGAGGAAAGCGAGTTATGGAGGCAGTCGGAGGAGAGAGACTAAGCCAAACGGTTGCATCCATCAACGGGTAGAAAAAAAAAACGAACAACAAAATACAAAAAAGAAGCTGAAAGCAGAACACCCAATTGTTTGACCAGTGACTGACCCACACACAGGAAGTGGAAAAACGGAGCTGACCATTCCCCCTACAGGTGGAGACAGAGAAGTGCACCACAGCCCTGGGTTCAGAGGTCATGCGCCAGCCCTGCAGGCAGGAGGACGGGGCCAGGGCCAATAAAGGGGAGAGCAGAAACGAAAGAGAGAGAAGAGACAAGGAGAAAGAGAGAGACAGCGCAGCGCCAAACGTCATCATGCAGTGGACAGGCTCGGCTAACGGGGGCGGGATGTTTTGTTTTGTTTTTTCGGCCGGTGAGGTGACGCGGCGGCGTGCGTCGCTCGTGCCCAACTCTGGGGCGGGGCCCCGGTACAGGACAACCTCTGAAAGGCACACACACACAGGAGTGGACAAGGCGGGTGTATGTTAGAAAATAGTGGTCTCGTACTTGGTGTTGACTCCTCTTTTGGCTTCCTGACCCGGCTCCACAATCCACGGTACGTTGGCATGGCCCTTCTGGTCCATGGATGGCTGATCCATCTGACACAAAAAGAGACGCAGAGGGGGGAAAAGAGACAAGAACATTACAACAAAAGAAACCAAGAATAGAGAGAGAAGGACAAAAACATGTACCGTCTGTTCTGGAACCAGAAGTTTAATAAATAAACTGTGATTATTCCCCCACATATAATTAAAGTTTTTAATGAGAAGAGCTGCATTTGTGATTTATGAGATGAAAGCCTTTTTTCAATTGTCTGTCCTTGAATGAAAATTTTCTGGTCTTCCTTTGCTCTGGGAGTTTTGACCTTGTAGTCATGCTCTGAGAGATAGGTTTGTTTTTAATAGATGGTGATGAAAATTAGTCATGTTTCTTTCAGTGGTGAGCAGTGTTGATCCCAACAGTGTTCAGACTTTTCATTTCTTCTGCAGAGCCCTAAACATGGTCATGCACAGCACTAGGGGTGCACTCATTTGTACCAAACCCTTTCGGTTCTGGGCCTTCAATACAATGTGGAGGTGTGGCCTATGTGAAGAACGCAAACACTCGGAAAGCAGGGTGGCCGCAAGCAGACCCCATGTGCAGGGTTTATACATATATACACTGCTGCTGCATTCTCAGAGCCGCTGCAACCCCCCTCCCACTTTATTCTGAGGTTGGGGTGCTGATAAGGGGGTGTACACATGACAACAGAGAGTATAAGAGGCACAGAAGCTAGGTTGGGAATTCGAAGCATGTTAAGTATCACTTTCAGTTTTCAATAGTTAGAGCCCCCACCCCCCCACCGTACTGAAAACATCTTGAAAATATATCGAATTGAAGATCACTGAACCCAAATTTTTCTGTAGCGTTTCACCCCTAGACAGCACTGATCATCAACATTAATACAGGTACTTAAATACTATGAGATAACTTTAATTTGATCAACAAACTGTCAAATCACATTTGTCAGATCCCAGAGTTAAGCCAAACCAGACACAACGGAGCCTCTACTGTGAAAATCAAGAGCTACATCTTCACACCTGGTTTGGCAACTTACATTTAAAAACAGTCATTTAAGAGAACGTTCATCTGCTAAATGTTTTTTTCTTCATTAATTCCTCCTTCCAAAACAGACATGGGCTGAATAATGGGGACATCGATTGCTTGAGAATGAAACTTGTAACAATTCAGCAGCTTTCACTTTCCTGCTTTAGTAAACCAATATTTAACAGCGTTGTTATCAGTATTAGGGCTATTTTCTCGGACAATTTCATGATAATAAAATCAGTGAAAACAGAGACGATAGCATCGATGAGATGATTTGGGGATGTGCTGTTTAAGGTGGAAGGTAGTGGAATATAACAACACAAATGGGAGAAGGAGATGTGATACAAGTAAGGTGATGCATGGAAAAGCAGAACACAAAGTAGGGGAATGATTTCACTGTCTGTCATAAAAACCAACACATCCTGTACGTTATCCTTAGATTTATAAACATAAGATCCTGCTGCTCCTGTATCATTACAGTGTTCATGTGCTGCTCATTGCACATGCATCGACGCTTTCCTGTACATCCTAGTAATTTCAAGCAGAAGATTTTATGTTTGTTTCTATCAGTGTGAAGCTACTGTGACTTCAAAGCTGAGAAAGAAACCAAACAAACCTACACTGCTTTCAAAAATAACCCCACAGCAACCAATCAAATGGCCGTGTTGTTGCTGAGAGCAATTTTCTTCCAATCTATTGGTTGTTTTCACATGATTTAGGGGGAAGGGAGACTCGACTATGAGCTCTGCAGACAGTAGCTGAATGAACTCATCCTCAGACCTTCTGTCGTTTTAAAGTCTAATTATATCTATGAGCAATATGTTCGACGCAATCAAGCTGTGCTAGGGTTTATATAACAAAAAAAGAAATAAAAAGATGAAGGGCTACTTCTCTGCGCATTTGAGTGCTGCTGGAGAGGACGGGGTTAATCTCACAGTAGTCTAGATTCTCTTATCTTCTTTCAGCACACTGTGACTGAGGCTAATGTTAATGGTATTCCAGTACTTTTGCTTCTCCCTCACACATACAACCACATCTGAACCTTTAAATCTTGTAAAGAGGCTACGGTTGTTCTCAGAGCCATCCACACCACTGTTACACACCCATCTAACATATAAGTAAACCACACATTTCTACATACAGAGGAAGTATGCGTGTGATTTAATGACAACTTCAGAAACCAAAACAATGCCAAATCTATGCAAGGCAGATAAAATGAGTCTACTACTGCACTTGAATAATTTCCTGGCGTTTGTCTGCAGTCCTCTTTTAATGGTCATTTAGAAATTCAACTGTGTCCAAGATGGAAATGAGGATGTGTAGAAAGAGTGTGGGTCACAGCGAGAAAAAAAGAAAAAAAAAAAAACACCAAATGCAGAGAAGCTCATTCCAAGCATTCATGGGGGATTTAATAGAGTTTCACTAGCGTGGAGGCTCGATTATTGCTCCAAACACAGTTTATTTATACATTTACAGGCTCAAATGTGCCTCTTCAAGAAGACAGTGTATTCCCATATACTGAAAGGGAGCAGAGGGGCATTTGATAACCTTCTGAAGTGTTAAAGTGAGTGATTTAGATTAGAAATGAATGAATGAAGTGAGTTGGCTTTGAAACATTTAGCAGCTTACGATTCATTAATTATAATTGCTGAGATTGAGGTAGTAATTGAGTGACACACAGCAAACTCACCGCAAAAGTGACATACAAAAATGCAGTCAGTTGAGTAAAAGCCAGAGATGAAAGCACTTACAGATGCCGAGTTCTCCTGGACTAAAGAAAACCATGTGGAAATAAAGAATAAGAGAAGGAAAAGGGTGGAGGACCTGTGACTGAGCTTTGAGAGGAAGATGGAAGAGTCGAGGGGGAGGAAGAGGAGGGTGGAGAGGAGGCCGGTGAGGGGTGTAAATGTGGCCCAGTGACCAGCGGCTGGAAGGGGGCATGATGACCTACAGGGGCAAAGGTCATACACAGGTCAAAGTGCACCTGCTCTGCAACAACACCCGGAAAACAACACAACGGCAATGCAAAACCCCCCACAGCGATGACACAGGCTGAAGCTGCATGGCAACAGGGAAAGGCAACAACAATCCAAAACCAAAGCGAAACCATGGCAACAACATGGCAGCGAAGTCATCGCCCTGGCAACAGCAACATCACTGCAACACAGCAAAACTGCAACAAGAATAGGCCGCGTTATGGCACATTTATATAGCAACTCCTGCACGGCAACACCACTCCAAGCACGACGAATACGGAACAAAGCATCACTCGACAAAAGCATGTTCACAAGCTGACGTCACTTTGTTTTTCCATCCAAACTTCAAATACATCTGACTGTGAGGTGAAAAAGCTTCTAGTGATGGCTCTAGTTAATGTTTAAATGAAGTGTACATTTAGGTGTGAACGTTAAATGCTCCGTGACTACCGAGATAATAAACACCTGCTGGTAAACAAACCCTGTTAACGCCGCTGCCAGGCACCTCAGGTCAGTCACACAAGATTATGACGGTGCGTTTTCATTCCCGATTTGAAGCTACACTCAGATTACAGTAACGTGTTACTGCTGATCACGATAACAAAGACAAATCAGATGTGCTCGGCTAGAGTGGAATAGCTGGTGAGGCAGACTGCTCACGCTTCGGACACGCCAGGTCATGATGTGTTTTATGAGCAGAGAAACAAAGGAACAGTATTTTAAATCACAGGGGCTTTGTGAGGTGCTGCAGGATGAGATTATGGCTGGCAGGTGGCGGGAATATTAAGTGAATCCTGCAGTATCTTTGCCTTGCTGCACACCACAAACCATTAACCACACCACATATACGCATACATGAACACAGAGAAGAAAAAGGCAATTAATGGTTAATGTAACAGTAGCCGACTCAGCAGATTGTGTGTACACATGCCATCGTCCATCATCTCTGCAGGCACAGGACCACACACAAGCTTTGCAAACACACACACGCACACAAGAGAGAGAGAGAACACAAATACTGCACACGTCCTCTTTCTGTCGATGAAAGATGGCTTCTTCCCTCATCGCCTCTAACTTTAGCAAGTGAGACCATTCCTCAGAAGTGACCAATTTGCTTCTGTCACCGGGTCTTCAATGCCTCACAGTATGTAAGTGGACTTAAATCTGGTAAGGACACATTGATACAGCAGCCACCGTAACTCTACACTGTTGCTGTGCTGGCCGATATTTGGCGGCAGAGGAGGGAAGTGCATTTGGGGAGTGGGTCAGCATGACTAATTCAAAGCTCTGTCAGGGCTTAATAGCAGGCTGACAGGTTTACAGACACACTAGACTGTGTGACGCTTCAGTCGGAGGAGGCATAAAGAAAGGCCACACATATTCAAACGTAAACACACACTGAAATGCATGACAGAATGTAGGACACAAATATCTAGTGTCTCACAGGTTCTGGATGGGTAGTGCAGTGTACGAGCTGACTGAGAGGGTCTAGGCTTATTAAGGCATTCAGTTTACAGTTTTTAATCAAAACAGTGGCAGTTTTAGATGATAACTGTGCTCATTTAAATCACCTTTGCTATTTTGGGTGTTCACACTGATATTTATGGCAAAACACTTTCCTGTAAATACCTGGGTAATGTATTCATAAAGGTCAAAAAGGTGAGTGTGGAATACTGGACAGTGGCCACACTCAACGATAAGTAGAAGGAGGTTGGAAAATAATGGCAGGACGCTTGAATTCTTTATTTTATTTTAGTAATGACATGGTGCGGCCTCATGTTAAGTGAAATTATAAGCATATTTTTGTCAAGTGAGCAAACAAGCCGGCAGAAATGTACAATCGCAGTTGAATGTTGCAGATACTGATCCATACTGGTTGTGTTTGACCATCAACAACAAGAGGCAGAGGAACACTGATTGTCCTTCTGGTAAATATCAGAACAATCATGATTGATTCGAGACAAACTTGCTCTGTGGACATTCACACCTTGCACAGGTAATAACAGAATGTACCGTATGAAAAAGTACTAACAAAGGCGTCTGAACTGAACTGTGGAAGTGCAGTGTATTTGCAGTGCGTCTGCAAAGCTCAGAAACAGTATAACAATTGAGATTGAAATATTGCAACCAGTGTCGATTTTAGGATCCTGGATACGTAGTACTGCGAGAATGAAAATATAATTCAAGATGCAACCTGCTGCCAGCAAGGTAATGTATGCTGCACTGAGGTTACAGATAAGGCTGTAGGGGAAGTGCTGCCTGTATTGGTTTTAAAAAGTTTAGAAAACTTCAGAATAGGTGGAAAAGCAAGTATATATATCTCTAGATCCAGAATATGTAGGTTTGTTTTTAAGGGGTTTAAATGCAACTGGATTAATTCATATTTTTGCACAATCAGCAGAACAATGCTTCCTCTAATAACGTAATGTATTTGGCTTTTACTTACAGCATTAACACACAACAGCCCTATAACACGGAGCATGTTCTAGAAATTCCCAGGAATATCCACCCCACATAAAGCAGAGCATAAAGGACAAGGTTACAGATATTCACACTATTGTCTAGGAAAGGTATGTTCAGTGAGGCACATCCCCAAACTCCATGAGAGGCCCCTGCACACTGCAGCATTTCTGATGAGGCTCTGATGGACCGAAATGTCAATACATTCATTCTACATCTTAGGCTGCAGTGTGTAGGAGTCTTCCACATGAGGATTCTTTATATTCTTACACACACATAGTGAGGAGGTGAGCCAAGCCAGCCTCCCCGGAGCCCAATGCAAACAGGCCTCATCAATCAGCTTAGTGTGTAAGAGACTGCAGGGACAGCAAGACTGAATGGACGCTTAACAGATCAAATATCCACCTACACCTCTGCCATAGCTTCCACTGGGCCAAGACCTGCACACACAACACAAGCATTCCAGCAGAATACCAAAGTGAGAGTTGGAAACGGTGTTAATGAGCAGGGGAAAGACACCGGGATAGAAATTATGGACAGACAGTGGGTTAATGCGATGCTGGTTAGGATGGATTAGAAGCAGATATAAAATGACCAGATTTGAGTTCAAGAGTTAAAAGGTGAGAGGAATCAGATTTGAAAATCCATCCTAAAACACATTCCAGACATGTAACCCATGAGTTTATGGTAAAGATGTAGAGAATCCATTTCATGAAAATGATATATGATCTGCAAGGTGAACCCCTGCTTATCTGTAAATCAAAATCCAAACCAAGAATGACCACTGGAGTCTCAGATTAGGATGGATTTTCATGGCAGAGTCTAATGCGGAAAGATGCTTACAGTTTTGCGGATGTTGACACGAGGTTTGGGGACAGGTTTGCTGGGCTTGCTGTCAAAGCTCTCCGGCAGTGTAGATGATCCGTGGCCGCTCTTCCTGGCCTGCAGGGCTAGTTGGTAGGCCACCTCAAAGGCCTGGCCCAGTGTCAGGATGATCTCATATGCCAGGTTCTGATGAGAGCAACAAGACAAACAACCGTGAGGAAACAACGGTTTCACAGACACAGCAAAATATCAGATCGCAGACGTAAAGATGTTGTTTAAATACTGACCACATCGAAAGCAGTGAAGACATGGCAGTAGTGGTGACTTGACTTGAGGTCTTTGGTGATGTAGGCAAATGTGGACAGATCCTCTGGATCCTGAGCTGCACATGAGATGTTACGAATCTCATGCTCTGCTATGATGTTCTACAGAGGCCGGAGCAGGTACGCAGGGAGAGAAAGACAACAGAAAGAAAGAAAGGATGAGAAAAAAAAAATACAGATAAAGACAAAATAAAAATAAAGAGGATAAAAATAAAGAGGTGCAGAAAGAGATGCTTTTTTTCCAAGTAAAATTGTTGATTATCTGTAATAATCCACTTCACGGAAAAACAAATGTGATTTATTATTCATTTCACACATCTCAAAACCATAATCAGTGTTTCATAATTTTGGTTTGAGAGAGTTTTGGAGTCACTGAGTTGTAATTTGTCCTCGGGTAATGTCACTGGAGAACGCTTTGTGTTAATTGAAGCACAACTTGGTACTCTGAAATCTACATCATTAAAGTCTTTAAAAAGGTTTTGCAAATGCAAACAAGACAAATACATTACATGTAAGTTGAGGTATTGGTTTTCTCCACATAAAAATATTAGTAACATTTTTACTGCAAACACTTTCCTGCTTTATCTTCTCATTTTCTTTCATAATATGCACGAGAAAATGCATTTTATTTTGCAATTTCACGCACATGTAGGAAACTACTGTTCTATATGAAAGGAACCACACACTAGTGACGCACTCTGTCATTCACGGAGTGGAGAAAATAGGTGGTGGCTGATCGCTTCCATAATCAGCATTTTTAACCCGCACAAAGTGGGGGAGGAATATTAGTAAATACATATTTTAAACAGTCACTGCCTGATTTAGTAGACTGATAGTTGTGATATTGATTTAGTTTAACATACACCTAATCTATTACACACGGATTATTACCAGTTTGTGTTTAGCTGTCTTTTACACTATTGATTTCTATGGCTTTGAGTTTTAAAACACCCAGGCTGCAGCAGATGCACACATTAACACAGTGGTGCAGACCAGACCCGCCACATATAAATGACACTCAGAGCCCCAGATTTCACGCCTCATGTGAGCCGTACCTTATTTGTGGCATCGATGAACTTGACTCCTTTGTAGGAAACAGAGAGAACGATGGTCGGTACTTTCTTCATCTGTTCTGTCGACTTCTTAGAGAGCACAGAAAAGGAAAGGTATAGCATATGAAAAGGTGGAGAAAAGGCAGCAGTTACTTAAGAGCAATCTCATACCAACTACATGTGATCATTTAAAACAAGATCTTCATCTTTGACCACTGATAAATGAAAATTATAATTGTTTCTACATTAGTGAATTTCTATTTGTGAACATCTACAATGAGATGATTTTTTTTTACAAATGAAGATAGTACAAGGTGACAGAGATAAAAAAAAACAAACAAAAAAACCAAAACACTCTATTGATGAGCATTAAATCATTTCCAAAGGTCAAAGGCTTGCTAAGTGGCTCATAATAATCAATCTAAAAAAAACAAAACACTGCTGTTGAAACACCCGAATCCAAAATCCAATAAGTCTATTAGCTTTTAAGCATATCAAGTAGTCACTTCTTTTTATTACGCACTGTAATCCACACATCTCCTGTACCAGTTAGTGGTTTATCTGAATTCATTATGCAGTAAAGTGCGTTGTGTCGGAGAACCGTGTGATTTACACTGACGTCAGTGTCACCCTCTTAGCTGTCAAAACCTTGAAAATATTCAAGAGATAGACGTAAAGTGGGTCCCTTTCTGGTGTTCCCAGTATCACTTCTTGCCTTTCATCACATGCCAGTATCTGTATTTCCATCACACTTCGTCCTTCCTTTACCCCGTTGTCGAATGCAGTTACTGTCTTCCTTCCCTTATCAGTTACTTTTCTTTGTTCTGTTTTTTCCCTGCTCACAGTGTGCTGCTGCTGTGGTTCAGGCCTGTCAGGATCAGGTATTGGTGAAAAGCTGACAAAGGCAGCACTGCCTGACTTCGTTGGCAGATACCCAGGTAGAGGCTGTGAAGTTGGGATTTAAAGATCCACATCTACCTCCACAGTGGATGGATGGAGGAAAAGATGAAAGGACGGATGCAGGGAAAAGCAGGAATAGAACAGGTAAAGAAGAGACGTACACACTCACAAAACAGGCATGATGTGATGTGTATCTTATTGCACTTATTCACAGCCTTGGTGTGCCGCAAAGGTGTGTCAAACTAAAGGAGGATAGAAGTGGAAGGAAGACAGATGCCCTCTGATGTGGCAACATAAATAAAGAAAAAAGGAGGAAAGATTGGAGAGACAGAGCTCATGAATATTACAATTCATTCTTACACTGCAGCGGCTCTTGAGAGAGAGGGGGCAAGTCAACACTCCAGTCAGTAAAATATAGAGAAAATGAAACATCAGGAAGAAGTGAACAGTAGGAGACTGCAGGGAAAGAGAGGGGAAGAGGAAAAAGAGAGGAAAGCAACAAGACAGGGGCAAGAGGAAGGCAAGAGGTGATTTTAGGTAACAGGGGGATCTGAGCTATCGAGCCACCCAGGCAAGGATATTAAAAATAAATCCCTCAATGCATTTAATCCACCGTCATGATATTTTAAGTTTGTTTAAGTTCCAGAGTGAATGTGCAGGCACTTGGACTAGGAGACTGTGTCCCAGATTTAAAGGTCCATTTAGGCATAAAGAGAGTGGAGAAAAATACAGTTCCCTGCTAATTCCTCATTGTTCAGTCATCCTTTGTTACATGACAAACCTGTCCAAAACGGTATATATTGGAATATATTTGTGTAAGAAAACAGCCTTGCCTTTTGTTAAATTTGGTTAGTAGTTTTTAAGCAGCAGTATGAGCTGGAATTGGATTTATGGTGACAAGTTAAAGGGACTGGATGTACATTTTCCAAAGCATGTAACATTATACACAGACTTACAGAATAAGATTGCCTCCATATCCTAACTTTTAGCCTTTTGTCACTGTGTGGTGGCGTATTTACCTGTAGTGAACCTGCCCTTTGCCTGTGTTTTCTATTTTTCTCTTGTTTTGTTCTGTTCAGGTCCTGTGTCGGGGGTGTGGACCTTTGGCAGCATGTTCGTACCAATAACAGCATCATCCAGCATGTGCAAGTAGAACAATATAGAAATGAAGCTACTCCTTTCACTTCACTACTGTTACAGGCACTGCAGTTCTGTCTGAGAGACAAAACTCAGGGCAAAGCAACCACACAAACCCCTGCCTTCAGCCTTTCACACAGAGCAGGAAGCTATGAAAATTGTCACAGCTTCAGAAAATTATCTTTTATTTTTCAGGTGGACAGCTTTTTTTCTTGCTATCTTTGCCCCTCCCCCCTCAGTCGATGAGAAATGGTACATACTTTGAATTTAATCTGACTGTACATATGAAAATTTACAATTGTTTTCATCCGTGACTTCTTTTTAGTAACATGAATGATATGTGACATAATCATGGTACAATCTGAAATATTCTAAAACCTACAAAACAGGATCAAATGTATCAGCCAGAATGATCCTTTCAATCATGTTCATGTTTTTAGGTTTGTGTATTGGACAGTGGTTTACCCTCATCTTGGCACAGGCATCTTGTGTGGACTCTGTCCCTCTCAGCTCCTTTACCAGCATGGAGCCCAGGTACTGTGGAAAAAACACACAACACATGCTCGTTTACTTACTTTATTCTTATTACTGTTCACATCTCATCTCGTAACTCAGATATGTTCCTGTCTGAACACGTGTCCACTTTTAAAACCTGTATTTGTTCTGTCCTCAGTTTATCTTTAGTAGGCAATTCAAAGTAGGACAAATATTGATATAGGTAACTTTTTATTCCAACAAAGATGCAAACGCAACCACCAATTATCTGTAAATTCAACGAATCTAAACTGCTGACATGGAAAGGTTCATTTGTTATTAAATTGTTTCCTTATATTTCTTCATATTTGATCATTTTTGTGCCTTTATTTAGATTTCTTGTGCAAGAATTCATCTAAGCCTGGAACAAATATAAGAGATAAATGTATAAAAATGTTCTTTAGCACCTCTCTTGTTGACCTTTTTTCTGCTCTGTGTTACAGTTACATGGTTGTTTCTGTTGCCTTCAAGCAAATTTCATACCTGCAGCTGAGCACAAAACATCACTTCACATGACAAAAAAATATCGCTATGAAGAAACAGGAGTGTGATTTATCACACACTGAACTAAACAGAGTATGAAACAGCAGAATGTTTTAATCGTCACACAGTATATACCGTTTTACACTCAAGCTGAAGTTTAGTCCAAACTTTCCAGATGCATCATGATGCCGATGTATCTGACCACTACAAGGCTTAATGGCCACACCTCATCCTGTGCAGGTCCAGACCGAGGACAGCTGTTCCACCACCGCCCCAGATTGTAGCAGCTCTGACCCAACGTCAACCTTTAATTATAATGAGGTGTTCCAGGCGTCTTAACAAATGAGCAGCACAAGCTCTGTGCAGCTGAATGATGCGCTCACTCATTGCTGAGGATTACGCTGACGTTTCCACCAGCGCTGCCTCTTCCGACATGACGTGTCACAGCTGTTCCGCACATTGGGCTGGTAATGAGCAAGACCAGAGACCCCAAATCCACCATCACGAGTCAGTGTGACAATTAATGCAATTACTCCACACCAAAATGGAAAAACTACTTCCTTCCTTTCTTCGTTCCTTGCCAGACATGTCCAGTAAACACAATAAACTCAGTCCAAAACCACCTTAACCCAGGTCAACAACAGTGACTTTATCTTCCAAAGTCTCAGCACAAACTCAAGCCTCTCCCAAGAACATGATCCGTGCAATAACTTTTAAAGGATATAACAGATTTATTTGGTCTTCTTCTGATTTCTCTTAAAAAACTAACAAGAAATGTATGGTAAAATGTAACTGTTTATTTAGTTTACCATACTAATTTCAGAGTGTACACGCTTCTCTTAGATATAGCTCATTATTCCTTATACTGCAACTTACTTATGCATGCACTGTTTACCCTTTGCTGTACTTCAATTATTTTTCATTACACATAAAAACACATTTATGAAGAGACCCAGCAGTGATTACTTCAACCTTGAGAGGCTCCAAGAGGGACATTAATGTGGTTTTCTGGCAGAAACTGTCTTGACACAACTTTGTACTTGGACATTCTGCACACGTAGCGTCTGATTTAATAAAGAAGCGACTAATGGTGACAGTGTTTTGCAGGGACAGTGTTTATGTCGACATTAGAGCACTTAATGGGTGTGACATTCACCACCTTGCATTGCCCTCCTGGTGTACAGAAGGAGCCTTATTCCCTAAAGTGGGCCTCTAACAAGGCTTTTAGTGGATTAGAAGAGAAATATTTACTGCTTTTGTTATCTCATGTCTTTGACTGTACAGTAAATTTCTGTAAAAACACAGACGGAGTATTGAATCTGTACCTCACAGGAGTGTGCCTCTTATACACACTGAAACACAGGGATGTATTTGATTAGGGAGGCAACAACCTTTTGGGGAAATTACGTTATGTGATGAGTTACTTTCAGAGTAGTGCAGACTGTGACTCATTAGTTATGTTTAAAGCTCAGGAGTCTGGTCCTGGGAGGTTCAGAGGGAGGTCGTCTGGGCATTTTAATGCTTCGTATTAAGTTGAGCTAACAATGTTAAATCACTATTATGGTTAAGTATCTCAGTGTTTTCCTAGGAGCTACAATACGGTCACGTACATGACCGCCTGCTCTGTGGCTGTTACATGTAAGAGTTATAGTTTTATAACAGCAAAGAAAAATATAATGAATCTTTTAAACATAGAAAAGCTGTTTTATACTGATAAATGTTAGGCTTGTATCTATGGGTGGGGTAAAATTTTGTTTTAGGAATATTATATATTTCTTCCTTTTTCACTGCATCTTTTAATTGAAGTTGAATTTTTTAAAAACTGAAACCATACAGAACTTTCTTATTCAGTCACACAGAAATTATAATTGATCAGGCACTGCAGAATCACTGTCTAAGACGCTATATTTACTGTAGGCAACGTATCATGACAGTCAGGCTGGATGATAATATGATATAATGCTGTTTTAATACTGAATTTGATATCTAAGTAATGTGTTATGTTGTATAAATGCGACATGGGGGTGAGATTTAATAAGCTTTCTTTTTGAGCAACATATTTTGAATTTATTTTGTTATTACTAGTGTACATGGCGATTGCTATTTTGTTTTGATCCCCTTTATTTTTTATTCATGTATTTGTTCAGATATGAGTTCCTTGTCCACAAAAGTAATTTTTCTTTCTTCTGCTCAAAACAGATCCATGAATGAATGTAATGGGGAAAAAGAATACTTTATATTAGATTGTACTCATTTTTCTAGTAGACCACTGGATATGATCATCACAATATAATTTAGTTGTAATTTTACATGTGAATAATTATAATACTTTTTTCTATTTTTTACATGGTCAGATAAAACTGAAATGTTTGGTTGTTTTACATAACTTCCCTCATGTATGTTTTAATGCTTTACCATTTTAACTGTTTTGGATGTTTCACCTCTAAAAACTTAAAAACTTTCACTGAAAAACTAAAAACTACCAAAAAACGAGCCTTTCAGCTAAAAAATAATGACAGAATGAGGTAATTATCTACATATACAAATGAAGACATTGTTATCATGTTTTTTTTTTTTGGCCACATTGCCTGGTCCTCAGTTCCCACATGTCGTAATATCACTTTCTATTACCACATTTTTAGTGTACAAAGACATGATTGATGTTGCTTTGAGGATTTTAATTAAAAGCCTGTTCAATTCAGTCACCTGTTTTATATATTTTGTACGTATGGTTTAACTGCACGTGCTTTCAGATTAATAGGGAAGAGCACACAGAGTCAGTGTTGAGATAACATTGGCTATTAATGATGTTATGTCTGCAGGGTGTTACTGCAAATGGATTTGTAATAACTTCAGATAATATTTTCTGATTCTAGGTTGTAAAACGGATATAATGAAGTTTAGATGCCATCTGAGGTTCTGTTGAAACGTAATGAAAATGGGGACAGTGCTGAGGCATTGTTTATTCTGTACTTTTGGCTTATTACCATCCTGCTTTCTCTATTAACTCAACACAATGCAGCCCTCTTCTCTCCCTGCTCTCGCTCTCATCACTGATATATCCATCTAATTTATTCTTATTCACTCTCCGTCTCCCTTTAGCTTGCTAATATTCACTCTGTTTGTGCGTTCAGCCTCCCCCTCTGTTGTGGGTCCCTCTCATTTATCTCAGTTTCTAAGCTTTCTGGAGGCCATTGTCCCGGGACACTAGAGTATTAGAGATGTTGTCATAAACGGCTCGCTGAAAGTACCACCACGTTTTCTCCTGGTGGCCCTCCTGTGGTGCGTTCTCCCATCTGCCCATACACAGCGTCTGCGTCTGTGTCATACATCTGTCGAAAACCTAATGAGCCACATAGTTACCATCTATCTTCTAAGGTGAGGAAATGAAGAAGGGGAGATGTTTTGACTGAGCGAAGATGCACTCTTGGGAAACGTATCCACTGCCTCTGACTCATCTTTTTGCTTTCATTTATATTTGATTTCTGCATCTCCGTGTCCTGCTTGGTCAAACTGGACTTTTCAATCTCTTTTTCATCTCTATAACCCACATACTCTTACCCAATCACTTTGCTTCCATCTACTCCATGTCTTCTCAGCATCAGCCAGAGTGAGTTTTCATGTGAGAAACACTAAGTCTCCAACGAGTGTGTCGAATGTTTCTGCTTATATCTGTCTGAAGAGTCAGCTGCATCTCCTCTGCTTAGATGAGCATATCATTGCTTTTTGTTTAACCTGCTCAAAGGAAGCAATCATTGTATTTTGGCTACCAGTTTAGGGCTGTCTGTGCGGTAACACGGATATATAACATCCATTATGTAACCTGAAAAAAGTCTAAATTTACCAGTGTAAGTAAATGCAGTATTGACTGAAAGGTTGTGAAAGTTCAATGTCATATGTTATCACATGCAAATCTATTTATCTGATACTTCTCCTTTTATTCTGTTGATTCTTCTTTATTCTGTCCTTCCGTAAACTGCAGCACTATAGAGTCCAGGAAAAATTTCCCCTCAGGGACATTAAAGTATATTTACCTCTGCCAAGGAGGTTATGTTTTACTCTGCGTTTGTTTGTTTGTTACTATCCATCCAACTTTGTTTGTTAGCAACATAACTCAAAAAGTTGTGGGTGGATTGTCATAAAATTTTGATGAAATTTTCAGGAACAGTTGGAAATGGCACAAGGAAGAGCTGATTACATTTTGATCCAGAAGAAATCCTGCATTCTGGATCACTTTGAAATTTTCGTTAACATTGCGGTAAATGGAGCATAAAAGTTT
>JAQQZY010000005.1:18768035-18793717 GCA_030068375.1 Ostorhinchus rueppellii
TATAAATGATACATTTGATTCAACGACAGGACATATGGAACATTAAAAAAGTACGACTGTTGGATGGGAGTCACAATCTTCATGATTATTACTTTCACTGTGTATCAATATTATGGAGGCAGACCACATCTTTTTTTTTTATTTTTTTTTTAATAAACTTAAGGGACTTTACATTGATGTAAATGATGTAACGTTTTTGGACACCTACCTAACATTAACCATAACTAGTCTACAAACCTAAATGCTGGTCTGGCTGACATGGTTGGAAAAATCTTGCTATTGGGAGACCGTTTCATCTGACACTCTCTTCACATATTACTGTTTTCAAAGCCCTTCTTGCAATGTCAAAGAACAACAATCTCTGAGGCAGCAACTCCACAGTAGTTTTAATACCATGCTTTATTTCTTCACATGCACCAGAGGAGCTTCTCCACAACTTTGAAACCCTCACTGAATCATGATCTTAGTGCTGTCTAATCCTAACTGTAACCTCAGTCTAACCCTCACATTTAGATTATATACACTGTAAGGACCTGCTCCCTGTCCCCACATTATGAGCTAACTAATCAGCTTTACATCCTCTTAATGCAGAAAAATGGCTGCACACACACAAAAGTGATTAAACACGGTCCAGGGGTTAGACTTACATAGGCTTCATAGTCACAGGACTGAAAGATGAGCTTCTCCGGGTGATGCTGCCAGTACTGCACTGGAGTGGACGAAGTGGCCTCGTTGGGCGGACGCAACGTGATTGGCTCGCACCACTCCCCTGCCTGAAATGTCAACCAATTGCATGTCAGTGTACAAAGTGGATCAAACAAGATTACAAGACGGGACATGACATCGAGGCTTGGGTTGTGTATCCCATATTGACACAACTTGTTGGCCTCATATGTTCTTAACAGCTTTCCTGTCTGAACATGCTTTTAAAAGGAAACACTTCAGAGAACATCTGAATGGAAATTAAACTGTAAACGTTCCAGTTCCTTTACTTTTACCCTTTTAAGACTGCTTTCACCCAGTAAGCTTTCACCTTTGAAACAAACCCCAAAATCGTATCTGCATACTTTTTAAATGCTTGTGGATAACAATTAGGGTTATTTTATGGTCTTGCATTCTTTGATAAACAAAACCAGATGCCTTTCTAGCATGTGAAAGGTATGCAAGCGGAGCCAGAGAATGTGTGTGTGTTTGTGGTGAACACTGGTGTGTTTTGTGTGTAATCCCTTTCAGAAAGATGGTGAACGACCGCATGCAAGATTTAGATGCAAAGATGTTGAATAAACAGCTTGGGGAAAAACCTCTGGAAATGAGCAATGTTACAATGTTACATCCTCTGTTCTCACACTCTTTGACCCCTCTGAGGCACCGGTTGGAAACCTTCAGTCACTAAAAGTTTGTAATGTGCTACCTCAAAGGACAAAAATTAGTAAAGAAAGAAGTTAGCTGATTCCCTTGGACTTTGTTTTCTAATGACATGATGAAATGAGAGGGTAACGGCCAGAGATGGAGGCAGACTCAAGGAAAACAGATGCAGATCCATGCAAAGTAACCAGTCATACGTAACAATATGACAGAGGAGAGTTTGAAAGAGGGAATAAAGGAACAGAGAATGAAGATCTTCCCTGTTTTCTGTAATTGCTACCCTAATCTGCCGGCGCTAACTCATCACTGCCACCTTGGAGCCTTTCTAGAAAAACGGGTGCATCGCTGTGAGGTTCACACACTCTTTGGAGATTCAGCAGAATAGCCATAAGTGTGTGTTGGTCGGCTCTGATAAGCTCTGTGATTCACACAGAGACACATAAAAACCCTAATCATACTGAATCAAAACACAGCTGCTGCCTCAGATCTGTGTGCACGTGCAAATGTGTGGAACTGTGTGCGTTTGAGTCACTGTCGCAGAGCTGATTGGAAGTCAGAGTTCTAATTTTGTATTTGGAATGTGAATTGGCTGCAGAAATAAGAAGCTTAGAATTATGTGTCTTGTTTGTGCAAAACTATATCATTTGATTGAGAGGATGAAAATGAATGTTTTCATTTTCCTCATCCTCTTTGATTGAAGCAGCAGACTATGCTTTAAAACATGTCAAAATAAGTAATTGTACATTGTCCACTGACTTCTGGGAATATTTGATCATGTTATTATTTTGTAACAGAATGTTTCAGACATAAATCTAAAGTCTCTGTATTTGTTAAGTTTATGTAAATGCTAAAAAGGGAAGATGGGGTCACATGATCTGCTTTGCTGTGGACTATTAATTTTCAGGAAACTAATGGTCAGATAAAATACTTTTCACTTGCATCTTGTAAATGTTTGATGACAGGGACACTTAATTTTGTTTTAAAATACACTACACACTACTGAACACAAACACTACTACTTTACTGATTACTGCTATTGGATTACAGACATTAAATTTCAATATTTAGAAACTGACTTGTATTTCTTGTTTTTTTCCCCTTAAATTCCTAATATGAACAGATCCTAGTGTACCTCATTTTAGGATTTCGGTGATGCTGATTCAGGACGAGCTTGTCAATTCACTTATGCTTTTTTTGCTCTTCTACCGAAACAAATCGTATTCAACACTACAGACTGAACACAAATGTCACATAAGCACAAAAGCACATGGAAATCGTGCATATTAAACCTCAACGGCTGCATTTCAACATATCACTAAATTGTTCAAAACAATACAGTAACAGGTTTCTCTTTGTTTCTACTTTATTTTTGCATTTTCCTTCTGGAGGCGTCACTGTTTTATCTGTGACTGGGGCCATTCATAACATAGTCTCCATCCATCTCCCTGCCTCCATTCATCCCTCCATCCTCTCCTCTGTTCCTCACCATGCTGACTTGGGCCATCTGTCGCTCCAGCTTGGATCGCGGCACGTCTTCGAAGTAGTTGTCATTGCTGCGCTGCCTGCGCCGAGCGTCCGCCTGCATGATGAGGTGCTGCACGTCCAGAGATCCACCCGGGACCCCCGCCGTGTACGCTGCCTGTCCCACTGACGGGCTGAGCTGAGGAGGAGTGTGGTTCCCTCCGGGCTCCTGGGACACAAAAAAAGACTGGAACGTAAGAAAGACGCAAGACAGAGTTCATTCATCATATCATAATGTGCTGTGTCACTGCTGCAAGTGCAATAAGTAGGGCAATGGCATTCATTGTGTGCTGTCATTTTTCATATTTCAGCTACTCCGTTGCTATGATGCTGCATACTTTTATCTCAAAATGCTTTGCACAATAACTTTATAATTAAGTCTCCAATGGGGACAAAGACACTGTCCTGAAACTAGAAGCACTGAGCAGGTCCGTGACAGATCTTAAGAAAAACTCCGTCATTGAGTCTGCAGTGCAAGTGCAAGTCACTATGAGTAAACTCCTCTTAAAGTGGAGAGTGATGATCATTCAAGAGGTTTCTCAAGCAGAGCAGAACCTAAATCTCCCAAATGACTTAGCTCTCTGAAAGTTATAAAGCTCTACTGGTCCTATTGACTAGAAGGTCAGTTGTTTCGCCTCAAAGATGATTCACTTTCAGTTGATTAAATGTGAGAAGACATAATACAATGACCTATTTCTGCAGATCTTATCAGTTTTTCTGACAACCTGCGACCATTTCTAGTCCCAAAACACTCATATTGCCCTTGGTAGTACTGTATTACAAAGCATGATTCAGTTCAGAAAATGGGGGGGGGAAAAAAAGTCATTTCAACACATTTTAACCCCCGCTAAGCCTTGGAGTTATTCTTTTTTTTTTTTATGTACCAGTAGCATTTACATGTCAATCTATGGATTTGCCATGAATGAAAATGAATTGCCAACAGTTTTACCAATCTCTTGGTCATTCTGGTAAATCAGTGTATGTCAGTATTGAATTGCTCTCCAGATAATCCGTATGGATCAGTGATATTTTCTCATTTATTTAGGGGCTTAGTTAAAACAAAATGCACTTCTATAAAAAAATATACTGATGCCCGGTGGAGAGTTTTGGAGGCACACACATGTAACAAAGCCCCAGAAGCACAGGGCCTCCCTTGGCTCAGCAGCACAAAGAGCAAAAGACTATTATAAGGACATTAGACTGTAGCCCCGATGGGAGAGGGAAAGCCAGTTCCTTGTGATTGGTATCCAGGACAAGCTGGGCGAGAAGAAACTGCAGTGGGTCGGCCATTTTGTGCCTGCCTGAAAGATTTGGGTAATCACTTAGGTGGGAGCAGCAGCAGCACCAGGGAGGTTGTAGGTCCCTGAGTGAAACACATAGTCTTCTGGGACAGAACCAGCATTTTGTCTCTGATGATTAATAATACATGCTTTGTTTAAATTCATTTTGATTCAGAAATTGCTGAGAGTTCCTCCGCATCATGCTACATACAGTCTGTTCATTAAGCCCACTTACCCTTAGGGAAATGGCCCGTGGGGGTTTCTGTGGAATGTCTTCGTGTAACCGGTCCCCCAATGAGGCCAGGATCCGTTTTCTGTGTCCAATAAGGCTGATCTTTAATACCTGAGGCAATGCACAGATGGAAAAGATATTAATCAATTTTGGCTAAAAATAAAAGACTGCCAATAAATAAATGATCAGTATATAAGAATAAGATCTGCTGGTGAAAATTGCTGCCCCAGCAAAAAAAAACAAACCCAAAAACAAACAAAAAAAAAAACCCACCTCATTTTTTCCCTGCATAGTTTAAAACAGGATTAGTAGAGTAAAAGTTCAAAGTCTATGAGCAGCTGCAGAAAAATGCAAAAAATGTTACAAATGATCAGCATTATCAGCATTATTAAATGTAGGATTCAGGCTGAATTCCCAGGAAAAAAATGTCAGTTCATTGCAGCTACAACTGTAGCAAAGTACTAATTAGTGCATAATGAAAGAAAATGCCCTGAAGCAGATACATACATCACATCATCATTATTATCATTATTACATAACCAGCATAGTTTTGACCATCACGTTAGTGCTGTTGCTCTGTTCTCTGAATAAGATCAGATATGTGTTCAGCATTCATCCAAACATAAACCACACGTACCAGAAAATCAGAGGTTTACTGTATAAGAAACACACACAGATGTCTATTGAAGGGATGGACTTCAAAAGACTGATTCAATTAATTGGTGCTTCTGTTGTAATTTACTACTCTGTTTTTTTTCTTTCAACCAAATTAATATTAAATTTAAATCCCTTAGGCACCAAAGTACGTGGATTAATCAGAGCTGAAGACTTGGGACATTGACTCAAACTTAAGCCACAAAAATGAGGTCTATGGAAGACCTGCCCCAAGATCTGACTCAAGACCAAGGACATTTTAATCAGTGGATGAAATGCTGAACTCAGTTCACCTCAGGGAAAAATCAAAGAACTTTTGGTTATTTGCTGTGGTTGCTGTTTCTCTATAACAGATTTAACATCTGCTCAAATCCATTATACTGAGAGAAGAAAAAGTGAAGAAGTAGATTCAGCCCAACTAAAGAATGTATGGATGAAAACACATTATAAGATATAAAAGAATATCGGTATTCTTTTTACCAAATTATTTAGCTAAAATACAAAAAAACCCCAAAACAAACAAAGAAAAACCCCCCAAAACATTCAAAGTGAGGTTAATAAAACTGTGAAGATGAGGTGCTGTGTTGTGGCTTCATTCATGGCTGACAGCCATAAGATGTAAATTCAACAATATGAGATTGTGGCAGTATTGTAATAGTCTATTGATTTTCCCCAGGCACTCATTACACAGGCACAAACGCAGACAGTTACACACACACTTGGACTCGTATGAAAGCATTCATTCTTTCTCTGGTCACCAGGCGTCCACTGACTGTGCCAGTTACCGGGTTTTCTAAAGAGATGAGCTGAAACATGGCAGCTTTCTGCAGGATGTTCTTTGCACTGTTTGCACCCTCTGGCACCAATACTTCAGTATACAACTAAACTGTTTTATGAGGCTGCCTCTGGAGGTCTTCCAGGAAAGGTACAGTATATACGAGTCTGGATAAATGTGTGTGTGTTTGTGAGTGTGTCCTCAGGGCAAAAGGTGGTAATTAGCCTCAATGCGAGTGCCTTGCTGTGAATCTAATGATTCTCCCAACAGTCCTGCTTTGAGTCAGCATAACTTACAGACACACACGGACACACAGACACACACACTCTATCAGCTCTCTCACCAATCACTGCCCTACAACTGTTACATAAACATAAAAATGCAACAAGAACAGCAGCATGTGATATACACATTTAGATTTTATGTATGTGTGCATAAGCCCATAAATATAAACTGAATATGAATAAACTACTCCCATGCATATTGATGAGTGTATATAAGCAAACTGCATGTAAACAGAAGATGCTGAATATATTAAGAAAATCTAAAATGCTTAACACGTCCTCTTTATGTTTTCTTTTTGAATTAGCCTTCAGTATAATCTAGTATGACTCTCCTTGTGATTATATGTAGAAAATACTTAAAAGAATAGTTTGAATAATGAAATATTAGGAAAAAAAATCACAGTACAAACAGGTTAAACCACATTGCTGTTCTTTTCATAGAAACAATGTATTATAATTGTTAAAATTATCCGGATCAAAGTAAAACTGCACACAGAGCTGCGACCTTCAGGTGGTGAGACTAATTGGTGCAGTATTTTGCCTTCTTCACCAGTTTCTCTCACTCCTCTTTCCAATGCTCTTCTCCATCTACTCTTGACTTTAGCAGGTCACCCTCTCTTGCACTGGCCTCTATGCCAATGCAGTAAAACTGCCAGGAACACTGCAGCACGTCTTCAATTCCATTAAAATGCTATGGCTAAATGATATTACTGAATTTGTTGCCTCCTTTCATTTGTTTTTAGAAAGGCTCAATGCTGTTTGATGTATTTTGAGTGATTTTACACAATGTAAATTTATCATGAAATATAACCAACTGTCAAGTCAAGTCCTGAATCAGCTGAAAGTAGACATTAGATCTCACCAGAGTTCTACTAGAATATGTTAAAGGCAAAAATTAAGATGAGATTTTTTATGGCTGAGCTATAAAATGACCTAGATGATGATTTTTTTTTTTTTTTTTTGCATTATGCAGTAACGTTTATGAAATATTCAGTCTTACAGTCCTAAGTCTTTTCCTGTCAGTCCCCTGAGGCATGATAGCGTGATGCCAGTGCTGCTTCATCACATATAAATACACATACACTTGAGTAAGAACACAGTAATTACTTTACTTTGTTATGTGTATCTGTGTGTATCTGTGTAACACTTTCCCTTACGCAACAGCATCTACTTCATCTACAGTAGAAGCCTCAACCTCAGCCTGAGGTTCAACTGTCACCATGGCAACACAGAGGCGCAGCAGTAGTCACCCACACACACTCATCCCTAAAAGAAAAAAGAAAATTAAAAAAAAAAAAAATCACATGCACGTGGCGGGTATGTACACACACACACACACACACACACACACACACACACACACACACACACACACACACACACACACAGCTCAAACAGCTGTTTTCGGAGGCTGAGGAAGAAGATTATATTGTTATCCCTGAATGGAGGAGAATTTGAATGCAACCCAACCATTATTGTTAAAACACACTCTCACTCTTTCCGTGATGCTTGACTGCAGCATAGCTACATTTGCATTTAAATTATATTCATAGCAGCTGTATATGGTGACAGGGGAGGTGTTGAGCCACATTCACTCCCATGCATCCCATTCCCCTGTTTCCATCCATTGCTTCTCTGACTTCCATGCATTCATTCCAGCTCAGTTCTATTCAAATCGACTCAGAAAGCTCTGATGACGTAACCTTGATAACGCAGCACTTGTATGTTCTGGGTCAACAGCACTTACACATTGTCAACTCAAAAAAAAAATAATTGCTGGAGTGACTATAACAACATTTCTGTGACTGTGCAGTTGTAGCAAACTTCTAATGGATGCTGTGTATGAGAGGGTAACTCCACCAACACTGAGCGCATTAGGGGAGCAAGAAAATATATGGATGCACTAGAGTATTGTGGCTGTACAGTAATGTTGTCATCTATCTTCAGATATTTCATTATTCAGCTTCAACATAACTAGGTAAGTTGAGACAGGAGGTAGTGTAAAGCTCAGCCACTAACTGCTCCTAATGCATAACACAGTAAACATAACATAACATAACATAACATAACATAACATAACATAACATAACATAATGGCCAGTGATGTGCTCTTTTCCTTTTTTCAAAATTAGACTTCTGAAAGTGCTTTGCGTAGAGTATTATAATAAACTGAATCGTATCTTTTGAATGGTGACATATATTGCATCAGATTCTTGCCAGTGTACAGTCCTAGAGCTCATCTCAGTGCATCCCAACTCATCTGCTCCTCTTGAGGACAAAAAACTAAACAGACAACACAAACCTATAGTTACCTCCGCCAAGGAGGTTATGTTTTCATCTGCGTTGGTCTGTCTGTTTGTCTGTTGGCAAGATAACTCAAAAAGTTATGGATGGATTTTCATGAAATTTTCACAGATTGTCAGAAATGGGGTATCCTACAGATTATTAGATTTTGGTGGTGATCCGTACATTCAGCGCCATCTAGTGGATGAAAGTACAAGCACTGCCTTGGCGGAGGTCTGCGCTCTCCGAGTGCTTCTCTAGTTTTATTTGTAGTAATTTGAACTAATGTACCTAAAAAGACTGTTTTATAGGTAACAGTGATAAACTGAAAATCCTTTTACTGCACACAGTATAACGAATATGACATTAGGTACTGACTGTATGCATATAAAAGCAGCAGTTACTGCTGTATTCTGACATGATCTTATCATGTGTCTCTATTACTTTCTGGCCTTCTTCGTATCTCTCTCTACAGTCTAACTAATGATGGTGCCACTGAGCTGCTCAAGCGTCCAATAAGGGTTACTTACCCTCCGGTCTTGATTTTATTACCATGGTATGAAGTGATTTGGGGCTGGTATCAGGCTGAGCCGCCATGTTTGTGTCTTCTATGTGTGTGTTGATCAATGTACTAATCCTGTTAACAGTCCCGTTAGCTCAGATTGAACAGGCTTGATTACCGGATTAGCTGCTACACATACAGCCATGCTTTCTCACAGCCATCTCCTCTTTGCTGCCTGAAGGACACACTGACACGACAACAATTTAACTCCAAATGATAATCTTCTGGGGTTTTTTTTGTTTGTTTTTTTTTTTTTTTTTATATATTTGTGTTTGCATGTAAACTCTTCCACCTTCAAGTTATTTAACTTAGAAATTATTCATAAAACATACAAAAGCAAAACATCTCTTTGGGGCGACTGGAATTATTATACTTTTCTATGCAAATTAAATCATTTGTATAGAAAGAAGGTGTTACTTTTCTGCACAAGCTGGAATTTGTTTGAAGTTTTAAGAAAATTACAAGAGTGTTCTGGTGGAGAAAAAATAAAATGACATTACTTATGAAGGCAGATCCTGAGTCAAAATGAGATTTTGCAAAGAAACTGATGTAGCTGTAAAGGGGTCAGTGGAAATTGTCAGTGATTGGGGACATTAACAACGACCTCCCTCATTCAGGACGTTGCAGACAAAAAGCCTTTTCTGTGACACCGACTGGAGGGGAGGTTGGAAGCTGGTCGGTTCACTGGAGCATAAAACCCAGTGAGGGAACCAACAGGCCAGTCACTGTCTGTGCTCAAGCTACCACACAGTTTTAATGATGGAGAAGAGAAGGGAGTGAAAACGCTTTCATCAGCCTCTCCACAAACTGTTTAATCTGCACGGACTCTTCTGGCCATCCCTCTCATCGCTCCTCCTTTTCCTTTCCTCCCTTTTCATTCTTCGTCCACGATTTGGTTCTGTTGACCTCAAACTACCTCTCATCATCTGCACTAACGCATCTCTTTGTTCTTGTCCACTTTGTCCTTATTTTCCCTTCACTCCCCTTTTAGTGTGTACAGATAATAAAAGAAGAGATAAGTAGTTCAAAAGGGATTTTGCATCATCTTCTCTCACACATTTCTTTGTCCACACTGTCTTTATTTTCACTCCTCTATTGCTGTGTACAGATAATAAAAAGGGAAAAGGTAAATAACATAAAAGGGATTTTCAACAGTTTCATGTGCTGATTCTATAGAAAAGAATTAAATACTGTTCAGTCTTGGCAAGCGCACGGATTAGTTCATCTTTGTTGGATTTCATTGTGTGTTTCTGCTTTTTCCAAGCACATGTCAATATGAGGGATCACCTTCCTCCCCTTATAGACTAAGGTTGTGGCCTGTCTGATATCACCAGACCTCTGCAGCCCCTCCAGACATCTTCTCCTAATGGTGCAACTGGGGTTCAACATCATGCACCTCCTCAGCCCTCTGAAGAATCCCATATTGACTTTAACAGATCAAAGAATCACTGGAGTAGGGTTACTTAAATTGCCAGGTAAGGATACATTACGTGTCCACTGAATAGTGACATTGATCTGCAAATAGTCTATGTCTGGCATTTCATCACTGAACAGGTTGAGCACCATGATTAATGCAGTCATATTAAGTAAAATGGAAATTTTAGACTGAACGTCAGCAAATGTTATAAATCTATTAGATTAGACCGAATATAAAATGACACATTTGCAAACCCAGCGTCCATCTTGCAGTCAGTAGTGTTTGTAACAGGAAAGCAGTGCACAGGCAGACATTCACAGCAACAATACTGGGCTCATATTTTACACTAATTATTGACCTTTTTCTACTTAATCACAGCCAGCCACCTTCCTTTCCTTCAGCGCCTCATCACTCCATCCCTTATTTTACAGATGTGTGTCGCCTGGAGGTGGAGCTTTTCAGCTAGAATGATTAGTATCGATTGTATACACATGCACATGCTCAAATACACACACACAAAAGTCAGGGAGGAGGCAACTATGAACTCTGCTGACATCTGCTTCATCCACAGGTTTTGGCTTGATCTCTATTAGGTATGATTAGGACCAGTCTTTCCTACACATGGTGTGCCTGTGGAAGGGGGCACTAGAGGGAAACCAGAGACCACTGGTTGCTAGGAAACCAGTGAACGGAGGGGAGTTGTAGCTAACAATGATGTTGTAAATTATGTGCAGTAGGGACCAATAGAAAACCGTGTTTCAGAGCTGAGAGAAGAAGTGGCCAATAAGAGCAGAGTGTTAATAAACCCACCTACAGGGTGACAGATAAATCTCCATTAATAGCCAGTGTACTGTAACTATGACTGGAAGCTCGTGTTTTGTATGCGCCTGCATGGCCAACTGCTACAAGATCAAGGTTGAAACAGAAAGCTTGTCTTCTTCACACAAAAAACATAATCTACTAAACACAGAGGAGCTCCAGAAGAGAAGTCCCAGTAATATAAGAAAGGAAATAGTGTATGATATTTTTCTAGGTTAATAAATACTTCAAAGCCGTAAGAAGGAACAGATTTTTACTGCAGAGAGCACAAGCTTTCCTAAGACACCAGGCTGTGAGTGATTATATGTGGAGCTACGATTGTACAACTCCCATCATCCACACACAATAATAACCTTCATTTTAAACTGACATCAGCATTTCCATCTTTAATTAAGGCATTTTGGTAAAACAAAACCACAATTCTTGTAGTTTTCGAATCGTCATGGTTACAACTTGTTTTAATGTAAAGCGTATTGTACGTGATATTGTAAGATGCACTGTACTGTACATCTGACCTGTGTAGCTTGTGTAATGTGTGTGTCCTCATGACATAATACAGTGAGTATTGTTGTGTCTTACTCTAGAGGCACAGCATGGCTTGCATACAACAGCTGTTCACAGTCAGAGTCAGTGACGTGAGGAACATATAATATAGGCATTATTTGGGGGGAAAAGCCACAGATATAACAACAGGTTAATGGGATGCTTGATCTTCGGATGGAATAACGCTGTGCATTTGACCATGATTCCTAATGAGTGGATGGAAAACCGATCTCCTTTATTAAGTTTTGTTGAATATTTCTGGCATGGCCTCTTGTTTCAACAAGTCAGTACTAAGGGAAGAAGCACAGTTTTGTGTTCTGTGAGCTGGTAATCCACTCCCACTGTTCTCATTTACGATATTAACTACTGGCGATTGGAAATGTACCAGACAGTCAGAAAACTCAAGACTGACTGTTTCAGCCTTAGACAAAACACAATGATCTGTGTCAGACAGGACACAAGATCTAAATTAAACCATATCATCACGGCAGTGTAAATTTAGCTGTTTATTAAAAGCAGCCAATGTGAGCTCACAGCTGGGGAGCTATAGATAGAGCAGACCTAAAGCAAGCTGCTGCTGTGTCCTTCTGGATTTGAGGTTATTCAAGATGTCATTCACGCTTTTTAAAAGGCTTTAAACCCAGAAAAATATGTAACCTTATTAAATTACAGTGTGTGTAGAGAATAGAAAAATGACCAAATGTTCCTGTTTGTACCCGATTCATTTCTAAAATGTCGACACTTTGAGAATGAACTGTCCCCTTTTTATTTAAATGACTTAAGAATGTGAAACAGATGTAGATGCTGTAATATATGTTACGAAGCATCACTATATATTACAGTTTAATTTCAACTGGAGCGGACATGCTTTCTAACTTAATAAAATAAAGTTAGTGGTGTTTGTAATAGTCTACTAAAAGGCATTTATTTAACATAATTGATGCAGTGATAATGCTGTTCCTGTCTGTAAAATTTCTCTCACAGCATCATCCATCATGCTGTGGTTTCACTGGGCTGCCTTCTGACTAACACTGGCGACTAGAAGGGGAATCTATAGCAATGACTGGCCGGGTGATGATTCGATGAGCAGGAGCCTGTATTATGATTGATCCATCAACGTCTGAGGTAAAGAGACGCTGGCAGGATTCCAGCTCAATCTTTTTGCGTGTCCAGTCGGTTCTTCAACAGTTGTACTTCAGCGGTGAGAAAAACCTCTCCATTGTCCTGCTGGGACATGTCTTAGAACACCTCTGCTGAAAAAGTCTTGATCAGTTCTGGAAAAACACTCCATACAGGCTGGATGATAAAGTAGTCAACAGCTTTTCACTGCAGATGGTAAAGCATGCTCACAGTTTTCTCATGTACATTACTCCGACAGACTGCCTTCACACCTGCACTGACTCTTATGAAGTAATTTAAAGCTGCAGCTCTCTTATAGTTTCCTTCATTCTTGTCCCAGATTTCACTTCTGCCGCCTTTGTCGAAGACTATGTTACTACATGTAAATGAGAGTAGGACGCAAATTAGGGCAGCAATTGGATTTGGGTAGAATTAACTGTTATAGTGGTAGACTTTTTATTTTTTCTTCTTGGCATCATTTTCCTAAAGTGGAACTACAGGCAAGACTTGGCATGTTGTTGATTTTTGAGCTAGAACCTGTTTAGTTTAGATTTCAAGACTGTGAGAAAGTGCAGTCTGTGGAGGTTTTCATGGACTGAGAGCACATTCCAACAAAATTCCAAGAAAAGCCAAAAATAAGCAGTGTACACACGTGTGGAAGATGTTACTTTTAGTGACGCCTGTTCTATATTCCTGTAAATATTTTTAAAGTTCACAGAAAGGAGGAGAAGCAGAAACTGCATCGCTCAAGTTTCTGTCAAACTTCTTTTTTATCAGAAATGAACTGATGCTTTAGTGTTTCAACATCCATCCTTCCCTCAGGTGGTTCGAGGTCAGTGTCACAGAGTACACACACAAACAACATTCATCACCAATTAATGCTCAGACACACACCATCCACAGGCAATAAACGAGCCTAGTCAGCAGTGTTGAATGAGCACCATGGAAACATTTCATATTTTTGCAATCATTATTAATAGTAAAATAGCAAAATAGATATTACCCCAGCCTCATCGAGCAAAGGGATGAAAGATGCATAAAAACCAGCTAGCAAAAAACAAAAGGATCAGTGGCTGTGATCAAATCTGTTCTGCCTCTTCTTTCCTTCCTTTCTATATGATGAAGAGGACTTTGTTTCTCGTTGCTGTTTCCCAATGGGCTTACCTACGTCTCCTGAAGATGGGACTTATTCCAAATGAAAGGTGTGAAAGGGTGAGAGGTCGTCTTCAGTTTGCTGTCCTGTGTCTCCTCCTCTGTCTTCTCCTCTCACACTCTGCTCGCCTTCTCTTTGCTGTTGATAACTGTGCCTTCCTTCTTCTTCTCTTCTGTCTTTATCCACGCTTTCCTATCTTCACTCCTCGCCTCCTCACCACCAGCTTTGTCTTCCTTTCTCTCACCCTCACACTCTGCAGATTTCCAGCGCTCACCAACTCCTCCTCTTTCTTCAGCTTGCGGCAGCCAGACTACATCTCCTACATGTCTCTGCCTGAGCTCTCTCTCTTCTCTCTCTCTCTCTCTCTCTCTCTCACACACACACTCCCTCTCTAGCTATCCAGCTTTACCCCCCCCCCCATCTCGTCACTATGGAGACACCAGGCCCGTACAGAGACAAGCTCCTGCTTGCTCTCACGTGTGTGTATTAGTGTAATGCATGAGTTAAAGCATCCAGAACTTAAAGAAAATTAGTAAATAGCATAGACATAAATAATCAATAAATGTGCTTTTACTCAGACACAGACAGGTTTGGACAAGAAATGGCTCGAAGCAAAGAAAGTCCCATTTGTCTTAACATAATCATTCTTTTGGAATTTTCTCTTAGACATCAATCCTACGTCATCGTTGGGTTTGTGTGATTTTATCATTATGTCTTGGGGGGAAAAACAGTGAGGTTCCTTAATTCCTAAGAAATCAAACATGCTTGGAGGCTGAATCATTCATGTCTATGCAATAGCCACAGAACATAGCTGCTTACAGTATTCAAAGTACAACTATGTGTTTATGTTTGAGACTGTATTTTCACATACATATAGGAGCACGAAATGAAATCTAATCCACAGTCACACATCATTCTGACTATTTTTGTCTTTACAACGCTCTACGTATGTTATTCCATCAGCTGGAACTAAAGATATGATCCTTCTAATCTTCGCTTCTATATTAAAACACAAGTATGACACAAGTTACATTTCATTCCTTTCAGTGGAAACGGATTTAATCCAGAGATTTATGCAAAACTGAAGCTGCAGTGCTAGAAACAAAATGATGAACAAATATGTACTATATTTACTGTAAATCTAAGTGCTTAGCTGACAGCTGAACAGGGTTAATTTATCGCAGTTGTTAACTGTGCAGCTGAAGTGAGGAGCAGCAGCTCCAGCTTTACTGAGCCACAGGTCCAGGTTGTGCTGGGGGTCACACACATTCTCTCCTGATGCCTCCCACACCATCTCCAGCACAGTGAGCACTACAATAGGAAGTGCAAACGCCAAATAAGGCTGCAGGAGAGCGATATCAGCAAGCAGGGACGGTGAAGTACACTGCAGTCCTGAGGCAAATCCACCCACACGAAAATTAACACCAGCTACTACTCACTCCCTTTTCACACATACTCTGAATCTACTGAAGCCTCACACAGTTAAAACATGTCAAACACGTTTCCACACATGATGCATAAGTGTGTCACAGTGTGCATCACTATTTTGCATCCCAACACACAATAAGACTCTTTTTGGTGCAGCAGTTATCAGGTAATCTATCAAATAAAAGTGTGGATGTAGTTGTGTGTATAATGCAATGTTATATAGGTTTAATCCTGCAGTGTCTAACAAAGACAGAAACCATCTGGTGTTGGGATGTGAGACAATCTGTCCATTTGGAGAGGTGACAAAGAAGGTGATAAGCACAGGAACATGACACACACATAAATTCAGAGCGCTTGGATCCATGTCAGGAAAGGCAATCCAGTACACACCATGCACACACACTCTAACACATTCCAATTCATTTATACCAAGTGCACATATCTCTAGTCTCTATGGTAACTAGTAGCCGTCATGGCAACAGAGTACAAGCGGTAGAAGAAAGGCTGAACTCTTATGACTGTCCTCGATTTATTTTGGACCCCTGCTTGGTGCAAACACACCGTCAGTCATTTTCAGGTTCTCCTATACCCACTTTGTGGTTGTTTTTATGGTCTTGAAAGGCATGTTGTAATAACACAGGGGCAAGTCAGACCATGTATGTGAATGGAACACACATGTGCAACCAGGATGAAGAGGAAATAACTGTACTATGACCAAGAAGCTTCCTTGCACTGGTTCTACTCAACTATCTCTCAGTTTGGAAGGTCATTTCAGGTCAGTGGTTGCAACAGTGAAGATCAGGATAAAGTTGAAAGGTTGTGAGCAGATAAACTACATAAGGAATAACTTAATGCCTGTAAATAAATATTTGATAATTAAATGGTATTGTTTTACCTAGGTTTTCTCTTAAATTTTTTCTTCTTTATGTTATCTCCTCTAGGCTCTTAAAACTATCATGAAATCAAGTATGTATAGTATTAATTCATAGAATAATTTACTTTTCAGTTTGGCAGAATATTTTAATGTGTCTAATATTTCTGGCCAAAACAGTAAAGTAGTAATTGTGTCTGTATTTTAACTCCTGCTTCTAAAACCTATCATGTTAAATGCCCCCAAAACTTTATTACGATGAAGCAAACCCTTCACACGGGCACATAATCTCGTATTGTACATTTGAGTTAATCTGCATGGTCAAATGTACATACTCTGTGGGAGGTGATCAAACCAAGACATTTCTATGTGTACACTTCCACCCAGACGCACACATCTGAAGCCAGCCCCCTCTGTGATATCAGGGTTCACTCATCTAGAAAACATTAAGGGAATTGTTCCTTGAGGAGCAGAAACTATCTGCACTCCACTGCCATCAATGTGGCTTTCCAAAACGAAATCCATTTCTAATTGCCTCGCACTGCGCTCTCTGAGGACTCACTTGAAATGAGAGCAATTTGCAGCCTTGACGCAGTTGTTTTGTACTTTAGGAGTCTAAAGACAGCATGGTCAGATCCAGCTGAGGGACGGCAGCACCACCGTGTGGAATTTTACAGAATGTCTGCATCTCACTTTACTGCAGGGAAATTAATATGTATATGGCTGTGCTGATGGGAGTAAAGGATCACACTAACAACTAAATTAAAAACTGTCAGACCACATCTTTTATTAATGATCCAATACAGAAATATTTGAGCCATCAGAGAGCGCACAGAGTTCTAACTTTAACAGCAATTACACTTGTAATTTTTATGTCTCATATCAAATGTATTCATTTTCTGAGACAATTTAAAATGCAAAATCTGATTTATTTACTCCACCTACCACACTTGACAATATCATTTGTTTAAAGGAATCAAGTTTTACCCTCATCCCAATAGGGACATGTACTTTTAAATACTTTTAAATTTTATTAAATAACAATTTTTGACAAACTGGACTATTTTAATCTCAGCTGAAGCCTGGAAGTGTAAATTGTTGATAGTTTGTTTTTTTTCTTTTCTGTTTTTCTTTGTTCTGTTTTGTTTTTTTTTTTAACCAGGAGTATTGTGATATTAAAGCTTGGCTGATGTGATGATAATGTCTCTGGTTCAGCAGAAAATTAAAAAATTAAAGGCACAAAGTAGTGTAAATGGCAGCTCCCCAAAGACAGAAGCATTTACAAATTTCTGCCCTCTCATATATACAATAATGGCAGAAAAAACTCATTTTAGAGCAGAACTTGTACTTGATGTATTACTTTAAGCTTGATCTTTCATATAAATATTTCATTTGCTATGAATTAATCACTACTACACAGTATTTGAAGGCTAATTAGCTCAGTCCATTCAGTTTAGATATGATTATTAAAATCTCACAGTGTAAAAAAAAAAATCCAATTATAAGCAGTGTGCACGGTTAACCATTTTTAATAATGAATTTTTATTCATTATTAATTAAACTTAATACTTTAAAATAAAAAACTTGGATTTAATGAGTTTTCACTTAAAATCAGAACATTTTTTTCATATTCACTCTATTATTCAAAGGTTCAGTGCACTGAAAATCTTGAAATAGTCCCTCAAATAAGTGTAAACTCATTTAGGTAAATTGTAGAAACACACTTAGTCACCTGTGAATTCATAATTCATCACACCTTACAGGGTAAACACAAGTTGGGTCTTATTTCTGTAATTTTAACCCATTTCTCATGACACTTCAGAGTGCAGAGCAAGACAAGTGTCTAAAAAAATCTCCCAAAAGTCTGTCTACATTCATAAGTTTAACCCTTAAAGACCAAAACAACTGCCAGAGACCAAAACTATCTTTAAATTTAATACTATCAATGCATGTCAATAACTCTGGTAAAATGCAGTTTCTGAAGTTTTCAGCAGGAGTTATGGCCCATTTGGACGTTTAGAGGCTCCATAATGAAAACGGAAACACCATTATCTTTTATAACATTGTTTTGCCAATAACACCCATGTAGTTTGACAATTAAAAAGATAAGATAATATAAGAAAAGATAAGAAAAGACAACATAACATAACATAACATAACATAACATAACATAACATAACATAACATAACATAACATAACATAACATAACATAAGATGAGCCCTTTATTAGTCCCAGAAGGGGAAATTCCAGATTTTCAACAGCAATAGTGGAGCACAAAGCACACAAGTGGAAAAAAGAGAAAAATCAAAAATAAAGACAAATAAACAAAGCTATACATACTATTTACAGCTGTGCACATGCTGATCATGCCACAGGTTGGATAGGGGAGACACTCATACGTACACCTACATATCTAAACACATAATTATATATGTAGACATGTATACAGATTATACATAAGAGTAGAGTTTATTGCACAGAATTTGCACAGAATTCTTTGGAGCAGTTTTTGTTGTGGAGCCTGACAGCTGTAGGAAGGAAAGACCTATATGTTCAGCACATGAAATAATGGAACCTGATTTTCACAAAACATAAAAAAAAAAACCCAAACAAACAAAAAAAAGCAAAATGTTGAGAATAATATTGTACTAATGCTGATAAATCACTTCAAAATGTTTTTGTGTAGAGAGAAAATTATTGGGAAATCATAAAAAACAAGTTCTCTCCATGGACCATAACACCACTAAATGACAATAAATAGTGCAATAATCATCTTGGTCATGCTGCTACTTTGCATATTTTGTTTTCTTTTAAACTGCCATTTTAGTGTGTTGATATTTTTATATTTATTATGCTGATGTGTTTATACATTTATATTATATTAATTTAGATTTCACAGTCTTACTGTCTAAAATCATTGTATGACACTAAAGCTTATTGTATTATATTGTATTGTATTGTATTGTATTCTAAAGGGTTAGTGAGCCTCTATGTGTTTCTGAAGTTGCTCCAGCCTCATCAGACTTCAGTGTAATTAAGTATTGGCAGAGCTCAGCAGCTACTGCCCTTGGAATCATCTGAGCTACATTAAAATAATAAGGAAAATTAAATTCCAGGGAGAGAAAACAGGATCTCTAACAACATATCCAGAGTTTCTGATGCCTTTTGGATTCTTGACTCTTGGCCAGTGTATAGTATGTATACAAAGATTTGTTTCCTGATTTGACAATTACAAACCATGACTGAAGCTACAGTGAACCTCATGTAATAAAGTGGGATTATCATGTTAATATCCTTCCTGGAGATCAAATGTTAACAGTTAACCTGAACCAGCTGGGAATCAGACAACATAAACCTTGAAAATATTTGCTGCAGAGAAATATGCTCCCTCTCTCTCACTGCAGTATATAGTGAATGTGGGAACGGACAGGCAGGATTAAAAGGTGTTTTGAGAGCATTCTCCTAATCCCACAACAGCAGGACGGCACATATGCACTCAATCAAAAGAACACACACACAAACACGCACACACACACAGCTGTACAACTCTATTTTAGAATGGTCCAACAATGTTTAACGCTACCCTTTTGTCTCACTACACATCACAGCATCTGTTGCCTATAGCGATTATCTGATGATTACATGAGAACAGCTGCCAAATTCTATTTCTAAAGGCCAATTCTCTTTTCTCTCTCTGTTCTCCATTTTCCCTTACATCTATCTGTCCTCCCATCACTTCACCACGATATCTCACTCCACCTGCTCTCCACACATACACTTCTCTCTCAGGTGCAGTTGTGACCTCTCCATTACCCCAGAGACTACTTCAGTGACAGTGTACTGCTGCAGTACTGCGCAGTCATTAGAGCATCTCTACAGCAGCTACACACATACTGTCCTATGCACTGACATGGAAACTTTACAAACATATGCAGCCTTTTTTAGTGTGGTCATACACTGATTTTACATGATAAGCTCAGGATTGAAACTATGGCTCTATACAAGGCAATTTGTGGAAAAAAGCTTATTTTTGATGATTCATTTCTTGTAAAGACATGTAGAATCTGGTCAAAATAAGGCTTTGTTACAAAATTAGGAGCAATTTTCTTCAATTTAGAAAGACAACATATGTGGATTGTATCTGTAGAGAGTACTTGTGCAGCCTCTTGTGGCTCCACTCTACATTACACCGTTTCTGAACTAAAAGCAAGGGGATTCATCTTATAACATAGACATAACATAGCAAGTTTTCTGCTATACAGTATTTCTATTTACATATTGGAGAATTGGCAGCACAGAAATATATACAGTAAGTACAGTGCATATAGTATCAGTCAGACTTAAAGGCTCTGGTATTGTCCAAAAAGACACAGAAGTATATCTTGGACAGTGTTGTAGATTTAAACACATAAATCAATACAATAAACACATTCACACATTCATTTCCTCACATATGCATCCACAAATCCACACACACACACACAAGCGCAGCATGTGGGCGGTATCCCCAGTGCTGTGAAACATCTTGCATCCCACATGCTTATATAACTCCCTCTCCACCTCCTCCAGCTGATCACTCATCACTTTATCACTTCATCCTCTGCTGGGAAGGAAAAACACCCGGTTTTCTCTCTCCCTCTCTCATTCAAATCAACCCTCCGCAATCAAGGATGATTTTGTTACACCTCGAGCATCAAAAGCAGCACATCAGCTCCGATGAGATCAGACTGCAACAAATCTTATCACAAGTGAAGTCTTTTTCTGCAGAAATGGAATCATAACCTGCACAGCTTGTGACAATATACAAGCCCAAATGTCAAATCTTATCGTTGAGCATTACTGGTGGTGAGAACGCACTCCCTCTGAAAACCTTTAAATACAACTGACATGTACTGCAAGTCAATTAGCTGTCAGGACAGGAGGTCAAAAAGAGAGAAGATAGGAACAAGACTCAGTGACTTATGATATAACTGATGAAATGCACCATCTTCCTCTTTGTATCCTCAGCACGAACTGTGCACTAATGAGAAGAAATGCCTGATGGGCATTTTGCACTGTACGGCCTCGGCATCTTTCCCAAAAAGACAACTTTCACATTGACTTCCGCTGCATCTTGGCATAAGAGCCAAAGGACAAAGCTTGTTTGTTTTTGGATGTATGGGTCTCACGTGCACCATATCAAGCGTGAGATACAGATTTGCTGTGTCATAAAGGTGAAAGATGAGAACACAAACAGCTTCACGAAACGGCACAATAGAAAGACTGTGCCACTGCTGTCCTTGTTACAAAGGAAAATTACGCCTGTCAGTCATTTTCTTAAAACAACAGTAAAATTCTAGCATAATATAGATTACTGTATCACTATCAAGACAGGGTTCATTAAAAAAAGAACAAAATTATTAAAGGCTTAGTAGAAGTCTATTTTCAGTCATAGATTAGTACTGATTTGGTGCAGGGGGAGTATTTATAGCAGCAGGATGGATGCTTGTCATGAAGTTAACATGTCACCCACTGCTGCAGAGAGGTTATTGATGTGCTTTTAATAGTTCCTGGAAAACAATGCAGATCTATGGTGCAGAAAATCTATACCAGACCTTTCATACAAAGACAATACTTGTAAGATCAACCCCAATCCTTTAGTTAAATACAGAAGAATGCAAGCTGTAATTAATCCTTTTAGGCAGAATTTGTAGGATGTAAGGGGGTAAACAACTCACATTGATGAGCTCAATCTCCCAAATCTTCTTGACCAGCTCCATCGAGGTGTAGCCGTTAATGAGGAATGACTTGGTGTAATCACCGAGCTCCAAAGACTCAAGCCATTCAGCCACTGATGTGGGGTTGTTACCATCATAACCAACAGGCCGCACCTTCAGCAAAGAGACAAGAGAGAGCACATGGGAATAATTCATAATAATTCATAATTCATTCTACTTTCATTCTTTGAGATTGGTTAAAGTCCGGTGACATACTGTGGCTTAAGTAACTTTTAAGACAATACAATATACAAAATAATATAAACAAATGGCTGCTGTTACATTCTTATACAACACAGAAGCAGATTCTTTTCATGGTAAGAATTAATGATACATCTGTAAGTTTAATTATGATTATTCTGTATGTAATATGTTTATTAAAACCTTTGTCCTTTCATATCATGATTCCTTCTTTCTCTTTTAAAAACCACACTCTTTAAAGCAGTAGCTTTTACTTTGCATTCTTCCATACTTTTAACCCATAAAGACCCACTGTGACTTTTGTGTCAGTTCCCAAATGAATTTTCTCTCTATTTAATCTCTCCTAAATGACTTATCACCATTTACTATAATATTAACCAAATTTTACATTTTTTCCAGTGAAAATAACCTATTTTCCTATGTTTAATTGACTGATCATGCAGATGTTCATATAAGCTCAGAGTAAAGACAAAGGTTTTTGTAACAGAACAGAAAACACTGAAGAAAAGGTGACTTTTTTAGTAAAATAGATCTGTAACTCGACATAAACCAAGGGTCTCCATCCACTATCATTGATCCAACTCCATGGGTTTTACTGGTGAATCAATGTTGTAGAAGATGACGGTGTTTCCAGGTTGACTACGGAGCCTCTGAACGTCCAAATGGGTCATATGTGATGACCACGAAACAATGACAAACTGTATTTTACACCAGTTACTTACATGCATTGATAGGATTAGTGGATCAACAGTTTAGATCAGTAGATGCTGTTGGTCAACAGTGGTTGTTTGGATCTTTATGGATTAATGGTGTGTTCATTTATCGTTTGAGTCTTATTTTTCTGCCACACTATAATGTGGAGTGTTTCATTTCTATCCTCGGCCACACTGGCTGCAGGGTATTGTCATCATTTGGTTGTCCGTCCATCTGTCTGTTCAAAAACTTTGGCATGAACTGCTCAGGCCACTGGGGGGCAGTAGTGCAGATGTCAGGCTGAGAGTTTTCAAGTACGCACAAGTTATGTTTATAGTAGGCATTCTTATGAACTCATTTTAGTTTGTTCAATAAGTACAAGCAGTTCTACTACTAGGGTATCATATAGGCCTGTGTTTATTTATTTTTTTCCAACTGCAGGTGAATAATGCTTTCTATGTACCTTTGTATAGATGCTATTTTTCTATTTTGCTGCTGAGAAGATTCAGTAGCAGTAGTTGACCTGTAGGTTTGTGACGTCAAGCTTGTTCCTTTGGCATTATGAAGGCTGTCAGGAATCTGTTTACTGTGCACTGTGTTCAATTATTGCTTTGTTCTTCATTATTTACAACACAAGGCCATTTCCTGTTCATGTGGATACAGAAGAGGAGAAGAAGCTTAGCAAGAATGACTTTCCTGATCTTACTGTTAAAGATCTCACACTTTTGCAGTGCAAACATGTAAAGCCAAGCCTAACTTCTGAGAAAGGGCAGAAGCAGCCAAGGATTATATCTTTATAGTGAGATTCTCTATGTTTGTAGCAGATAATTCATAATTCATTCACTTTTGTTTTGACAGTCAAAACAGCTTCAGAGATTTTACGGCACTTCAATCGAGCATCCCACATCCTCCACCTTGAGCTGAGCATGTCTTAGCCTACGTATGTCTGAGGGCAGGCAAAAGTTTAGAGCGGATGAGAAGAGGAAAGTGCTGACTGCAGATCAAAGTTTTCGGAGTATCTGTGTGAAACCTGCTTAAGTCAGAGCTCAGAGTCTCCCTTTCCTGCCATAGAGCGCCGCACCTTTGATCTTATTCTGTCTTTCACAACACATATAATAGCATATGACCCCAGTAATGTACAGCAGCAGTCTCCAAAAATGTTCTGAGCAGGCTCCTTTCCTGTCCTATTGGTATGATATAAGAGTTCAAAGCTTTGTCCACATGTGTATTTAGGAATTTGTGTGAGGAATCCAGATGTAAATACCTGCCAACAGCTACTTTTCTACCAATGTTAGATTATGGTGATGTTTTGTATATGAATGCCTCTGCCAAATGTTTACAGTTGTTAAACACTATTTACCATAGTGTACTAGGGGTGTAAGAAAATATGGGTTCTGCAATATATTGCGATATTCCATTTCACAATACTGTATCGATATTAAAAAGTAGTGTATCGATATTTTTAGGTATTTATTCAAATGCAGATATAACAGAATTTCATTTTTGTTTTTCTTTATTGTTTATATTTTATTTATTATTATTTAACACTGTTTTATTAAATAATGGTTATTTGAAGCATCAATTTTACTGTGAAAAAGGCACATGTTAGTTCCTCTGTCGGGATCGCACAAAAATAATGTTATGAACTAATAGAATATGAACATTTAGCAGGATCTGAAACTCTAATGACTATAAAAAACAATTTAAGTTTATTTTTTTTATTTATTTTTTATTTTATTTATTTTTATTTTTTCATAATTTAAGTTTTAACAGGAACATTTTGTGATATAGCATCAGATCCTGTTGTGAGCAAATAAAAATCAGATTAGTATTTGTGCAGATTTTGGGTGTAATTCAATTCTTCAAGGAAATAATCACTTAAGAAAAAAGAGACAAAAAATTGCCTATTTAACTGTATCATGATATATTGTGATATATTGTATCGTGAATCTAGTATTGTGATTTGTATCGTATCGCCAGATTCCTGCCAATACACAGCCCTAATGTGCACTATGCTTTTTTACTGGTTGTAATCGCCTCACTCACTCAACGATATGTAAAAGCTGAGTGGCCATCTCTGAATTCGTGAAGGTTGACCCATAGTTAAATTTAACCTCCAAAGCTCTTCTAGGTATGGTACTGTCATACCTATCCTTTTTTCTCCAAAGGTCAACCAGTCAATATTCTTTACAGTCTTGTAATCTATATTGTTTAAATGTACCCAAAGTTAGAACTGAATTGGGGAAGCAAGCTTTTAGCTTTGCCACCCCCTCTGCCTGGAACACATTTTAAGGGCAGCTGAAAATGCCAGAACTCATGTCATTTCAAGCTTTTCACTCCATCTTACGGCCAAGACAGCAAAAGTCAATCGGACAGGGCCTGTGTTTTTAAATTGCTGTGACCTCAAATAAACTTTTGACCCTTAACAACTGCACTTTCAACACCTGTCTAACTTTTCTGTTATTACAATTATATTATATTCATCCATTTTCTATACCCGCTTTATCCTCACTAGGGTCACGGGGGTCGCATGGAGCCTATCCCAGCTACCAGTTCATCGCAGGGCTGACATATAGAGACGAACAATCACTCTCACATTCATACCTATGGGCAATTTAGATTAGCAGATTAACCTATCAGTGCATGACTTTGGATTGTGGGAGGAAACCGGAGTACCTGGAGAAAACCCACGCAGACACGGGGAGAACATGCAAACTCCACACA
>JAQQZY010000005.1:18811396-18821560 GCA_030068375.1 Ostorhinchus rueppellii
AGTCATAGCACATCTTTCAAGACCAGGCTGCACATTTTTGTAATAATATGTTTTGGTGTATTTCCAACGGTCTGGGCTGCATTTTTTTCCCAAAGTTTTTTGTATTGAATTACATTAGCACGTCTACTTCCAGTGAGGATACATTAATTGGTATTAATTCTTCTCCAAATAAGCACATGCAATCCAAATACTGTATTTTTCAACTCAGATTAAAGCAAGAATTTGTAACATACAGTGGGCTACCTCTGTAAGCCTGTAACACTAATGAGTACGGATATCTTCAGATCATTGACTGCTGTAGAACGTCCCCCGTGACTGCAGTCTTGCTAATAATGCAACTCTTTAAAATACAGCAACTTTGTAGTGAAATCCCCATATATCACTCCACAATTTCCCTGAAGCCATCTTATGTCATCCTCCGGTAGCGTGCAATTAAACAAGAAAGGTCACCTTAATTGCTGAGAATTATGGGAAATTCCATATGGTAATTCATCACCATCAGCAAGTTATGAGCTGTGTGGGTAAAAATGAACACTAATGATGATGTACATGCAAATGCAAATGCAGAAAGCCATGCGATAATGTTCTTTCACTCACATGTTACTAGCATATTTACTTTAAACATTCACGCTAATTAATCCTGCATGCTAATGAATTGTAATTAAATGTACATTTTCTTCAACCTGTGAAAATTGGAGTGCAATATGCTCTTTTTCTCTGAAAAACACAAGCAAGTTGGTCCAGATAAGCCTCATCCTGCAAGAACGTGTGTGGTATGAGCAATAAAAGCAGAAGCTAATGTGTCTGTGACCCCAAGTGTTTTCAAAGGAATGAGGTTCAGGAGTGGTGTCCTGTCAGTGCACCACCTCTGCGTCAGAGACCCTTTAATATGGAGGAAGCCCCAGGCACAAACATAGCAAGACCAAAACACACAGAACACCTTTGACCTCTGCTCTCCGCCCTGTGCAACAGAAAACACTTTTTCTTCACTGCGGCTGTAATTCTGGTTACAGAGGAAAATCAATGTGGGAGCATGTTGAATTAGAGCTGTTTTCTGTACCACAGTATCTGCTGAGTTTCAAAGGGTGGAACAGAGAAGCAGCTCATCACTGTGACTGCAGAGGGTTTTATAGTCCCCTGCAGAGACTTCAAAACACATGCTGGTTTTAATCTATGGTGTATCATGGTATGGTGGTAGACTAATTAACCTCTGTACTGTAAAGATCCCACATTCTTTTCCAACTCTACATCTTAATATGCTGATCAAGCCCTAAATTTGGAATACTGGTCAAGAACAAAATGCCTTCTCACCTCTTCCCACTCAGCAGTGAAGGAGGGTGTTCTCTCCAGCCGACCCCCCGGGGTGCTGCCCTCTCCTGGGCTGGGACTTCCAGGTCCCTGGCCACGAGATCCAGATCCCCAACTGTGCTCCTCCTGGGATGGGATGAAAACCAACCGTTTTGCAATGTCATTACAATAATCATTCATTTATGCAATGCAGACATTTAACCCAAAAATACATATATCTTACATAAATAACTTGAGTCTGTGAGTCACCAGTTTTTTGCCAGTTTCATCTATAATGAAGAGTTCTTCATCAAACGGACTACATATTTTTCTAATGATTTATTTATTATGCATTAAAGAAATCTCATAAAATATAGTTCACAGCAAGGAGTGCTATGGCCCAGATAAGTGACTTAACTAAGTGCACTGGCTTATTTTCTGTTTCTGAAGTAACACCTAATGATACAGAAACACACTAACTACCTCCACCATCACTTCATCATTATTTATACAATAACATTTACAAAGCATTTTGCTTTTGATGCTAACTGAGATCTTAACGATGGCTTAATCTTCAAGAGATTCTCATTATTACATGCAGTCATTTGAGTATTATGGGATGTTGCTTTTTTGGTGTCGTTTATTGTGCATGTTACATGAATCACAAGAGATGCACAATGAGGGAAAACAAGCTGAGATAAAAATGTAACTGGCCATTTGTGAATCAAATATGGAGCTTATAGTTCACATATTTGCCATATATAATGTACTGCATGTAATGGCTATAACTTAAAGACCAATACAACAGAAGATAATGTAAAGTTGAATGTAATATCACAATTTGAGCAGCACCATACCTGTATAGGAGACACAGCAACTAGGTTGGAGTCTGATTTGGACAAAGACTTGGACAGCTGCAGGTCCAACACACTGCGGGGCATGGACCTCATTCTCCCCAGGGTGCAGGCCCTCTCTTCGTAGCCAGTCCCTGATGAACTGTCCTTTCCTGTACTTCCTGTCAGTAACTCTGTGGCCTCCCCGTTTTGACCACTGGAGCTTGCAGAGGAGTAGGAGGGTGGGCGGTCAAGTGTAGCCCAACCACGAGGTGGTGGATCAACCTGCGCACAGTTCCTGGGTCGGGCCTGGTCTTGATTAACCCGTGTGTGGAAGATAGTTCTATACACCACCTGTGGCTTTTGGGGGTCGGTGGTGGTCCTCTGTGCTGATGAGTCTCTCTCTGTCCTGGAGAAAATCTGAGTGGGTCCACCTCCAATCACAATGCTGAACTCGGGGGTCTGTAGCAGGGTGCTCTGGACGTCTGTAGAGGCATATTTGCGGGCTTTGTGGCTGTATAAATGGTAAGGCGTATCAGGGGTTTCACAGGCCGGAGATGATCCATGGAGGAGGCCTGCAAACTCCTCAGGGATGTGGCTCTTCCTGCGATCTTCCAGCAGAGTACTGGATGTGGAGGATGCGCAAGGAGGAGGCGGATCTCGCTGGTACGACCCCTCGTCTGCAAAAAGAACACAAAAAAAACTCTTAGCATCCTGTCAAACAGATAAGAAATACACATATTCATTGTATTTGAATAGAATTTTCCTGTCAAACAATGATACATGCTAATGAATTTACTCAACAAGAAAACAAGCTTAAGATTAGAAAAATTACATTCCCTGCACAAACGCATGATATGTTTCAAAAGTGTGGAGCAAATGCTAAGTAAACAACAAAACATAGAGAGACAAGAAATGGGGCTGAAAAACAAACACGGCAAAACAACTAAAGCTGCAAATGGGGAGATAAGGAAAAGGCAATGCATCTTCTGCTTCCCTGTAGAAAACCTGTTTGTTTCTCCAAGGAGAAAAGAAAAGAACTCCTGACATGGATTTTACACCTCTGCTTCTTCACTGTCTGGGTTGAAATCATGTGTCTGAATTTGTGCATGTGTGCATAAACTCATCAGGGCAGTCGCTCTTACATCACTTAAGGGGATTGTTTGAGGGGAAGGTTTTGGAGAAACACTCACTGTCTGTGTGCAGTGGGATGAAAACAAAGATGCTGAAAGCTTCTTTTGATTCTATAAAGGAAAGTGTCATTGTAGGTGTACTTCTATATGTGTGTGCGTATGCGAGTCTCTGTTCAACTGTGTGTCTTTGGTAACTGTCAGTTTGCATTTGCTCATGTTCACAGCTGCAAACAAGCGGCACCTGAGGTCACAACAATCATCTGAGGCTTTAAAAAGATGCAGCTCCTTCTGATACAAGGAGCTAAATAAGGTGTGTTATTTGTTTGTATGATTACTTAACACACTCCGTACGGTACAATGCCAGTCATTATCTCAAAGCAAAACAATGGAGCAATGGAGTAACTTGTGTGTGTCTGGGGGTATCCATGGCCTAGATGGCTGGAGACTCAACTGGCGAGTCAGCTTGTGACCAAAGAGTCGGTGGTTCAATTCCCTGGAGTAGTGGAGAGTTTTTGGCTGATGTACCCTTGAATAAGGCATTTAAGCTCTCTGGGCACCTGATATGGCGAGCCCATTGCTCCTAGCAAGCAATTTGTGTGATGCATGATCTAGTGATGGGTTAAAGTCAGAAGACAAATTTCGGTGTGTGGTACATGTTTACATGTGTGAACCCCTACCTATTCTATTCTATTCTATTCTATTCTATTCTATTCTATTCTATTCTATTCTATTCTATACACTGACTTTATGTAAACGGGATGACCTGTAGAAAGGCAAATGCAGAGTAATTTCAGACAGATAGCTACTAAAGATGACAACTCTGTAAATACTCTCACAGCTCTTTTAATTTATCAGTGGTGTGTTAGTGTCCTGAAGACTGCAACTAATATCTATCAATAGAGAAAACCATGCACCCTTTATTACAATTTTATTACAATTATAATACATAGTATGTACACAGTTAAAGAGTTGAATTGACTCTTTTTATTTGTTTGCACTATTTCATGTAATGTACATAAATAAATAAACCAGAAAGTATTCTCACTGGCATGTATTTCAAAGCTTTAGTACCTGAACAGATTTCATTAGTATAAATGAATGTAAACCAAGAGGGAATGCATTCATACATTTCTAAAACACTTCATTTTCTGTTGTTGATACTCTGATGTAAAGTGTCTGTTATTCATAGTTAATGTGCAGGGAAAACCACTGCAGAGATTTTTTTTAATGCTGTGTTTGGTAATTCATCTGCAGGTAAAAATGTCCATAAATGTGACAAATCCCTAATGTATCTGACACACATATAGACACACACACATAGTACTGCTACGTGCTACAAAAGGCTGCTGCTGCACCTGGATTCATCTGATCATTAAACTATAATTCTAACTAAAACGTCTGCCTTGTCAACTTACATACTATTAATAACAGAAAGGAAATCTGTGTGTGAGCATGCGGAGCGAGCATAGATCTCTCCCCTTTTGTTCACTCTCTGTTTCCTGTCACTGTGTATTAAGACTGTGTCCCAGGCCATGTAAACAATCTCAGCACTGATAAGTATCATGTGCACACAGGCACACAGTCTATCTACAATCTCACAATCACAAAGCCACTCCAACAAATACAAACAGTGCAAGTCCACACTCATATCAATGGGAGCTCCACTGCCTTGTAATCAAAACTGTCACTTGAATAATTGCATGCACCCCCTCTGCCCCTCACACACAAAAAACACACACACACTGAATTTACAATGTTGTCATTTGACCACATAATCCTGCCGCCAGCCACCTTCATACCAAACATACAAACACTCGCACTGAGTCTGCTGTCAGCCAGTTTTAGCTAGCGCTTTCTGACTGTCCTCGGCACATCCAGCCACATTTCCATATGCAGCTATTACATAATGTAAGCTGACAACAAACAGTAAAGCCAAGCAACACGAAACAGAAGAGACGTGCATAAGGAAATATAAGTCTGAGTCTTCACTTGGCTTCTTTTCCAACCAAGAATAGTGACTAAGTGGATATGTTCATGTAGATAAAGGGAGAAAATGCTCGTTCTTTTCTTACGGTAGTGGGGTAAAAATCTGGGGAGGGGGCAATACTAACTTGTCTGTGAGAGCCACATCGCCACGTTTAGCAAGCTACTTTTATAACCTTCACTATAGCATGTTGTTGTTTGCTGTGTTTAAAAGCACAAAATGAACCTATTAACAACCTTCAGGTAATGAACGGTGACAACATGACTCATCCTCAAATGTTACACGGACTAACATTGTCATTATTTCCTACACAGGCTCAAAGCTCTTTAGTTATGACTAATCCTCTGCATTTCACAGGATAAACTGAAATAGGTGGCTGAAAAGATCAACATAACACATTCAGTTAAATATTTATTAATTTCTCTGGTTGGGTGCATTTGCTCCTCCACTGCTGCACTTTCACCTTATCAGACAGATAAATGTTTCAACAGAGGTCACTGGTCTTTGACATTACTGTGTGTGTGGATACTAATAATCATCATGAAAACAAGAATGAGTGTGCAGATTTCTGTGCATGTCATGTAAATGCCATATCACAAATATGATTAAAAAAATTAGGATACGCCTCATAAATGTGCATGTAAATACAGTCTACGACATAAGTATGCAGACTCTGACTGGACCCTGAAGACATCATGAAGTCACTATATTACTTGTCTCTTAATGCTTCTCCTTTTTTTTTTTTTTCAATTTATTGGTAAGAGGTGAGCTTTTATCCTCTGGGTTGCTATGGCAACAAGAAGCCCAGTGCCAGCATCTCTCCCAGGTTTTGGTGGTTGAGTGTCTCTGGCCTCCAGGAGAGATAAGGAACAGTATGACTGACAACAAAGCAATCAAATCAGCAGGTCTGTGTTAACGAGACAGAAAAAAAGACTGACAGCAAGACTATGGAGAAGGACAGACAAGATGGAAAACTACACCATGTTTTGAACATTTTCTTGAAAAAAACACAATATAGACTCTTACAATAATACTCCTTCTCAATCATCATTGGTAATATATTTACTGCTGCTAGTGTTTTCTCTTTTCCTCTTTGTTTTTTGTATTCGGGATGTTTCTGGGTGTGCTTTATACCTCCAACCTTTTAATTACCAGTATGTGTGGGTGCAACATCTGTAAAAACAATAAACTATTAGGAGTGCACATACACAGAGCTTCCACCTTATCACCGCTAACAGACCTGTTTACAACACACACAACTTTTTGCTTTGCAAAAATGTGGAGGAGTCTACTTTTTAAAACATAAGCACTAAGACAGAATCAGGAAATAATGTTCTTTTTTTTTAAAATTTATTCCACTGCTTTTTCTTACTATGACACTTGCTCTCTTCATTCAATCCATTGCTCTCTTGACCACTGGTCAGTCTCTTCCTCTTTCACTGAGTGGAGAGGCTGAGTTTAAATAGTTCTGCTACAAACACAAGCAGGGAAATATACCATAATTGACTTTTATAATACTACAGTAACACAGCTGGAAGCTTGAACATGAGATAATGAAAACACATAAGGAATGCCACATTCAGTTGAGTTGATGAAAACACTGACAAACTGAAATTTGGAACAGGTAAATTATAGACCAGGTAACACTGCAGAAGCATCTGTCTCAGCTCAGGCAGGATTCTTGTTTCTTTCCTTTTTTTCTCTCAGCAAACAATCAATAGTCTCTCTCAGTGTGTTGTTTTAACCTTCATTATTTATCCATTCACAGTCCAGAAACTGCTTTACAGCTTTGCCTCAGTGACTGTCCCCTGAGTGTGTGTTACTGTCAGTGAGAGTGTGAGTGTTTCTTACCTGAGCACCCAGGATGAATCAGATATAACTAAGCAACAACCATACTGTGCCTATTCTCATACTGTATGTAACACACCAGCCTACTCTTGCTATATTACAGGGAACTGTTTAAATCTTTTAGAGGAGCAGCAGCTACATCATAATGCATACCTGCATTTTCTTGCAAAACAAGTACGCAAACACACAGACAAACACACAAGTCGAGGCACGTAGCAGCTCAGCTCAGAGGCTGATTGGTATTTGTATTATTTGTGTTATTCCCATGGAAAACAGCCACGCTAATGTATGTTTGCTTGTGAAACAAATGTATTAAATGTGTATAAATGTAACTTAAAAGTGTACTTGATGTGCTTAATGGTTGTGTTTCACATCAAAAACTATAATTCATTGAGTCTCTATAAAGTCAGGTAGTGTTTGTCAGTTTATCTCATTGATTAGTGAAAGGGGCAGTGATATGTGGAGTCATCACTTTCTTGATCGAAGGGGGAAAAAACTGTCAAATCCACCCACCTCCAATATGAGTGGAGGACAGAGAAGAACAGAGGGGGTGGAAGAGAAACAGATGTGAAATGGAGCTCATATTCAGAGCACCTATACAGTATATTTAAGAAAGAAAAATGAAATTCATCACTGTTGGATGGGAAGTCATGGTGGCCCAGTGGTCCAAGATGCATAGTATAGCTGTGTCCCAGTTCCAGTCCTGTATAATCATTCTAAGTGTGTTTGGAGCCTGTAATACATTCAGATACTAAATATGCTCTATTTTAAAGTGTGTCATTAATGGATAAAATTATCTCACAAAGGAACTGGAGGAGCTACTGTACTCCTGACACCAAAAATAACAAAATAAATTGCAAATGATAGTGATACAACTGTAGATGCTATCCAAAAACAGCATAAAATACTGAAAATCGGTATTTTCTGTTATACAGTAGAAGGATGCAGAGGTCATGATGGAGGCAGAAAAACAAAATAAGGTGTATTTCTCTGTTCTGAAGAGGGAAAACTGATGAAAAGAGATTTAAAAAAAAAAAAAAAGCAAACATCAACTTAAAAATGTAGACCCTCTCTTCTAAAGCAATGTGCTTCGCTGTTCAATAAAGAGCATGGAGACTGGTTTCATATCCAGTTTCAACAGGGAAAGTGAAGGAGGGAAAGGGGAGGAGAAAAAAGCAAATGAACCATAGAGAAGAGGTAGAAGGTGGTGATGGTGAATGAGACAGAGACAGAGGCAGAGGCAGTGGGCAGGAGAGCAAGAAGGGGAAAAAAAAACACAGTGATAGGTAAAGTGAAGGAGGCAATCTGACTGAGTGGAAAATAGAGTTTAAGTGGAAAGGCAAATGAGTTATGGAGAGGCACACTGTAGCAATACGGCAAGACTGAAAAGCCAAAGACGGGCTGACAAATGGCAGTGACGCTGACAGAGAAAGTGAGGGGGCGGGAAAGGAGTTTATAATAGTGAATGACATTCAGAAAGAAAGAGACAGAGAGGTGAACGAGAGAGTGGCTGAAGAAATAAAGCAGTGACAGAAAGAAGGATTGAATGGCAGAGATGGAGAAGGAAGGAAAGAGAGGGAGGTGGAGGTTAAACCAGACCAGAGTATCAGGCTGGATCTGTCAGCAAAAACATTCAATCCACAGAGCACAGCAGATCACAAAAACATCTGGATTTGAACAACAAATGCAGAAAGAAGTCATAAAATAAAACAAAAACATAATAACCAACTATAGCATTAAATTACACTCAGTACATTTGTTGTGGTACTTTTTATGGTACAGTGTGAATGCCTGAAATCAGTCAGTGTGTCTGTTTGCAGACAGACGCACAAATGCTATAAATACTACACACACTATCTCTCAAACACCGGGTTGTGTTTCTTTATGTGTCTACGTGGTAGCACAAGCGGCTGGGAGATGATCCAAACATCTGATAGCACCGTGCTCAGTGCTCCATCTCTTGTGGTGCTGCACTGACTGTTATTAAAAACTACAGAGTAATATCTGGACTGTCAGTCATCCCTGAGATTAAAGACTGAGCCTTATTTCCTAAGTGCCACAGGCCTCGATAAATCATTATCAGCCCCAGAGCCTCAGGGGCTAAGCTAATGGTAAGGTAGTGCTAGTCTACACTAACAAACCTGCATCCAGATGATGGGTAGGACTCGTAGCTCATTTGGTTAGACTGATGGTGACAGGACATGTTACAGAGTTTGGATCAGTGATATGGATGTGTTGAGGCAACAGGAAATTCATTCTGCTGCAAAAACACTCTCTTCAGTTCTTGTTGTAAATGTCATAATCATGAGTTAACCACTCAAAACTATTCCTAAAAAGGAATGAAAACTTCCATTTACAGCAGTTTTGCTGATCAGTACCAGTAAATTATGAAGAGAGATGAATAAATGAACTGACTGGAAATCAGATGTAAGTAGAGATCTGGTATTAACATTCCACCACAAGAAATGTCCCTTGGAATTTCTGTTTTGTCATATGACACAACCTTTCACAACATGATAACAGCTTCCACATGTGTGTGATGTGGGCTGCCAATTTTTGCTTTATCTTTTAGTATACTAAAAAAAATGCTGAAATGTCAGGATTTGTTTTTTTTGTTGTTTTTACTGCAAGTCAAGCTAGTATGTATCTGCACCAGAAACTAAGATTGTTAGTTTAATGATACTGAGTCTGCTGATTCATGTTGATAGTCTGGTTCTAAGTCCAGTGACATAATAGTAGCTTTGTGATTGAGAGGTGTTCAATATGTCAATTATATATAATAAAGAAGAAGTAGCTTGTGGAGTTGTAGTTGTTTGGGGGATTTTTTCAAGGGGGGTGTCATCATTTCACACTAATACCCAGCAGCTTTTAAGTGCGCTAATGTTGGACCTACCGATCTCAGAGAGAGAAACACTTAGTCTGAGTCTTTTTCTCTCATCAATTCAACACTGAATCAAAAATTCTTCAGCTCATTTATTTTCATTCATTCATTTTCTCTACCTGCTTTATCCTCACTAGGGTCACAGGGGTCACATGGAGCCTATCCCAGCTACTTAAGGGCAAAGGCGGGGTACACCCT
>JAQQZY010000005.1:18823292-18833753 GCA_030068375.1 Ostorhinchus rueppellii
CCCGTACGCTTAAGCTCAGTCTATGGATCGTGTCCAGACTATGTATTCATATCATAGTCGGGCTTGCCAGGCTAGCAGTGTATGACTATCATCACAACTATTTTTTCCAAATGTGTTAAAACCCAGTGATATCGTAATTATCACAAATCTATAAGTATTTCTTTGCTTGTGCACCTGAATCACTTCCCTCACTGAACAATTTCAAAGATGACTCTATCATAAACACAGTCCTCTTGTTTACATAACCAGAACGTCACTCGGGCCTTTTCGGAAATTTCGTCGCAAAGTGCATAATGGGAATGGCAATTCACGCAGCCACAATTTCTCTGTCTTTTTGTGAGTGCTGAACCGAAATGTCGTCTTTACCACCATCCATCGACTATACTCATTCTTTAAAACAACCCTGGTGGACTGTATCGTTTTATGTTGTAGTGATCTGGCTCATTTTCTTGCAGAATCTGTGTGGAACCACTTATTCCCACAATGCACTTTCTGTCAAAATTTCTGAAAAAGCCAGTGACATTTCTGTTTGTTATGTAAACAAGTGGACTGTATTTATGATGGAGTCATCTTCAAAGCTGTTCAAGGTTCGGGAAGTGATTCAGGTGTGTAAGCACGAAAAGACTAATGGAGTAGTGATAATTAGGCTAATCATTGGGGTTTGACAAACTTGAAAAAAAAATTTGCGATGAAAGTCATATGCTGCTTTAATGTTTATTTGAACTGAATACAACATAATATAATAATATACATTGTAAAAGAAGTAGTGGTAAAGAACCAAAATAATATATAATATTTCAAACCATGCAAAGTTCTACATGCTGTATGTACAATTTGTTCTAATATTTGTCTCTATATAGTGTACGTTTTAGTAATTTTTTAAGCAATAATACCAAACTTTCCCTGTTTCCAGCTTTTAACAATGAGAGTTGAATGCTCTTCTTTGCCATAAGGTAGTTGAATATACTGCAAATGGATTTCTGGATGAACAACAGAATTCAATTTGAAAAGCATCTGTTGCCGTTTTATAGATAAAGAGATTTATTGATAAATCCTCAATCAGCTGTAGCCTTATATGGGCATTAAGGTCGTTTGGATGAATTTTTTCTGGTTTTCTAGGCAACAAACATATCTGAAACCTTGTGGAAAAGCATGTAATTTCACTTCTATACTTTGTAGATGTTCTACTTTTATAAGAGTTGAGATCAGCAAAAGTAACCTGTATCTATTCGTCCTGTCTCTATTTCCATATTGAGCAAGTTCACGAATAAAGGAGCAATATTTCAGAGCACATGATTTAAGAGGTTTATTAAACAGCACTTAGTAATTACTGCTGCCTAAAGCAATTGTACAGTAACCACCATGAGTGACCCCCCTAACTAACAGATAAATCTGTCCTGTGAAACTACATGAATTCCATCATGATTACACTATTAAACTACATTTATAGCCCTTCTGAGAGCAGATAAAATGATCCACAAGTCTCTAATATGCAACTGTATGTGGTCTTTCAAACTTGACTTTATTCTGTACAGCTGAATGTGATATTTGCATCTCACTGAATTCTGCTGCTGTTTGTTTTGTAATTGTGAACTGAGCCTGATATCTATGCAAGCCCCTTTTGTGTTGGCCATGACTCACCATCTCCTCAGGTCCTTTTGACCAAAACTGAGCCACTGAGGAGCGAGGGATGAGATTTAATTTAAATAGAAATACAGAGGCAGTGAGAGGATTATGAGAAGGATGAGTGTGGAGACAAAATGAGTCCTATGGAGCAGACATGGAGATAAAGAAACAATTAAGATGGCTAATGTCCCTCAATTTTCAGTTTACTAAAAAGATCAGAAGGGGGTACACAGTTAACCTGCCCCCACCCCTGTTACGCTGTTATTAAAGTTGTGCTGTTAATCAGTGCCACATATTGGGGGGTACATGTTAGAAAACACACCCTGCTTCAAAGACTGATTGTGCCAAAAGGTGTAAAACAAATTGACCATGTGACACCAACGCAAAGACAATTCATCAACCTATAGATAGGGTGGTGTTAATCCATGTGTACTGTGTCAGCTATGGTCTTACAATGTGAGTAAACAACCCTAATGATAAATTGCAAATAAATAAATAAAACCCAACATGCTGTATATGAAATAAGTGACGTGGTTTCTACCTGCTGTCCACCTTTCAGATTTGACTACAGCTTTTAAGGTTTGATCTGCTCTTCATGAATCTTAAAGTGTCCAGAAGGAAACTACTATTCAACCATGTCTGCCTTTCACCACATGGCAGGGGGTACACATTCAACCTGTGTAGAACAGCAAAGAAAACTCCTGTCATTTCCTGTAAGTGGAGAGCAAATACAGAGATGGCAGCTTTTCTGCTTCATTGCAAAAATACTGAGAAAATACCCTATAGGCTTCTCTTGTGATATAGGACCATAAAGAAATATTGTCTGTTAGCAGAACACCAATTGACGCTATGCTCACCTCCAAAAAGAAGAAAGTGCGTGCAACAAGACAAAAAGAGCAGAGCAACGCAAAAACTGCCTGGAAATTCAACTGTGCGTGTGTGAGCATTAGGGAAGGGAAGATTAGACAATATGTACCAATACACCAACATGCGTGCATGATCCGAGTGCACTGGTAGAGAAGCTGCACATGAATGAAAATTTTAGAATAATATTGAGATGAATCAGTTAGTGAATGTTTGCATCAATGAAATTCGATCCATTCAATAGAATATATTTTTTATTTGGATCTAAAAGTCTTACTATTTATTTGGGTAAAGTTTTCCTTTTCTGAAGACCCACAATAACGTGTGCTGTGGATTTGGGGATGTGTACACTGTACACTACAGTATGAGCTCCTCGGATGCACTGTGGCACGAGTGCTGCAGATGAATACTATATTGTGTGTTTTAGTGTGTGGATATACAGTCATGTGGAAAAAGTTAGGATGCCCCCCTTTTACATTTTAATTTTCTTCACCATATCTAAATATCTGGGATTTTTATCTTTATTTTACTAAAATGTGTAGAAAATGTACCTAAATAGATGAAACTATTTAGTAATAGTTGCACGATATAGTCTAAAACCAATATCTCGAGGTTTATAGGCTATATTGCAATACAAAATATATATCTCGATATTCTAAATTTCTCCTCTAAAGCACTATAAAAATGTTAAATTAAACCCTTAGGTGCATAAAATGACACCATAAATATATTCAATCAGACCCTTGAGCTGGTTTAGTAAAGCTTTTATTTCAAACTATAAGCTTTCAAAAATAACAAATAAGAGAATGGTATGCATGTGTTTATGAAAAAGGACCTGGAATCTGGTACCAGTACTAGTTTTTTAGTGCCGCCTCTGCCGTAGTTCCTAAATGGGATGTATACACACTGCAGACACTGATTGGTCAGACAGTTTTCTTTGTGACCTGCTGTTTTACAAACACAGATGCAGAAGTCGACAGTAAATATAGCAGTACATGAATCCACATGATGACAGAACTAAACTACACCACGGTCGGTGGAAGAGATTCAGTCTGTGGTGGACGACGGAAACATCCAGACGAGACAACACACAACAAGTGAGTTTTCGGCAACTTTTTGAGCAGACGACATGGAAATAAATGCGCCGCATCAGAATGCAGAGTCGAGCTGAGCCGACCCAGTACCACGTAGTGGAAACACGGCTAAGGAATAAGGAGTGGAGCCGGTACCTTCTTCTTCTCCTTTCGGCTTTTCCCTTCAGGGCTCTCCACAGCCATATTAGCGTCTCTTACCAGTGACTCGTAAACCCGCCGGTACCCTTAGTTTTGTTTTTTTTTCGCTCTCTCCATGCGCACTCCCTCTCCTTCTAATACAAAACACGCATGTGCACATGAGACTTTTCTGGATGGGCGGGGGGGGTGTACTACTCGCTGTGAGGAGCCACAACAGAGTAAAAGAAGTGAAAATTCAAAGAGAATTACATAGGGACGTCTTAAACATTTACATGACAATTTAGACTCAATGGTCGCAATATAGTCATTTCATCTCACGTGACACAACCCGCCATATATCGAGTATATTCGATATATCCCCCACCCCTTGATGAAACTGTAGAAATGCTTTTTAAAAATGTGTTGGTAAATTCTAATTTATAATGCATTTATGAGGGAAAGATCCTAAACACTTGTTTTCATTATTTAAAAGATAGAATCCTGAAAAAGCCAATAATCTTCAACTGGTTTGTACCTGACCAAATGCATTCAGTTTGCATTTTAGGCAATGGAAGGAACTAAGGTGCTGCTAGCGATAGTGGGCCCCACGAAAGGTAAACGTTGTGGACCCTTCATAAAATTCAGTATCTTGTTGATCTGTTGGAGAGGGGGGGGGTACGGGCAGCAGGGTGCAGTCCATAACAAATGTAACTAGCCCTGGCATGAAAACAAAGTGGAAGTTCCCATGCTTTCAACGTCCAACTCCTGGCTTCTGTGCCTCTATTATACAGCAGATCTTACATGAGAATTTAACAACTCCTATCCTGTATCCACTGGACCCCTTCCACTGCTCTATTGGCCCACAAATGCTGGGCCCCATGAAGAAGAGTGTCCCAATTTTTCCACCCAGTATTTCTTTAGTTTCATCTCTTTTGGTATATGTGCTCCATATCTTACTATGACTATAAAAAAAAAGTCAGAATCCCAGATATCTATATGGTAAAGAAAAAAATTAAAGGGGGCATCCTAACTTTTTCACGTGACTGGATGTGAGGCACGTGTTCTGAAATTGTACAAAAGCCACTTTATGAAAAGTCATAGTTTTATTTAAATAAATAATCACTGACTTGCACTGCATATTCTTCTACACAATGTTGTTCAATCAGAATGTGCTTAATCGCTCTGTGCAAGTGCAGCAGGTTTATAGAAACACACTGCTATCATGTAGAAGCAGATACTTGTTTATGTTAAGGTGCACATGGAGTGTGTGATATCTGAGAACAGAGATGTACCAAAAAAGTACTGAAGTTAACGCTTTCATCTAAGTGCAGCCAGTGAGTGATTGATCATAGTGCCATGTATGGCTCATTAACACTAGAAGCTAATTGATCAGTCAGCTCCTCTGTGGATACGGGTGTTATGAGGAGAGGTTTTCACAAACGAACTCTGGGGAATTAGTTTGAGGTAAGAACCTGAAAACGGGCCGATATTTCAGACAACACATAGGAAACATGCCTTTTATATGTGTTCAAGCCTTCAAAAATGATTCTGCTTTATGTACAAGTACAAAGGAGACACAGACCTACAGACCCATCAGTTAGAGTTAAAGATCATATTCTATCTGAAACATGGTAATCACTGCAGTAATTATCACATGGAGGGCACTTGTTTATTTGTTTAGTTAAATCCAGGTGGGACTTTGCTTTTGGCTGGGCTGTATATATCAACATTGTCTACAGTAAATGCTCCTCGACTGAAAGTAAACACAAGGCACCCCCTGGGAAAAAAAACAACAACTATGTAGCATGTTGGCACCTACATAATGGCTGTTCTGTTTACAACAACTAGATTCTTCACTGCTCATTTAGTGGTATTCAATAAAATGTCTAATGTTTCTTTGTCATATTATTACTGGTGCAAAATGATGACATGTATTCACAGAGTGTAGCTAGAAGGGCCGAGAGCATATTTGTCTTCTTCTTATTCGTCACTTGGTGTCAGTGGTTAATGTAACTAAAAACAGGTGAATTTGGTTGGTATAACTGCACTGGACAAGAGATAAAAGTTAGCTTTGGGCTCTCCAAAGATAAATGGAGCAAGAAAATAAAATAAAATCCAGATTCTGGCCATTATATGGGTCTGTATCTATATCATTTAAGAGCTTCATGTTTTGTTCATGACCTATACTCTTCCACTAAAACTCATCTAAATCAGTGCAGTAGATTGTAGACAAGCACAAGTATCCTTATATTCTCCTTAACATTATAATTATATAAAAATGTGAATAGATTGTAAAATAAATCTACAATTGATATTTTTTCTACACACATAAGCTGTACCACATAAAGTGTTCCAGAAGCTAAAGCTTCCAGGTGAATAAATACAGACCAGCAGTTTTGTGCCTGTTTGTTACTGACTTGTCGCAGGGGGCACTGCATAATTCATGGAGGACAACTGCGTCGACAGTTGCACTGCTTTTGCATAACACTGCATTGCACTTGGCACTCTGCACAGAGGGCACTGAGGGAATATCTTTTCGAGCGATGTCCAACATTACGTAAACCGTAGTTCCGTAGCATAAACAGCAGCACCAGGGATGGATTGGGTTATAAATAGGCCTCCTTTTTATCTAACTGCCCACGCAGGTGGTTGACACCTGCAGGGCCAGAGATTTATTGTATAAATGTTAGGTTGGTGAAAAGCAGGATTTTTTTGGTACAGAATGAAAGGAATAAGATGCAGAGAGGAAGGTAGGAAAGCCCTTTTATGGTGTTCAGGAAGAAAGTGTTGTCTTCACTTTCTTGTCCTCATTTCTCTCTCCAACCCCCTGAAATCTCACATTTCATTCTATTCATTTTCCTGATTTTTGTCATCACTACCCCCCACCCCCACCTTCTCCTGCGATGTTAGACTTCATTCTCTCTCCCTCACCCACTCTATTTTTCACTGGCATCCTTTGAATTCTGTGACTCTTTGCCTTCTGTACCCACATACATACTGTATATACTCCCTCATTCTCTGTCTGTCTGTAAGCCACTTGTTACCATGGCAACCTCACAATGGGCCTTATAAAGCTAATAAGTAGAGAAAGCAGGAGGAATGAGCAGAGTGGCTCAAAAAGAAGGAAGCAAAAACAGAAATAATTTAAATGAAAAATAAATGCATGCCGATCTATTCCTGGTGATGCAGTCTGAAAGAAGACCGAGGCACAGACGCACACTGTGACATATTTAGAAGACGTTAGAAGTACTATTTGTGATATATGCGTGCTTGTACAGGTACAGTGTGTTAACATACAGATCCTGTGTCCTTAGAAGTAAATAATAATGACACAATAACATATTGTTTCCTATTGTATTTCATCAAATACTTTCATCCAACAGTGAAAGCAAACGTGCTCTCATATGTAAGAGTTTAAGCATAGCAGGCTGTAAAACACAGTGAATAATCTCCCATTTTGATGATCAACTGATACATGTTAGAAGATAAAATGGTAGAATAAGATGACACAAATAACTCTCCACAACAAAGGCATCATGCATAAATTAAAAATTATTCCCAACCCAAAGGAGATTGCTTACTCTTAGATCCCATGCAAAAAACAAAAAACAAAAACATTAATTGTAGATGCAATGTGTAAATTGTTTAATATTTATATAAACTGACAAATTATTTGCATATTTCTTTTCATAACTGATTAGCAAACTAATCTTTGAAACACTGCATTTAGGTGAAGGAGTACTGTTAAAAGTGCCCTGGTTTTGCAGAGCGCTCAATACTGAAATATAGAAAAAATTAGAAGTCTATGCTTTTTTACAATATTATTTATGCTCTGCCCACGCCACACCAATAATATTTGGCAAATCGGATACTTTTTTCTACATTTGAGCCTCTTGTTCACAGACAATGCCATTTTACCTGGATGAAAACTTAAAATGCAAAAAAAATGGTGGCATCAACACCCCATTTTACACATCTGTTACTTCTTTGTGTAATAAACATGTAAGATAACTTAAAACATCAAATTCAGGTGTATATGTCTATGACCTGAAGTGGATCAAGGTCAGGAGGGATACTTTTGGGACATGGACAGGACAGATTTTATACTAAAATCCACATTATACAAATAGACTTCAATAACCTGATTTAAAGTAGCTTAAGTTTATGAGTTTATAATCTGTCTTGTTGTCACTGTTGTTACCCTGTTTAATCTGTCATGACAAATCAAAGTTACATCTGGTATAATCTGTATTGTCCATCAGAAACAATGTTTGTCTGAGCCTTTGAACCCATTTGTAGATTCTTTTGTATTGTTGTGTGGACAGAGTTATTTTGTAAATCAAACATTGTGTGGATAGATTATTTTTATTTTTTTTATTTTTTTTTTACAATGTGTGGAAGAAAATATCTGTTTTAATGTGAACAGGAAACAGCACAAAATGCTAGATATTTTCAGAATGGAAATAAAATGTAAATATGTAATGCATTTACAGTGTTATGGGATTTTATTTAGGAACTACAGGGCTACAGTTAACAGTGTCCAACCAACAAAAGTGGTTAAAAAAAATAGTGAATCAATCTCATGTCACTTAGTATTTTATGTTTTTCCTCTATGCGAATGAATAAAGTATATTATATTCTATTTATTCACTTATTAGTTATTTGAAGCTTGTCTCTTTATTATACAAAAATATGACAGATAAGCAGGACGTGTTGTTGTTTTCCATGATTTAAAGGTTTGAGGTTTACTCCTGTGATCTCAGATTTATGCATAAATGTTAAAGAAGGCTAGTTTTTCATCGCTGTGGTTAATATTATTCTATTTAGTTCATCCTTAGAACTCATCCAGACCTCAATGCCAGGCCCAAGAGTTGTCATGTGGGTTTGAGAGGGAAATAAGACCTGTTACATAAACACATCAATAGGAATTGTAGATGATGATGATGTCTCATTCAGTCTATGTATGTGGGTAAATGTGTTTTCTGCGTGTGCTTGCACCTGTGGATTGATAATGAATGTGTTTTTCGTCTGAAGCACTACACAGATCAAAGTCTAGATCGGCCTCTGAACTGCTGCCGGATGAAAAACACACACAGACTCACACACACACACACGCACACACGCACGCACGCACGCGCACACACACACACACACACACACACACACGCACGCACGCACGCACGCACGCACACGCACACACACACACACACACACACAGACGATGCCTCCTGCCTGGTCGACTTCCCCTAGTTTGGCTCTTCTGTTGGTGCCTGATAGCAGCGGGAGTGAGGGACAGTTGGACTGAAACCCAGGTGAGAGAAGAAAGTATTCACAACCACGTCACCAGAAAACTATCGGCACGGTCACCACTTCCCCATGACAACAAGGAATCACATTGCCATGGTAACACAAGAGGCGAGTGAAGAGAAAATGATGCAATATAGGAGGAAAGAGAAAAAATAACCTGGCAGAGGTGTGTCAAGTCATGGATACTAAGGGTCATTGGTCTTTAAACTCCATTCATTAAAACAAACATGTTAACATATTCGCATTATTTAGCAAATGTAAATTTTTCATGTGAAAACAGACAAAACTCTGAATATGAGCTTGTATATGCAAGTTTAAGGCTTATACTTAATGCTTTTGCTGTGGTTATGATAAAAACAACCCGCTCATTACAAAGATTATGCCTCTTGGAGGAGAAACTTTTCAATTCATTGGGGGGGGGGGGGGGGGGGTTGCGTCATTAGATGAAACTCACAGTGTTTCATCTGGTCTGGCAGCAAAAGGGACTCCCCAAAGGACTTAGGAAGATTTATTTTTGCTGATGTCTTTGAGATATGTGGTGGTGTCGACTTTTTCTCCTAAAGTTTTTTTATTGCATCCTAATTTCTAGTTGAACGGCCTTGAATATTATTCTCAAGCTAATAATAATAGATAATAAGCCTAAAAAGTTCCTTTCAGGTGCAAAACTGGACATAAATAAACCTTTTGCGCAAAGTTTAATAATCACACAAATACAAAAATCTGTAGACACACTAAGCCATCTTGACATGGCAGCACTTTCCCTCTGTATTTAACTTTCTTTGTGTCACATTAAATGATGCTGATATATTTTCTTTGTTCAGGCATGTTATCATAATCCCTGCAAATGAAATGAAGAGTACAAATATTCAAATGAATGTAAAAATGTCATTATTCACCATTTTCACCATACTTGTAATTCTCGTCAGAAGTGTTCTGCCCTGATCACCTATTAAGACCTAACTCAGCAGTTTTGCCAGTTATTGTTATCCTCTGCTCTTCATGTTAGGCTATGGTAGAAATAAAGGTATGCTTTAAATTTCCTCTGACCAAGGACTTACAGATTAATGTTTCATTTGGTTTCTGGCCTGAGGGTGCAAAAACATCTGCACTAAGGCAATGAAAAAAAGAAAAGGAAAAAAAAAGACTTAGATACCAGAAATAAAAAGATAAATAACTTATTGTTAGAATTCGATTCCACCCATATAATTACATTACTTGTTCCAAGGAGCGTGACCTTTTTGGATGATTCTTTAAAAACATCTTGATCACATTTCTTCTATTTAAATGCTTTGCTTTCTGTCAGTGATTTCTGTCAGTGACCCAGCTGAGCAAAAAGAGTCAAGAGTTTTCAAATCATGCTACTCCTAAGCGATGGTCTTTAAAGGTGGGGTGGGAGATCTTTTTTGGCACATATTTTACCATTTGGCTTAAAAATCTCCCCACAGTCGCGTTG
>JAQQZY010000005.1:18833853-18846982 GCA_030068375.1 Ostorhinchus rueppellii
GTGTATATTTTCAAAATCTCACTTGTGTTGAATTGCCGGAACCGTTTTTTCCAAGATCTCCCACCCCACCTTTAACACTACAGCTACAACACTATTACAACAACAACGACAACGACGATGATGGCGGGCAACAGAGTAGTGCCTGTGCTACAACAGGTGTTAGGCTTATTGGAATTACTGAATCAAAGTCTTCTGCTAGTCTTTCATTACAAGCAACAAACAACTACAGCTAACAATGTTCACTACATGCTATTTACTGCAGAGAGGGGCAACTAGGAGGTAATATTGGATCAAACCTGGTACAGCCAAGTAAGCTTTTATGCACATGCTCCACGTCTTCTCCATTTTTAAAGGGAGCATTACGCCACATACAGGCCTGGCATTTATACTACATCATTTTCAGTTGCTTTTAGTGGTTTCATGTGGACGCAGATATTTTCTGAAATGACTGCTTTTACAGAGCACTTTTTTTGAAAACGAGAAACAAAAATATCAGATAGGAAAAGATGTGTGGACATGTCCTAAATGGTGGTATTTCCTGGGTCTGACCTGTGAACTGACAGTCGTCGTTGGAGCCTGCAGAGTCCTCCTGGTTGGGACTGAGGGGTGGGCTGGCAGGGGGGCTTGTGCTGAAACTGGCGTAGCCCAGGGACGAGCTCACCTCACTGGGCTCACAGCTGTGGTTGACCGGCCTCTGGACGTCAAGGGATGAGGACAGGGATGTCCGCTGCTTGGGCTGGATACAGGGAAGAATGTGAAAAACAGCAGTTTGAGGGAAAGAAGAAACTTTAAATGACTGTTATACTTAAAGGTACAGTGTGTAACTCCCATACTCTAGGTGGCAGTGAATACCTGAATCAATGCAAAAACAGGGTGATTTCCTTGTTCCGGTGTTATGCTTACCTCATGGCAGGCACTTAAGGACAAAAAAAGTTTGGCTGTATTTTTTTGCAATTTTTTGCAAACCTGACCACATAGCAGACACCTCAATTTCGCTGTCATTACTTCCTTCGAGCAATGAGATAGGTGTAGGAAAAAAACCTAAGATATCGTAACATTTAAGATATCGTTTGTCACTCAGATGTCTTAAAAGAACATGGTTTTGGTTATGTTAGTTCTAGTTCATTTTTTGTGATTGATGAGGATGATTCTGGTAGAAATAAAATCTCTAAAGTTACATCCTTTTAGGGATTCAGTGTTTGTTCTTATATCAAGTTTTTTAGGGGTTTTTTTTATAGCGTGAGTGGATTCCCACAACCAGAGAGAGAGGCAGATGTGGGGGTAGGGGTGGAAGGAGAAGCAGGACTCCAGCTGGGCGGGATGGAGATCCACAGCAGAGGACAGAATCTCAGACATAAGGAGGCTTAAGCGCAAAAGAATGGAGGTTTTTAGAATAACATCTTACTATTTCTTTGTTTGTATTTTTATCTATAGGCTAAATAAAACAGTTCCACATGATGCTGCTTAATAAACCTGTAGCCTATATATGAAGTTAATATCTCATCATTAAAAGTGAAAGCATTACGTGAGTCATTATTCACTATTTTTTATTATTACTGGAGAAGCCCACCCTGTTCTGTAGGTGGCTACATGGATTTTTGTCCTGTGTAGGCTTATGTAGGGAAAAAAATGGTGTCAATAATGGTCACGCCCAGCAAGGAGTATCTACACAATATGTATTTAAGCCTTTTTTTCTAGGTTAAATGTAATCAAACAAACTGTTTGGGTTTTTTTTTTTTTTTTTGATTGATTGATTGAGCACTATTTTATTCAATTATGATGAATAATTAGATTGATTTTTGGAAAGAACACTATAAAAAAAATCTTACACACCGTACCTTTAATATAAAATTTAGACTTTATTCAGGTCTCTTTTAGATCAATGTGCTGCGACTCTGAAGTAGAAAAAGCTGACCAAAAGCAGATCCCAATAAAGATTAGCTGTGAAACTACTGGTGTCATGTGATTTATCTGAGCTTACAGTTTGACATGGTGTAGTAATTAGAAAAGGGGTGTGTACAACAAAGTGTTTGTCTCATTAATTCTGAAACTTGAATATGTTTCTGATGTAATAAGTCACACAGATGTCAACATGGATTATGCAACAGAGAAACAGTACTTAAGGTAGCTAAAGAGATAGAGGAGGAAATATGGTGGAGTGGGGGTTAATTATTGCTTAAAGCATGGAAGAGAAAGAACCAGACCCTGAGTGAGAAGGAAAGCAAGGCTGAGGACAACTGAAACTGTCAACTGGAATCTGGTAAACACATCTTACATAAGCAGGCATTTGCGGCTTTCAACAACCGGCTGCTGTGCTTCACAAACAACCCAGCCAGTCAAAACCCTGCCACTGTGTGTGTCAAAGAATGCAGGCAAAGTGTGGAAATTGAGTGTGCCATAAATGCAAAATAACATGTCCAAGTGTTGAGAGGCACACGACAGGACAACCTTCATCAGACCTTCAGTGGGCTGTGTGTGACTCAAGGCAGAAAAGCCTGAACCTTGAGAAAGCAAGAGAAATGGAAGATGTGAAAGGAAATGAAAGCAGAAGAGGAAAAAGCACTCCTTTCCATGCACAGTGCACTGGAATTGAGCTTTGAAGAGTCTTTCGATCAACTCAACTAAACCGAGATGAAAAACAAAGGGGAAAAAAAAAAGCAGAAGGGATCGGCTGAATGAGGCAAAGGTTTGACAAATGGAAAAAGAATCGGACAGGGAAAAATGAAAACAATGAAGGCACAATGAGAAGAAAATGGAAGCACTGAGGAAGAGAAGACAAAGGCAACGAAGATGGGAGGAAAGAAACGGTGAGAAGGGGTCAGAATTTTAAGCAGGAGAGGAAAGTGAATTAGGGAGGAGTAGACTCAGAAATGGAAGGACATCGAAGAAAAGACGAAGGACAGAGGAATCATCAAGGACCAGAAGAGGAGTTGAGGATGTAGAGAGGGAAGAAATGAGGTTATGAAGGACAGAGGAGAAGAAATTAGAGGGAGGTGAACATTACAGTACACGGAAGAAGGTATTCTGCAGCTGCATTTACATTAAAAGGAAAAATGATAGATATACTGATGGTAACGTCATGCCAATTTAGTTACAGAATAGAATAGAATAGAATAGAATAGAATAGAATAGAATAGAATAGAATAGAATAGGCTTTATTGTCATTATACCAGTTGCTCAAAAAAAAAAAAGTGTAAACAGCATAAACAGAGTAAACAATGTAAACATGTATGTACCAGATATGAGGCACATGTTCCATGAGTGGTTACTGCAGATTACAGTGAGGTATGGTGTGTGTTTACAGTCCGCACAGCCCAGGGGAAGAAGCTGTTCATCACTCTGGTGGTGTGGGATTTGACTGACACATCACTATGGTGTGATCTTTGTGAATAAATAGATGATTACAACTCACATCAAGACATTTTTATACCAATAGGACACAATTAGTTTTTCCAAAGTCATGTTACACACAATTATACACCATATGGACAAAAATATCATACTTATAGTTTGAAACATGATCATATCATGAAGTCATTTCAGTCGTTGTCGATAATTATCATGATAAATCACATCAGTAGCTCGTTTAATGGTTTATCATTCCTCTTGTGTGACAGTTGAAGAAACCAAGCAGTTACTTGTTGTTTAAAATGATCAGTTATAGTCAGAACATGAAAAGTATTTTATGAATGTAGACATAGAATATTTAAGCCAAGTATTATAACTAAAATATTTTAACAGAGTAAAAGTAAACAGAAAACACAGAATAATTTTGTAAGCATGGATGACAACATGAGTAAAATTAACCCGAAAGACAAAATACATGTATTGTGGTGATATTTATTGTAATACAGAAATGTATGATGATCACCTCTACAGGTCTGAGGAAGTCAAATTTAAGACTTTTAAAGACATTTTCCAAGTCATCTTGACCAAATTTAATACCTTACATTCATAAAAATAACAGTAAAATGGGCCTCATAGGTATAGCTTTGAACCGTTTTCAAGCCATCTATTATTATATTTGGGTGATTCTATGAAACTGGTCCCTTAAAAACAGAAAAAAAATCGAACCAGATGTAGATTAATATAATGAAGCAAGTTTGGAAGCACTTTAAGTCTGTTTTAAAAATAAATACTTACGGAGATAAAAGAGGAAGTATTATTCAGATTAAATACATTTTTATATTATTCTTATATTACTTTTATTTTTATACAAAAATCTGCCTGTCTGGATTAGAAAAACCACAACAACTGTTGTACTTAACACAGTGTCTTTATTTATAACGGTATATAAGACCATTTACAGCCACGTGTTCCAGATCAAATGCTCTGACACCTAGGTAGCTTTGCCTGTTCCAATTTTGGTCCTATTTTTGGCCCAAATATTTTATTAAAAATTCATTAGTTTTGGGATGGCTCAGAGCAAGAGTTGCATTTATCTGAGGTCATCATTAGGTACATCCTGGGGGGAAATATTTCTCTTTTATTATTGGGTCTAAAAAAAACTGGCAAAGTGCCAGGTACCAGGTACTAAAATAAACCCAGTTTCATTGAAGCACCCATTTCCATTTCTCCATGACTAATGTTTCTGTACAAGCTACTAAAGTTCATACCTGAACCCCTCCAGCTATAAATGATTGTTGGCTCTATTCATTCCCATCTCTGTAAGGATGAAATAATCAACACTAATTACACATTTAACAAATTCTTTATAAAGAGTTCCAAAGCAAATATCGTAAATATTACCAGATTTGAGGTTCATTTGTAGGCACCCTGTATGATAATCATGGTTAGGGTTTGGTGGCTCGATCCGCTGTTACCAATGAAACACCTGAATTCAATGTGTCCCAATACTTTTGTCTATAAACTGCATCAGAAATGATTGGACAGGGATAATCTTAAATTTTAAAATGTCAAGTTAAACTTAATTATAGTCTAACATCCCAAAATATGTCCTAAATGACTGTAGAAAAAACAATAATGACCTGTAAGGCAGTGCAACATTTGACAAATATCAAATATAAACTGAATAATCCAGATATTTAATATGTGTGAAAACTGAGCTAAGATAAATGTAACTGTGAAAATTATGCAATCAAATTGTATTTACTGATCAAAACATTGATTTTATTAGAGGACATTCTTTCCTGTAAAAAGCTTACATCTAGAGCATAACATTTATTTAGCTTCTTGTTTCTTTTTGTTTATTCTCAGATAATGTGAGCCAGTGTACCTGTTGAGATTTAAAATATTTGAAAAAATGTAACCAGTAAAGCAATTACATTAATGAGGTAAATTACATTGAAGAACTAATTAAAACTGTTACCTGTTTAACAGGTTAACTAGTCATCTGTAACCTATTACAGATGACAAGGGACTTCCAGGACAGTGTAAATACTGCATTAGAGGCTTGCAGCAGACAGACAGATCAGAATGCAGCAGAGCCACAGCAGCAGGAACAACTTTTTTTTTGTTTTCAGCGCAGGAATGGTCAGTTGGGAATATGAGCACAGCAGCCGCAGCAGCATGCAGAGACCACTGATGTTTAAAGGAGCAATGCATCAACGGATAAGATCGCAACTGCACAGAAGACAAGAGGGAATACGGTGATGATGTGGGAATCATCCTGAATGAGAGGGGACATGGGATAAACCCCAACACAATAAAACTTTAAACAATGTTTTACTGAACTTTGATCATGCTACGAGATAAGTCAAATGTGTTTTCTTTAACTTTAATCTCGAAATGGGGTCAAAAACACCGCTGATCATATGGAAGTGTGGCAGAAAAATAAAGCTCTAGAGGATGAAATAAATAATAAATGTAATGGCAAGTACCAGCGTTAACCCAGAGCAGTGTTTACTTTGCTGCAAGCTCAATAAACACCTAAAGGGACACAAAATAACTGAGATGAAACAGTAACTGAGCCAAAAATGATGGCACTGCTGTGATTTGTCTGGGTGATGTTTCAAAGTGGGAGGCTGTGTGTATCTTCCACCTCATGTTTAATGAGTTTAACACAACTTCAGCTCCGTCTCTGCATCTTTTAAGCATCTCTCTAGTCCAGCACTTATGTCTGCCTTGTTCTCATGTGTTCAGCTTGTGCTTCTCTCTAAGAACAAACATTGCCTTCTCTGCGGACTCAGCCTTATTAGGAGCTCTCACACGAATCCACGTACACAACAACAAGTACATGCGCGCTACAGCTACAGCTGAGGCTTAGCGTTAACAATGTAAACGGACGGCCAGCTAATGAACATGTCATGGCCCACTGGAAGGGGATTAATGAGCACAGACACACAGATGTACACACAGTCCTCACACACACATGCGCACACAAATCCAGGTCCTTCATGCCTGACTAAACCAGAATAAAAAACACTTTCCTCACCCAGAACAGCAACCCCAGGGGAAAACATGCCATTTAACACTTTGATAATGTGTGGGTTTGAGTACTAATAAATGTTACAACCACGAGATAAACACATAATTCCTCACCTAACATGAAGTGAGATGTGCTTTTGTCTAAGTTGGCTTCAATGCCTTCAGAGTGCTTCTTTTTGTGTGACAAAGATGAATTGTGTTAATAAATGAATACACTGATAATCAGTTATCACAATATTATCAGATTGAAAAAAGTGGCAAATTCTCAGGTAAACAAACCTTGAGTAGGACACAATTAACAAAAAACAAGGCTTAAAAAAGCCGTTTTGTTAATGAACCAAAAAGTGGATTTGGTTCTTTCTTAAACGCGACCATTTCTATTAAGTCTCTGTACTAGTCATTGGATTCAGCGATTTAACACGAGCAGGAGGGTGAAAAATAATTATCATAATGGTCTTAATTGATATTTTCGGTGTGAAACAGTGTTGGAGCAACTTCTGTTCACAGTGGCTCAGAATTAATGATGCTGAATATGGAGCAAAGCTTACATTTTGTAGCCTGTGCTTTCATTCCTTTTTACCCTTTTGTTTTACCCTTTTGTTTGTGCTCTTATTTCAAATGCCCAATGCGTACATAGAAAAATCAAAAGACAAAAAAGCAAAGAAAACAGAAACGACAGCACACATCAGCATGCCGAAGGGAGAAAGAACAAACAAATGAAAAATAAAGTCAGTAAACATTCAATGCTCTTTTTATTATTTATTCTACTATACAGCCAGATTTTGCTTTCAGTTTCCTGTAAAATATTTTTTCTTTATCTCCATCTTATTTTTCTTTTTTTTTCTTGTGACGCTCACACTTTTTAAAAATCTTCTCAGCCTCCATTTGCAGAAAGTTTCTGCTTGGTGAGCCTCTGACATACTTGGAGACTATTTTCAGAGATATTAACATATATAGTGCCACCTTTTAAAGCTTGAACATGCTTCAAGCTCCAGAGGAGACACTGTGATCTCCTCACACAAACCCCCTGTCCACAGCTTTGAAGAACAGTGATCTTTTATCCTTCCATTTTCACTGGCTGTCTAAAGAAAAGCTGATGCACAGGTTTGGAAACCGCCCTCTGTCCTAAGAAAAAAAAAAAAATGGTTGCAATCCAACAACTTTCTGCAATTTATGATAAACGATGTGTGCAATAACTTATTGGTAGCATATTACATTTTTTTTTAAGTAAGAGTGCCCCCCGTGACCCTAGTAAGGATAAAGCGGGTATAGAACATGAATGAATGAAGTAAGAGTGCTGGTTCTGTGGTATATAGATGTACTGGGTAATGTAGTTTTAGTTTGTTTGTCATTTCAAAGCTTGTTATGATGATTATGTATATGTATTTTATTGTATTGTATGATGTAGTATGAACATGTTAATCATTTACATTTTAGTGTGTTCATTATAATTGCTGGAAATTAGCAATAGCTATAAAATCTGTGTACAGCACAAGTTGCATTCATTAAAGTATGTTAAATTGTATCGTCCCTATTTAAATTCTATTCTATTAATTTAAAACAGATAAAGTTTACACTTTACATACATATACAATATATATACATATACATGTACATATTACAATATAAACCCACTGTAAATAATACATTCATGAATATATATTGCTAATAGACCAGTTCCCTGTACACTTCCACTCACTTTATAAAATTCCAATTTACACTCTGTACATATTATAAATCCAGTGTAAATCTCAACCCATTGTTGTCCTTGTCTCTAGTCAAACGTTTGTTCATATTAGGTGTGTTAAGTGTGTTTGGGTTCATGTTGAAATTGTATGTTGTGAGCAAAGGAAAAATCCAAGGCCAAATTCCTTGTACATGTTCACATACTTGGCCAAGAAACAATTCTGATTCTGAAAATCTACAATTGAAATCTGTTTTCTTGTCATTATGTCCTAACGTAAGCTCTAAAACACAGTTAAGCGTTTGTTCCTCTCAGTTCATGACTAAGTAAATGAAGGGAGTGATATAAAATTGATTTAAAATAATTAAATGATACATGAAATGATTCTAATATAGGTGAAATGGCACTAAATGAATCCCATACATAACTTGAACTGGAAAGCTTTTAGCATCACCTTGAATCAGTTGAATTAGCAGTGAATGACCTATATCACTGAGGCCACAGGCACATTGCTGTCTGAGGCAAAAAAAAAAAAAAAAAAAAACTTTCAACTACACACTTACAAAAAGGTGCCTACAGTAGGTATCCCGGAAGCGTTCAGGAGGGGTAATGAACTGACCAAAGTTTGTGAAAGTAAACTGAACTTTTTTCATGCCTTTCATTTCAGTCCTTTTCCTTCTCCTTTCTGGTTGACTTCCTCTGCAACCGAGCAGCTGTCATGATCCTGATTGTTTATTGATCGCTGGTGTATGTGTGGTCAGCGCAGCTCAGTAAACAGCTGGCACAGATGCAAACGCAGACTTACACACTACTCACGTGCAATACAATTACACACAGATACACACATATTAACTAGAAGATTAAACAACTAGAGCACTCATGTCAAAAAGGGACCATCAAGACGCTGTGTGTATTCAGCACAAACACAGCACTGACGGCTAACTGACTGATGAGTGTGAACAGATTAATGAGCCCTAAATACCAAAGTGATTAGCACGCTGTCAGTGTGTTTTTTTGTAGGTTTAATAAGACAGAGTGGTGGCACACATGGAAATGCCTTTCATCTGTGGTACTTCCACCAATGCCTGCGGCAAGGAATCATTTTCATTAGAAGTCACTGTCAAATAAAGTCTCAGAGCCTGTGGTGACATTCTGCAGTGGCTTGTTTTGATTGTGCAACACCAAAAGATAGAGATAGTTAGCAAATTAGAACAACAATAATTGCATAATTGCAATAGTTATTTTACAGCAATAGATGTGTTTGGTTCATGTCGGAGGGTTGAAAGAATGCAACTTTAATCATTTAATTACACACTGTTCTATCTATCTATTGGTTAAATGTACAGGCTGTATATGTAAGCATGTATGTTTAACATAAGACCATTTTATTTGAGTTTTATGTCTACATATGAGTGCTTCTATGAAACTGGATTCATTTTGGTACCTGGCACTTTACCAGCTTTTTAAACCCAATAATAAAAGACAAATTTAGACATATTTCCCCCCAGGATGTGCCTAATGATGACCTCAGATAAATGTAAAGAAAAATTATACTCTTGTTCTGTGCCATTCCAAATTTAATGAATTTTTAATGAAATATTGGGACCAAAAATAGGACCAAAATGGAGACATGAAAAGCTACCTAGGTGTCAGTGCATTTGATCTGGACAACATGGCTGTAAATGATCTTATATACTGCAATAAATAATAAAGATACTGTGTTAAATTTGTCAATCCTCGTGGTTTTTCTAATCCAGACATGTAGGTTTTTCATGAGTAGGCAGTCTCATTCCAGGTTTTGTGTTTAGCACATTGTGTCCACCACTGGCATTACATGCGGAACCTGCCTATTTAAAGTTTAGTAGAAGCACCCATATCAGAAACAGGAATAGTTGGCTTATAGATTGTTTACCAGCTACTTGTTTGCATCATATTCAGCTCAGGTTATCAGTCAAAAATGAGCCTGTTTGAGAAACAGAAGTTATTCAGTTTAAGTTTAGTGAAAATATTATTGTGATATGTCTTCACAGGACTTTGTTTTTTTTTTTACTAAAACAATTTCCTGTAAATTTCATTGCCTTTCTGTCCTGCACTTACATTTTTGAGAATTTCAGCTCCAACTGAATGAAAGGACCATGCACCTTAAACAGAACAGTCCATTAGATTTAGGTCCTTTATTGTCAGTATACACTACATTTTTACCACACACTGAAATTCCACCTCTGCTTTTAACCCATCTCGATAACACGCAGGAACACACCACACACTGCAAACAAGGAGCAGCAGGCTTGCTATAGCAGCCGCTCGGGGAGCAAATGGGGGTAAGTGTCTTGCTCAAGGGCACATCAGCCAACAATTTTTCTGCCAGTCCACGGAAACTTTCAGGCCGACTCTCCAGTCCTCTGGGCCGTGGCTGGCTCGTTAGATCCTGACCCTGATGTGTTGCACCAGTGCAGTGTTTTCAGTGACTGTCTTACTGGTTTGTTATACTGTAATTACAGTGACATCTCAAATTTACTCTACTGTGATGTTCAAATTACACAGATCACCTTCAACTTTACTACATCTTTGTTGTCAAAACAAACCAGCCCTTTTACAATGTAAGAGCGTTCTTACTCAGGCACGTGAGACTGATTAAGGACAATATTTTAAGTGTCTTGAGGAACAACACACTGGCCACAACAATTTGAGGAGATAAATCTGATGCGTTTCCTCATGGTGTATGAAAGCAGAAACTTATTGCTACAGTTGCTCTTAAGGATCTTACAGAAAGCTGCCGTCTCCAATGTGACAGCTGTGCCCTCTTCAGTACATTTACCATCAACAGCTTGGCGTCTGCAGCCTCTCAACCTCTGTGTGGGGAAAATATCCATTATTTTCACGCCTCTGTACACCATCAGATACCAGCTAACACGCCTTATCTGCTCTGCGCTCACAGTATGTGTCTGGTTGTGTATGTAGCCAGAGAAGCTCTACAAGATGATCATGGTGTGCATTCTTATGTGTTCATACATACATAACACTGATGGGAATGTGTATCCATCCATAAACACGTATCTATCTGAGTGTGTGTGGTAGACAGGAACACGCATCTGTACCTCAGGACCCTTACTCTATTGTCTTTTCTTAATCTTTAATCATATCATCACATTTTTATAATGGTGTTTTGCACCATCTTTTATGATTTGGGCTCACAGTGTAATGTTTTACTCACTTCAGAAAAAAGTTATAAAATATATACTACCTGGCCACAAAAAAAGGAGATGATGTAAATGAGCAATGGGGAAAAAGGTCAGGGTGAGTCCAGACTCTGTTCTGGTGGTCTTGATGGCCAAATATTGTGACCACAATATGTATCTGTTTATCCATTCAATTATTCATTCATTCATTCATTCATTCATTCATTCATTCATTCATTCATTTATTTATTCATTCATTCATTCTGATCCCTGCTGGTCCATGCACTTTGACCTCTGCTGCTCTGGTTCCTGCACTTCAGTTGCACTGAAAGGCTGTCCATGTGGTTTTGTTTTGTTTTTGTGTATACTGGGTGTTTATGTTGAATTCAACAACTGGTAGTCTGTATACTAAATTGTCCTATGGGGATAAATAAAGCAGTTTGAATTGAATTGAACTGAATTGAATTGAGACTGACCCTGTTCCAGAGTGATGGGCGCATCAAGATGAGAAGACAGACAGATGAAGTGACTACCCATCATGCCTTGTGTCTACAGTACGAGTACAGTGGGTGCAGTGTTATAGTCTGGGGTTGGTTCAGCAACATTATGTGTCCATTAAATGGTCAGTTGAACCTGAATACACTGAATGACCAGGTTTGAACATTAGTTGATTTTTTCTTCCTGATGACAGACATATTTCAAGATGACACTGCCAGCATTCATCAGGATCAGATTGTAAAAGAGAGGTTCGGGGAGCATGAGACATTATTTTCACACATGGATTGGCCACCACAGAGTCCAGACCTGAACCCCATTGAGGATCTTTGGGACATGATGGAGAAGACTTTACACAGCAGTCGGACTCTCCATCATCAGTACTAGATCATGCAACTTTGCATGGGAAGACATTTTTTTGACATTTATTATTATACTGCATAAGCACTGGTGTAAATAATGCTACAGTGAATCCCTCCCATAAAAGCTAGAGGTGATCCAGCAATACACTGTGTGATGACCGGGCAGTGGACATGCTATATTTTACAATATATTAAAAAGCATGTTCAGTATATTGTATATTATTACTCTATTGTTAATCATAATTGTGCCAACATATACAACCATACAATTTTCATTCATCTTCAGAACCACTTAGTCCTCCAGAGGGTCATGGGGGTCGCTGGAGCCTATCCCAGCTACCTATGGGTGAAGGCGAGGTACACCCCGGACATGTGGGCTGACATATAGAGACAAACAACCACTCACATTCATGGGCAATTTAGATTAATCAGGTAACCTTTTCGTGCATGTCTTTGGATGGTGGGAGGAAGTGTATCAGAGGGAACCCAAAGAAACACATGGAGAACATGCAAACTCCACACAGAACCCCCCCACCCCCCACCCCAGCTGGTGTTGGACTCAAACCCAGGACCTTCTTGCTGTGAGGTGACAGTGCTAACCACTGCAACACCATGTTGCCCACAATATAATTTGGATATTTGTAATTAAAAAAAAAAAAAAAATTCCTGTATCTACAAAAAAAATTGAGCTGATTCTACTAGATTATCATAAGTTGTATTCAGGTTGTATTCTGCCTCTGATCATTTAAAAAACATCTATATCAATACATAATATCACTGAATCTCCTCAGTCAAAACCTACCTTCTCTCAGTCATCAATGCTTGACTTAATTCTAACAAACAGAACAGAAAGGTCTCAAATGACTTGGTTTTCGTCTGGTAGCTTGAATCAAACAAGGAAAAAGTGGGTCCATAGACCATGAATAGACTAAAGTCATAACTAATGTAAACTAAGGCCCCGTCCAGACGAGTCTGATACGGCGTATTGTTTGAAACCGTGTCAACAAGACGTTACATAAAAA
>JAQQZY010000005.1:18904355-18914620 GCA_030068375.1 Ostorhinchus rueppellii
GTGTGTGTGTGTGTGTGTGTGTGTGTGTGTGTGTGTGTGTGTGTGTGTGTGTGTGTGTGTGTGTGTGTGTTACCTTGGATAAGAGCTGTGATCTGCTGGGATTTTGGTGCGGGATGTTCTCTCAGGATCTCCAGAGCTGTTCTCCCTTGGCTATCTCTCAGATTGGCGTCGATCCCTGAACCACAAACACAGATATAGACATATACAGTATCAGCACTGACGCACAAATATTGATTAAGACCTAAGCCTAGCCGCTGAAAATATACCCAGACATAATGAACTCCCCACAAATACTGTTAAAAGTACACACAGAATAAGACACAGATCTGCTGACCCACCCACTTAGTCACAAAAATCTACTCAGCACAAGAATGAGATGCTGTCGCCAGAGGACAAATGTGGGATTTGAATAATTTGTCAAGAGTCTTTATTAACAGCTTTGTATTGCATTTCAGACTAGAATTTCCCCCCAGATAAATAAGCACTTATTCAAACACACATGTGGACAATAGTGAATCGCAGTCCCAGGCAATAACACACTGAATACTCAAAAAGCAACACACACCCACAAGAACTAGACATGATACAAAACAGAGGCAGTGTGATGTGATCTACACACTCACTCAAAAGGGAAATACAGGCAATTTTTTGTATTGAATAATTAAATTGAAGAAGGTGAGACTGTTTTCTGTTTTCATGGTTCACATCCAGCAGTAAAACTAAAGGGACTGCATTCATACTCTGTTGTACTCTTCAATACATGTTAAGTAACTCCATTCTTATTTTTAGACTTTTACGCTTTTACATTTAAAATGGCCTATTAATGACAGATTATATCCGTTTGCTGCATGATAAAAAAAATAAATAAATAAATGTATCTTTACTAAGGACAGGTTGTCGTCCTTATAATAAACTCCGATGCTTAATACAGCAAATAACAGGATATTTTTGGCACCTCTAAATGTCAACATCCTCATCTGTTTCCCTGGATAGCACATGATTGACAATAAAAGGCCCACTGCCCATTTTGGATCCCTACACCCTCCACATGTTACCATCACACAGACAACAATGCACAAAGTGTGTGAGATACTGTAGGTTAAAGTTCAGTGAATCGGACTAGTGCAGCCGTGTGTGGATGCAGGATGTTCATAAACTCAAGGCCAAAAGAACAGTGCCACATGGAGGAAGCCCTCCAGGAAACAGGAAGTGCTAAAGGGAAGTGGGTGGGAGGTAACGAACCTAACAAAGGATGACAGTGTCCAGATTTGACCTGCATGGGATATGAAACCTGAGAATGTCCAAGATGCAACTTTTTATTGTCTGTAGGGATGGGAGTAGCGAAGTACTTTGTTTGTTATTGTAATGAGGTGTTTTTGTTTTTAATTTTCAGTGTAATTTTCCTTTTACTTAAGTGTGTTAATTTAAAATATTCATTTTCAATTTGATGCAAAAAAAAAAAAATTTCATGGACAAAACAACAGGAAACAACACAATCTCACGAATAAATAAACAACAACCCAGTTGCTCTTACATGCAGACTAAATAAATCTGAATACCAGTCATTCATTATGGGACCAGCTCAACTTCAATCATTCATCATTAGTCTTATTACAGTCCCAAAAAAACTGTCAATCTGCACTAATTGTGAATTTTCCTGATCAGGGACAATGGAACAACAGCGCTGCACCAGTATACTGCTAGCTCAGCGGCACTATACTCATTTTCAAATTTCAGGCGTTTTTTTTCTATTTTCCCTCGATAATTTAGCAAAAATCTATTGAACTCTGTCGGGTTAGCAGGTACGCATTCAAATTTCCAGCGCCATGTTGTTTTTCATTTGAAACCTCGTGGAGTTGCATCTATCGCGAGGTTTTTTGTATGAGTAGATTTTTTACAGAAGTGATTTCACTGCGACACGGTGGTGCAGTGGTTAGTACTCATGCCTCACAGCATGTGTGGGTTTTCTCCGGGTACTCCGGTTTCCTCCCACAATCCAAAGACATGCACTAGGTTAATCGGCTAATCTAAATTGCCCCTGTCATGAACTGGCAACTTGTCCAAGGTGTACCCTGCCTTCGCCCTTAAGTAGCTGGGATAGGCTCCATGTGACCCCTGTGACCTTAGTGAGGATAAAAGCGGGTATAGAAAATGAATGAATGAATGAATGAATGAATGAATGAATGATTTCACTTGTAAGTACAGGTTCACCAAGTAAAATAATTAAAAACTACTATTTAACACTACTGTTAAATTAACCCCGTGCTATTGATTTTATGTTAAGTTAGACATTCATATTTTGTTTAAATTTAAATATGTTGACTAAAACAAAAAAAAAACAAAAAAAAAAAAAAACAGAACAAGTTGTGTGAGTGATTCATTTAAACAAGAGCTGCTGTTTGTTATCTGTATGTCACCATTAACTCTGACCTCATAAAGTCAAATGATATCAACAAAATAAGCCATTGGACATTACTGTACAGACTGTGGTACCGGCTCTTAAAAAAGACAGCAGGAACATAGATAATGTCCAGAGTTTCATAATGTTGTAAGCAATGCAGCAGACAAGTGGCTGAAGTTCACCTGAGGGCAAAATCCAGCCAAAATTTGCTGAAAAATAAAACCTGTGGAGGATCTAGCCGCAGGTTAAAATAAGAAGGAAAAACAGAGAGAGCAGGCGCACAAAGCAAACACACATTCTCGCTCACCGTGTTTGTGTTTTGCCAAGGTACATTTATAGACCCACCTGAGTCAAGCAGAAGGCGAACTACATCCATCTTCCCAAAGAGAGCTGCCTCATGGAGGGCACTGCCATTCTCAGTCTGAGAAAGAGAGACAGAGTCAGTGTGTGTGTGTTACTATGTCACCACTTTAACAATTGAAAACAGAGACAAAAATAGCTGTCAAGAAAAGTGCACAGGGAATGTGAAAGGCAGCACAAAAAAACACAGGGATTAAATGGTAGCAAAAAGGACAACGCTTTGATTTGCGACAATCTTTCAACAAACTAAAGACATTCACAGATTTAAAAAAAAAAAAAAAAAAAAAAAGGTACAGTCCCTCACAAACAGCATGAGTCCGAAATGATTTCAAACCCTTACACAAGCTGCAGGAGCCTGTGTGGAAATGTCCCAATTTCCCTCAACATACGCTGGCCTGCATCAGCCTCCGGTGCTTCTAATGGGCATATTACAGATATGATGCAACACATGGAAACTAGGGAGGGGGAGGCGCTGGTAAGTATCTCATCTTGGATCAGCTGTGATGAGAGAGACGATTAATCTGACAAGACCACGTTTAACTGAGTGATCATGAAGAGACACAACACAAAAACCTGTTTAATCACACAGCATGCAGACATTACAGCAACACCATGTAGGCTGAACACACTGGTTCTTATGAATATACTGTAACTAAACTTTGCTTTCAGAGTGAAATTGCACAGGCCAGCTGGAGACATTAAGACACATGAGCAAATTTGCTGACCTATAAATAATAATTAAAAAAAAAAAAAAAAAAAACCTAGCAAAAATCAGTTTAAAGCTCCATTAAAATTATCAAGTGGAGAGACAGGTCTATATAGGATGAAAGTCATGTCATTCATTATTATTACAGAAGTACAGCTGCTTCTATTATATCCCGAAATGGAATTTTGGGGATATAATGGTTTTACCCCAACCTCCACCGCTGGTTATCCTCCATGTGAACGTGATAACTAGGACAGATTTGGTTGGATTTCTTATCCCTTGATAACTAACATAGGGGACTCCTAGTGGAAGAACCCTGTCAATTTCAGCTTCTCTAGGAGTATTGTAAGTCATCAAAAAAAGGGTGCTTTTGATGAAAATCGTTTTTTTGGAAATAAATCAAGCAATAATAGATCAATTGACATAAAATTTGGTTCATATGGACTGTCTTACAAATGTTTACTTTCTCGCTATCGTGCAGAGTTCATATGATGTCATTTTCTTTCACTAAGTGGAGTTTTGTGGGGAATAATTGGTTCTCTGACCATTATTCCACCACTATCAGGCTGATGTAGCTCAAACTAAGTTCATATTGATTGTCTAACAATGATCTTCCTTCATGCCACTACCATGAGTTTACATGATGTCATATTTTGCGCATACACGAGAAGGGGTAGAGTTTTTCAGATTTTTGATAAGACGGAGGGGAAGGGCTATGGCAGAGGGCTGTACAGCCCTTGAAACAGAGATTTTTCAAGACCACAATACAAACAGAGGGGTAAGAAAAATTTCCCATAATTCTGTTTGAATCATTGGCAAGAAAGAGGTAAATGCAGCCAAAAAGTGCAGCGCTGTGAAGAAAGAAACATATATGTGTTTTCTTCATAAACAACTTAATCACTTGATTATCCGTTTAATGGTGTTTCAGTGTGTTATAGATCGCATTTCTGCAATTTATAGTTGATAGCCATAAAAAGATGACCAAAGCCCATACAACAGAGACGGTTACAGCTACTGATGACATAATGAATACTTCCAGAAACAAAGTTTTTGCATTTGTTTACAGCAGCATCGATGACCACTGATGATGTAACAGGTCGCAAAGGGTTGTCCCATTTCAAAGAAGAATGTTTCAAACCCTACCCCTTCCAGCTCCATTTCAAGGGGTAGTGTCAAGTGCAAGGGCCAGGGGGGAGGGCGAAGAGGTGAATTGGGACTGGGCCAATATAAAGCTTTTATTTCAGCGGTTCCAGAAACATTAGCTGAACAATCTATTTTAGTACTCTGTCACCCTGCCATTACAGTTATGCTGATGGGAGATTCTGGGAGGTGTTTGTTGAATATGTTTGAACTGTATGTGAGTGGTTTTATGTGATTATATTTGGGAGATGGAGATGGGGAAGGACATGGTGTGGTCAGACATGCATATTTGATCTCACAAATTTTAGCTCCTATTTTGGATATGTGGATGTTTTGCATTTGTCCTCAGCTGCCCATGGACCACAGATAGAAGTCAGCTATTACAAAAATCTGGTACAACACATCTTTGTCTTTTCTCTCTAACACTAATGTTGTTTGTACATGATTTCTGTTAAGGAAAGGAAAGGAAAGGAAAGGAAAGGAAAGGAAAGGAAAGGAAAGGAAAGGAAAGGAAAGGAAAGGAAAGGAAAAGAATCTACAACTTAACTAAAGTCAGTTTCTGTATAAAAAGCAGTGTGCACATATCTCAACATTATATCAGATGTATGGGTAAAAACGGTGAGCAGATTCATCTTGCAGTCGAAGCAGGTGAGCATCAGCCGTCACACTTCACAGTCTGATGTAGAGTTTATTTAACTGATGAAATGCAAACACCAGGGATGAGTTATGAGTTTTGAGTTGAAGACTTTCATGCAGAAAAGAAAATCTGCACTCATATAGACAAACTAACTTCTGTATTACTAATAACACCTGAGTCACATTAGGGCTGGATCCAAATTCATTCACATTTAATTTCAACCATACAGGGACTTGTATATACAGTATAGAGATAAAACATCTCTTATGTACCCTTTTCAAAAACTAAGGCAGTCTAACATAATAGACCCTGTACATGTGAAGCAATGGTAAAGTATGGTTGTCAAAATACGAGTTTCACATTAAAAGCACTCAGTCAGTGTAATGCAAAACAACCAGAGTCACAATGTACAGCTTTCAAAATGACCAAAAGGCCATGTCAGCTTCATTCTGAAACAAGGTTTTATGAACTCTCATCAAATGTTGAGGCATGACAGGCTGAACAAAATGCTCAATGGAAGTGACAGCTAACAATAAAAGCTGATGTTCAGAGTATTTACTTGAAGGTTGAAGAGGAGTGAGCCTGTTTGGAGTGAATGTACAGTAGACATACAGTGGATTCCACGAATATCTGCTCCCTCTATCGATAGAAACGACTCATTCTGAGTTAACCAAAGCACAACAGTCTTGTGTTTGCATGATTATAAACAGACATAATCATGAATATTCTATTTTATTTTTGCAATTAGATTCTCCTAAACCTTCGACAGGAGGTTTAAATGAAGCAAAATAATAAATGTGCAATTAGTGTTATACTAATGCATTATTATTATCCAGTACAATTTACTTCTATAGCTCTTGCTAGAAGCAAATATTCTCATCAGAAAATCTAAAGCCTTGACCTTGAATATAGCTATACCATCACACATGGAACCATATATCGTATATGTCATACCCTTCATGGTTGATTTCCGACTAAAACTACACTGAGCCAAACCATCAGCCTTAATGAAGACAATTTAAGTGGACAGCAGCCAAGTCTGCTGATGCAGCGTCCAGGAAGTCCAGTACGACACCACACCAGGTCAACAAGCTCATCCTCTGGAGGAACAACCAAACTTACTGTACAGTCTGTCTGTCTTCAGCACAAAGCAGGTATTGTTGGAGAGAAGAGGTAACACAGTAGACGCAGCCACTCCTGCACCATCACAAGTTCAAAGGTCAATGATACAGGTATTTTAAGAGAGTCCTGCCATCGTAAATCCCAAATGAAAAGGATGAGTAGTTGCCTTTGCAGCTTAACCGACTGCATCAAACTGTGAAAATGTGGCCTGAGGAGCTGGTCTTTTACCCACACGTGAGTGAGAGGAGGTGGGAGCGCAGGAAATGATCCACCCCCTCCTCCTTGCACATATGCATACATAAAAGCAGGCGTGTGCGTACACACACACACACACACACACACACACACACACAATACTTACCCTCCTAACCTTGCCCCCCCTGTCATCCCTATACCACTTCCTGTCCTGTTTCCCATGATGATTATGCGGTGATGTCATGAGGAAACAGGGAAGGCGATTCTCACTCAAACAGTTTCCGGGAATTGAAAGCAAAGATGACTTTCTGTTTCAAAGCTACAAACAGAAACTAGAGAAGCAGGTCCAGTCTGTTCACGTGTGTATGTTTATGGTGAACTTATGACTCTGTGTCAGATACCTGCCCACAGAACAGCAGGTTTCTCCTCTGTGGGGATTTCTTTTCATCATTATGGAAACAGAGGGAGAGAGACATAGAAATAGAGAGTGTGATTGAAGAGAGAGAGAGAGAGAGAGAGAGAGAGAGAGAGAGAGAGAGAGAGAGAGAGAGAGAGACTGACTGACTCCATATATTATTCATTTACATTCAGACCACTGTGGCTTGACTCCAATTACTGACCTGAACCCATACATTCAAATATACACACATAGTAATTTCTACTTGTGACAATTCACACGGGGGCCATCTGTGACCCAACTACTGCACCCACTCTGCACTGTCAACAGTAGGGCTCTGAAACCGCAGCCTTGGAGATAATAAAGAAAAAGAGGCAGATGCACAGAAAAAGATGTAGGCAAAAGGGAGAGTATACACATTTCACAAAAAAGACACCTATATTACCTTAGAGTGCAGACTCCATTTACAATCTGCAACTGAACCCGTTTATCCAGTCATCACTGAGCATGTTCACTCTTTTACATTCATCTAGTTGTTATTTTTCATCTAATTCTCAGCAAATGACAAAAAAATTCCATCAGTAAAAGTGGAAATCATAGCCTACTACTCTTCAAACCTGTTCAGTAAATAAGCGTTTTGTTCAGTGATGACACCAGTTTAATGCACTTAATATAAACAGTGATATTCAGTGGTGATTTAGGTCAATAGTAAATAGTGACTCTTTCTGTTTTGAACTGCTGTAATCATCTGAATAGAGGACCAGGCCTGCACGTTGGTTTTAGCCATAACAGCTCAACGACAACCTATCAGCAACATGGTTATCACATCAGGGTTGTTTCTATTATTGTTCATAAACATACAAAACAAGTCTTTTCATCACCAGTTTAAAAAAAAAGGAATATCTTTCTTTGAAGATGAGGGTGAAGACCCTGTGCATTGGACTTTCTCTGCTCCTGTTTTCATCTCTTTTCTCTACTTTCATACATCTAAATAGCACAAAAATGCCTCACAATGTAAATAAGAACTGGTGCACGCACTACTTTTCATCTATTTAGACAGGGAGAATTACATACATGAAGTGTCAACTGCAGAGATGATTGGAGGTAAGCAGTGTTCATTAACATAGGGCCAAAGAGAGAAGAGACAGGAGAAAGAGAGAGATGTGCAGCAGTGAAGTGGAGTGGAGAAGAAGAGGCAAATCAAAGGAGTGTAGTGTTCATCTTCACTAGACACATGCAGCCTGAGGCCGAATCCCTGCAGAGAATCATAGCCATCCTCTTCAGATCAGAGCATGCATGTGCAGACACACTCACCCTGTAACAAGCACATAAGGCAGGGATGACTGGGTTCTTTGCCGCTGAGTCATGCATCTCTTCTCTTTGAGGGGACCAATATGACAAGGAATATCATACAGGTCAAGTTGCGCAGATACATACAGTATAAAGACAGTCTGGATTCTGTAAAGCCCTGTGAGACCTTAGTGTGATATTGGGCTCTACAAATAAAACTGAACTGAATTGAATTGAAGTGTAGCTGCTGTATGTTTATTCATTCATTTCTATATCAGTTTTATCCTCACTAGGTATGTTTATGTCAGATATTTTTCAAATGCCTGAGCACAGACTTGTCTAATTTCACATCAAGCTAAGTGATATGGACAACTTATGATTCTAATTTATGGTTTTGTGGCTACATGAACTGACAAAGAAACTCAACTCAGCAGCATCCTTTATTTACTAAAATAACATGCCATATGCATATATGACTGAAAAAACACATTCCCAATGAACATATTACAATGAATTTAAAAAATGTTGCTGTTATTTTGCATTTTTTATGATTTTCAAAAATAAACTGATTAATCAAATGAATTGAATACACTGCACAGTCCTATTCTCACATTCTTCTCAGCATGAAACTGTACTGAGAAGGCTGGTTTACTTACTCCTGTATAGAAACTACCCATATACTCAGGGAAAGGAAGAATACAACATCTGTTAAGCCACATGTTATTGTTGTGCTACGTCAAGTAAACAATGAAGTATATCATATTCTGCCAACAGCAGCGGTAAACCAAAGGTCACTCAGCACAGTACTGACTACACACTCAGACTGCTGAAAACTTCAGTGTAGACTAGACTCTCCTTCATAAAAGACTGTAAGGGTATATTGATCGGTGCCTGCCTCTGCATCTCCTCTTCAGTCTGAACTGTCTTGTTTTTTGAATCTGACTGAGCCTCAAACCCTTAAAGTTAGTCTTCCTCCAGTCTTTTATGATCATCTAGCAGAACTGAGCCATATATCCCAGGATGAAGCAAAACCCTGCTTGAAACATCGACGTGTTTCCAATGTCCACACATGCATCTGAGCTCAAAACACCTCCCACTGGCTACAAGCATGTGGGAGCCAGAGCTTTATGTTGTTTACTGTGTTAGAAGATACACACAGCTCATACAGGTTTATCTCCACCATTTAACATCCATCAACTCTCATGTTAAACACAACACATACTGTATGAATAAAATATTGTTGTGTTACAGGATGTCATATATCCTGGATGATCCATGGATGATGAGTAAATTAATATCATTTGATGAACTGAGCACTAAGAACGAACAAATAATAACCTCATAACTCCACTTGAGCTCTCTTCAGTACATTTGACCTTACCTGTTTAAATACATTTCCAGTTCCTGTCAGAAAATCTGTTTGATAAATGTATGTCAAATTTAAATCCAGGGCACACAATAGGACTTTTGGGACCCTACATTATTTACACTTTTGAAACAAAATAACTGAATCACTGCAACCTTCCACTTCGCCTTTCACAACAAGTAGTTTTACTTCTTTTATTTCAGACGTTTTGAGACATGTATTGACCTCTTCGCAAGCTGTCTTGAACGCTACATTTCACATACACTTGAAGTCTAAATCTTAAGAGACTGCTATGAACAGTAAAAGAGTATGTTTTCCACACTTAGAACACTTACAAGTGAGTAAAGTCAAATAGTTTGGTGGAGATAGTTTGGTCTCTAGAGGAAGAAAACAGAGTATAAGGAAGCAGCAAAGCATGGCTGCCTCTGACAAGACTTTGCAAAGAAATAAATGGCCCAGAAAGGGTTGGGACAAAGCTGTGTTTGAATCATCCACACATAAGAATACACAAAAAGACAAAATGCAAGTGAATCCAGAGTAGAGAAATCCAAACAGTGTGTCAAAAAAACAGCAGTAATTAAAGCTGCAAGCAGCATTGGGCGGGACCTCGCACTCTGAGCGTGTCCGTCCTCCCATGCCGCCAACCGTTAC
>JAQQZY010000005.1:18947931-18959494 GCA_030068375.1 Ostorhinchus rueppellii
TGTGTGTGTGTGTGTGTGTGTGTGTGTGTGTGTGTGTGTGTGTGTGTGTGTGTGTGTGTGTGTGTGTGTCCATATCGATCGTACTGACCCCTTTCACTGCTAACCTACAGAGCCAGAGGGATGGCTTGATAAAAAGAGCAGATTGACAGAAAATGAGGCCAGAGATAGACTGAATGGAGGAACCTGACAGAAAAATAAAATGTCCCAGCTGTTCTAGAAATCTGCTAGTCAACTCCAAAAAATGAAAATTCCCCTAAACTATTTATTATCTTATGCTATTGTTACATTACACATTATCTTTTGTATGACAGCATTATTGTAAAAACTTTTTTTTTTTTAAACTCAAGTGCAGCAGAAACAATTTGAAGATTGGGTGAATCAAGCCTGTAATTGTGGTCTTAACCGTGATGGTTGAGTGTGTAAGTGAAATACTCCGTCAACAATCTTCTGCTAACTATGTGATGGCAGATGAAATTTTAATAAATCATGTGGTTTCAGTAACTCCACCCAGACAGCTTGCTAAAAAAAAAAAAAAAAGAGATCCCTGATTATGTTGACTCATTATTAAGTTTTTATTACAATTACAGCTGAACAATTTTGGCCAAAAAAAAAAAAAAAAATCCCTTTTTTTTCCTATAAAAATCTGATTTTCGATTTTGATTCAGGCTGGTGGTGGCATTTCAGCCAGTATGTTGTTTTAGTGTACAGCCTACAATACAAGACACTGCTCCCACTCTGGCATGTGATGAAGTTTGAGGTGCTGAAATAAGTTGGTTATGCTGCTGTCTCTGACTGATACCACTTTCAGGCTGAGTTTGCAGCAAAGAATGGTTTGGACTTCATTGGAAACTTAGCAGCCCAACAATTCCACACAACCAACTTGTTCTTACTATTTTTAGCCACAAACTTCTCACTCTCCTTGGCAAAAAGCATTTTTGTCCTGGTGTGTGGAGACCAAAGACTGCGGAGAACGCTCTCACAGTGAAAACCCCCACAGTCGGGCGTATCTGACTCTGCAGATTCAAGGCAGACTCAATGCAGATCCAAAGCAGATGTCCACTGGACACGTTCACGTAAAGCTCAAGTTTTATGACCGTGTGGACTCCACGGACACGTACTTGTTGTCACATAATAGCCTGCGAGGCAGAAAGTCTTCACATCAACCTGTTTTAAATGTGACACCGAGCTTATACAACTTCAGTGGTACACTCAACTATGAAAGCTCAAATGTCCTCAGAGAGCGCGTGCAGAGTCTGCTCCGCTCACAGTACGCCCAACTCTGGGGGAGCCTTTAGGAGGAGCCTACAGTAGCCTAGACACAGGAGAAGGATGACATTTGATTTGATGATTACCCTTATTTCAATTTAAAATCAATTAATCATGCAGCCCTAATTACAAAATAAAAGACAGATCGAATGTTTCATTTCTACTCTGTGTCTCTTATTGAAGGCCTCATTATTATCATTGGACTATATGGATGGAAACACAACTAATGTTCCATAAACTCCCCTAAGCTGTTTTCTATACCTAACAGCTGAACAACAGTGACCTTGAACACACACACACACACACACACTTATACACTAGCTGTTGCCTTCGACAGCTGATCGGTTCACAGATTCATTAAATCCTGCCATACAAAGAGTCTTTCATGTGAGCAGCTCTTTGCACAATCTAAGCAATCCACCTCTCCCACACACCAATAACCGCACCGTATTAACACACAAATACAGCTGCTATGCCCCAACGCACATCGCCTTCGTAAAAAAAAAACCTGCACAAACAAATATCTATGACCACTCTGTAGGGGACTGTGGAAATGTTCACAGTGTGTGTGAGCTCAACTATGACAGCCTGAGGTGTTGTGTTTTCACTAAACACTCCATGACACTGTTGCACATTCTGGAATTACGTATGTGTGTTGAGTGACACCAGAAATGAGTGTCACAAGTGAGAACTTTAACACATAGAAAAAGGATTATGCATGGATACTTGTCTTTATATATAAAAGACAAGTAAAGTAGCGTAACCCTCAAAGACCTAAACAGCATCTACTGACCTAAGATGTTCAATACCTTCTGAACCAGCGATCCTATCATTTAAACACTGTAAAAAGTAAAACATTGAATCAACTTAAAAATGTTTCTTCAATAGGTCATACATAAAAAAAATTAGTTGGGTGAACCAGATTGAATTACATTCAATTACATTTCATTTCATTTGGTTCAGTCAACTCATTTTTTCAATTGAAGAAAAGTTTTTAAGTTGATTCAATGTTTTACTTTTTACAATTTTTGATTCACATAAAATGCAGTTTCTCAGATTTCAGTGGCATTAGATCCATCTTTCTTGGGTGTTCATAGACTATAGTGAACATGGAAACTAACGAGAGCAAATACTGACATAGCTAATGGGAAGTTCAGCAGCTTAACACAGACACACCTGGAAGATGTGTAGAAATAGTCTTCTTTTGCCCTTCTAGTACATTTCAGAGTTTGTACTTTTACTTCTACTTCAGTAAAAAAAAAAAAGACAAGTGGTCACTGAGGACACAGAACAAGTCCTCTCAACATGCAATAAAACTTGAACGTATTGAATCTGCCTAATAAGACCCATTTTCTTATCACAGCTGTTCAGTCACTCACTTCAGCATATTCTCAGTCCTCTGTTGTTTTATGTGCTCTCTGAAAGAGGTTAGAGCCAGCCAGTAAAGTTTAAATAGGACTAGTGAGTAACCTGAGATTAGATAATGGAGGAGAGGTGCTGCTGCCGGAATGCAGTGTCTTGGCAGATTAGTCACATATGCAGACGACATACTACTCAATTAACCTCAGGATCAGCAGTGGAGGAAAGGAAAACTCTGGTTAGAGATGCTGTCTCAGCCTCTCCGTGAATGAGCTTTGCCTTTTTTTCAGCACCACTAAATACTAATACAATCTAACTTTCTGCCAGTGTGTCAGAGATTTCCATACTAGATCCTCATCAGTTACTATCTCTCTTCTTTTTTTTTTTTTAACAGCTGAAACCTTATGGTAAGATCCCACAGCCTTATTTCTTTAATGGAAAAGTTAAAGGTAAAGGGGTCAAACACCATGAAAGGCCTCGCAGCAGGTAGAGCATCACTGCCCTCTGTTTGAACCCTTCTTCAGTTACAGTCTGACAGCTCTTCTTTAACTCTAAATCACTCAAAACAACAGTATAGCATATTGAGGATTGTCCTGACATTACATAACGCTGCTAAAAATATGGCCTGCTTCAACTGTATTCACAATATACATCACAACTTGCATTTCATTTTATTTCCACAGATGGCAGCAGGTATCATTTTATGTCAGTATGGCGCTCAAAAAAATCTAATCTATAAAACTTATCTGGAACATTTCATGAGAGCAGCACAAAGAGGATGTGGTGAGGACAAAATTAGTCTACACTAACATACATGCATACCTCTGAGCACAACTACACATGTATGCATTTTCTGTTGACACAACATAAGATTAATGCCAAAGTTGTGCTGTATGCATGCCATCTACAAGAGCATTACCTCAAGTGATTTAAGAGCAAATTCAAATAAAGTGTTGCTCATTAAACAGGTGCAAAATTATTTCCTAGCTCTTTAGAAGTGTCATTTCCGATCAGTCACACCGAAAGAAGACAAGTAATGTCTTTCAAGTAGTAAAAGAATCTCATTTAAGATTCAAACTTTTCATTTGGTTCATTCAGTATAAAAGCCTACGTTTGCTGGTTTTTGCCATGGATATTAATGCTGGTGTCATGTTGCAGGGAAATTCAGGGCACATCAAAGCAGAGCATTGTCTTCAAAGGAACAGGAATGAAGGAAATTGGGAAAACCTTTGTAGTTCTGGATTCATTTTAGATGGAACTTTTGTTGTGGGGGTCTGAGTCAACTCCAGCCTGTTGAAATTCATGCCACCTTGTGAAGTAAAAATCAAAGGCCTTTTGACAGAACTCAACAACAGTAATAACTTCAGGGGAAATCAAAAAGGGAAGCAATATGATGCGAGGTGTGTTTACTATCAGAGAGGACAACAACAGACAGGAAGTGCACTTTGTTCATATCCTGTTTTGAGCAAGAAGCAGAAGAGATACCACTGATTAAGTGGAGAGCTCCCCTAACTGATATGACCTATAACAAGACTAGAACAACACAACACATAGACACACACACACTCTCTCTAAAGAGTCTTTGATGTTTAAGCCCTGACTCCTTTTCCATCGACACAGTCCTTCCTCCATGATCCCCTTTACACTCTAATGCCTCGAGGAGCTGTGCAGGTATGGATAAGGTTTATACAGCAGCTGTGTGTTTGTTTGTCATGGGTGTGATAGGTGAACTCAGCTGAACTGCAGACAATTATGGAGCTTAGAGTGTTGGAACTCTCAAAAGGCCAATTACATTTCTCCAGTGAGAAGAGAGCCAATCATCTCTGTCCCTCTGACTTTTACTTTTTTCCTCCTTTTTGTTTTAACCTCTGCTGTGCCTCTTTGCTCCTATAATTTGCAAACAATATGTTGCATGCATTTGTAGATATATATGTAGTAGACTTGAACAAACCACAAATACAGATAGGGGGAGAGCAGCAGGAGGCAACTACTTCAAAGACCAACGCAGAAACAACTGTCTGTGTGCTCATGTATGACAAACCAGCCACTTCAAAGAGTGCTCATGCTATAAATGTGCCTGAGGCACATACATAATGCACACAAGTACATCTTTCCCTGTATGCATCTTGCCATGGTATGAACTAAAACCTGCAGCTGACGTTGGATTTTTAAGATCAGGGCAGGTACTGTTCATGGTTTAAAAAAAAAAAGAGGAAAAGGAAGTGGGTTGCTTTGCATGTATCCACTGTCATATGTTGTATTCTATAAAGAAAAACCTTCTTTACTATGCTAGTATAACTGCACAACACAAATTACCTTTCAAAGAATGACAGACATACACCAGAAATAACTGTAAAATGTAAATCAGATGCATTATTTCTATGACACTCACCCCCTATGTGGAGTTTTGTCAGCTGATGACACATTATATATTATATATTAGATTATTCATTATATACAATTAGTATATATTACATATTCATCTGTACTGTTCATACTGTTATATACATATGTATATAGCCTACAGAGTTATATTACTTAATATTATTATCTATATTATAAAAGCCAAATGGCCTCTGTGTGTGTGCATGTATATGTGTCCGGGGATTCACACAAAATCCAGAAAGAGCTGACTGCTGCAGTTTGGCATACTTATGTATTTTTGATCAAGGAACAGACTAGCAAAAACAGCAAGTAGATAGAACCAATATTCTGGAAGGTATTAGTCATTGTAAGGCTATTCTATTCCAAATACAATAGCCTTACGATCACGTTGCCATACCGACAAGGCTTTGGTGTGGACTGCTGGACAAATGCGGTACAGCATGCACAAATACACAACAGCACAAAAACGAACACATCTAGAACCCGTGGATCCCCATGGCTCAATGCACTAGTTACTGTTGTTATTATTATCATTTTTATATTGTTTGTCTTTTGCACTATCTATGTGTATGCACATTTTTTCAATACCTTTATTCTGTTGCACCCTTGACCAATGAAATTCCCCATTATGAGATCAATAAAGTCTAATCCAATCTAACATAGTCAATATAACAGTCAGGCTTTATTGTGAACAGAGTATTTCAGTTACACATATGAACATGCTTGAGGATTTTCTCAGGTTACGCTGGGACTTCCACCATAGCAGAGATCTTATTTTCACCTCAAACTCCCATGACATCATGAAAAGAAAATCCCATTCACACAACTCAAGTACACAGCTCGACAGGCTGCCCTGCTCTGAGGCGTTTCCTCTGTTTCCACTTCACCTTCCTTACAGATCTGCCACTACTCTACTGCTCCTTTTTAGACAAATTACAGAAACAAGTAAATCAATCAAAATGTTTCTCTTGTAGCACTTAAAGTCACAATATGTAACAATCTGTATTAATTTCAAGCGCAGAAAGGAGCTATTATTACAGCATCAGAAAAAAACTACAGAAGGCTTCAATACTTAAAATAATCAATGGACAACTGATTCCTTTCATTTTCCCAGTTTTGCAAAACACACAACAGTGCAATTAATTATGAGACGTAAAAGCTGCGGTCCTGTCTCTGATCCTTTGCCTCCTCATCAGCTTATGGCAAATCCCTACTTTGCTGAATTCATTCTAGCAAAACTGTTTCATATGTTTTTGCATATTTTGCAAGCAGCTCTTGTCTACAAAACTCCTCGTTAGCAATTTTGTTCATTTGAATAAGCTGTAGTATTTCCCAGTGTGGCACTCCCTCCAGCTTGCAAATTAGGCCAATTGCTGCCAAAAAACATAAACAGCAAAAGAAAATGGGAAGTTTTTTTCGTGGCGTTTTCCCATTAGTAGGAATTGATTACACATAACCCGTGGTGTCCATGAAAGGCCCTGTTTGTACAGGTTCTGCTGCTGTGGACAATAAAGTTGCTGTACATGGTAACAAAAAGTGAAGAGACATATGAGCGACAATTTGGGAACATCATCATGACTCAAAGAAAAGTAGTGTTAATATAGGACAGTAGCAAAGAATCATTAGATATGCAGAAAGGCCACTCATGCTCTGAGCATAAATGCATGATAAATACTCAGGGTGTATTTATATGAATATGGAGGAAGGCCAGTCAGCCCGACAGTCAGTGAAAAATGCCCCCAAAGGAACAAACATCGGCTGACATGCTCAATCGGCCAAGAGGCCATGAATCCATCACAGGAAGTAATTTATCAGCGAGTCAAAGTGACCTCTGATCTGCAGCAGAACATGGAGGTTTTCTGTTGAGGGGGCAATGGGTGAAGCTGACCCCACTCTTTTAACCACACTCACCAATAATTAAAACAAGGCACAAGCAATCAATAGTTGTACCGCACCCCTCTGAGATTTAGCGAGTTCATTGATGAAGTCGGATCATTGATCATTTGTGATGGGGGGTTGCTTTCTGTGTGGAGGAGAGGAAACCTCAGGGAATACACGAGTACATACAAAGAATCTAAGTTAAATATTGAAATGTAAAAAATACATTTTTGCTTTTTGTTACGGGCTGTGAGTTTAAGATGGGTTCACATAAAGAAATTCAACAATTTAAGGCCCATTGTTGAATCAGGTCAGTGTGATCAGGAGTGGTTGCAGTAATAAATGAGTGAGTCAGGCCTCCACATGTTAGAGTAGAAAACCATCAGCTGTATTTGTTTCAAACTCATTTGTTATTGTGCTGAACACACACACTTTACAAGGGCATCAGTATAAACAGAGAGATAGCTAGTCAGTACTGTAAACGCCTTTACATTAAACCTGCAGCAGGCGCAAGTCAGACAAAAATCTGTCATTTCTGCCCAAAACAAAAAGATGTATGATGCTGATGTTGTATGATGGAGTTAAATCTGATGATATCAACAAGCGCCATCATGTTTAACTGACAAAAGCCTATATCTATTTTTGTATCAACTTCCAAATGACTTTTTCTCCCCATTTAACTTTTCTTAATCTATTTATCACCATTTATCATAATATTACCCTCCACATGTAGAACTTTTCAGTGAAAATGTTTATAAATGCACAGAGTTAATCTAAAGGTTATTATATCAAAACAAAAACAAAAAATCTATAAATAATGACCCACAGCAAAGTAGATCATTAACTGGACTTGAAATAAGTATCTACACCGCATTTGATGATGTTGCAGAAAAAAGCTGTGAAACTGCATGGAGACTGAATTATTACAACATAACAATAGTGTTAGTTTTTCAAAACGTATTAAATATTTTAGGTTAATAGTATGCTTTTAGCTGATTATGTGTTTGAGGGTCTCATCATTCAATCAATCAATCAATCAAAACTTTATTTATAAAGCCCTTTTCCTACAATAAATGTAACACAAAGTGCTGGACAGAAGAATAAAAACATAAAAACAGAAGTGCAACACTGACACCCCCCCCCCCCACACACACACACACACACACACACACACACACACACACCCATACATTCAGAGCACACCCTGCCGCACAGCCATCCACCCACCCACCCACCCACCCCACAGAACTGTTCAGGCAATAACAAATAATAATTCACTTGAATTATAGTGACTTACAGCAAAAATGTACAAACTCTTCAAGTATATTTGACATTTTTCTTACATTTCAGAGACAACACAAACTCAATCATAATGTGGTTTCAATTTTTTATTTATTTATTTTGGGGGGGGGGGGGTGTCAAAGTGAATTAATGTACAGTGAGGCAGTAATTTGAATCGATATAAACCCCTTCAGGCTGAGCTTCATTCACAAGGTTTCTCACATTATCCCTTCTTTATCAAGGTCCAATTATGTACCAGTGTAGCATAAAAACCACAGGAGATGCAACTTTTCAATAAACGGAAAATGTGTCACAACCATCACCATCATCCTCACCAGGAAAAAAATCTCATTCTCATTGAAAAACTAATTTTAAAGCATTTGTCAAAATAATCACATGATTTTTCCCATTTCAGTCAGCCTGAATCTGAACTAATTCAGCAGAAGAAATACAAAATTCCTGTCACGGAGCAAGACTAAGAGAAGAGGAAGAGAATATAAAAACTGCATTAAGAGAGTCAGACAGCCTGATGATACAAACATCTGAAGGCAGCTGAACACACTTTCCACTTACTAACGTACAGCTTCATCAGAGCAGGCCTTTTATTTCCAAGTTTTAAACAATCAGGCAGTTTGTCTCTCAGCCCACCTCCTTAAATAGAGATGGAAACATCCCTCCTCTGTCCTGAGCTGACTCTTCATAGTTTATCTGAATATAGATTCACATCAGACTGGCAGCCTCGTCTTAAAAAGAAGCAGTGATTTTATATGAAAAACACCCCACTGACCTCTCCAGAATTACATTTTTGGAGTTTGCCTGGACATCTATAAACCCAGGGAGACCTCCAGGCTTAATCCCAACCTTTAAAGAAAGTTCACTTTTGATGAGACAGTGTAAAAGGAATCCTAATGCCAGTATCTTCACATTAAAACCTGCAAAAGTTAAAATACTTTTTCACTCTTTGATACATCTATCCTCAGGTTAGACAGCAAGGAAAATAATATCTCCTTTATGGTAGCATCACTTACACAGAACAGCCATACCATTATGACCACTGACAGGAGTATGTGGTAATAATATTGATTATTTCATTACAGTGGTACCTTTTACAGGGTTGGATATGTTACGCAGCAAGTGAATATTTAGTCCTTGAAGATGATGTGTTGGAAAAAACTAAATGAGGAACATAAGGAACTGAGTGACTTTGACCAGGTCCATACTGTAACGGCGATGACTGGGTCAGAGCATCTCCACAACTGCAGGTCTTGTTGGTTGTTCCTGGTCTGCAGTCATTGGTACTGACCAAGTATGGGCTAAAGAAGGACATCCCAATCTCAGGACCATTGATCATCTGTGGGAGGCGTTGTATAAATAAATCTGATCCACGTAGGTCCTCCTCTCAACATCCAGGACTTCAGGGATCTTCTGCTAACATCTTGATATCACAGTACATGTTTCAGAGGTCTGGTGGAGTCTAAGCCTCAGGTCAGAGGTGGTTTTGTGGAAAAAGTGGAACCTACACAATATTAGACAGGTGATAATAATGTTCAGCTCCTCGTGATGTGCAATTGGTTGCAATCCAGTTGTTCTTCAGATACTTTTGGTCAGTACTAACCACTTTACATATGGAATGAACAATAGGATCTGGAGAGGCTTTCAGTGTCCATGTTGCTCAGATCCCTACTCTTGTTCATTTTACTGTTTTTTACATATCAGCTTCGAGGGGTAAACGTTCACTTGCTGCCCAATATATCCCACCTACTGACAGGTGCCATTGTAATGACATAATCAACATTAATACCACTTTGTCTGTTAGTGATCATGATATGATGGCTGATCCATTTGCACAACATGGACAAGAGTATAGGGACACACTGAAAACATGTATTTCAAGGTGTTTAACTACAATGGCAAATATTATCATTCTGAGCTGCTCGATTATGGAAAAAAATCAATATCACAATTATTTTGGTCACTATTAAAATCACGGTTATTCAAACGATTAATTTTGAGTTTCACAATGCATTTATTCAGCATTTCTCTCTCAAAAAACACTTGGTTATTGATTCTTTATGCAAAACATTCAAATTGAAAATACATTTTGGCTACAAATATGTACTTTACAGTTGTTTTGCAATGGAATGGAATGTATTGTGCATGCACATCTCTCAGAAATTGTGTAAAGAAAAATGGAAAATAAATTGTTTCAACTCGATTATATGAGTTTTGAGATTGTTTGACAACAAAATCGAAATCGTGATCAAAATTCAAATTAATTGCACAGCCCTATTATCATATCATTTTATTTGCAGTGAATATTGCACTGTGGCTTCCTCCCACCGTCCAAAGACATGCACTGATAGGTTAATCAGTTAACCTAAATTACCCATAGATGTGAATGTTAGAGTGATTGGTTGTTTGTCTCTATATATGTCATCCCTGCAATGAACTACAGATATGTCCAGGGTGTACGACGCCTTCGCCCATAAGTAGCTGGTATAGGCTCCAAGCGACCCTAGTGAGGATAAAGCGAATTCAGAGAATGAATAAATATTGCAATAAACATTTTATTTTGTGTTTAAGATTAATTGTTAGCTATTTAAACTGTCATCTGTGAGTATTTGTAATGTTCTGGCGATAACCATTTTATCCTAGATGTAATGGTCTGGCTTGTACGACTCACACAGGAAGAAAAATCTGCCTTAATAAATAAATATTAAATAGTTATTCATCATGATAATTATTGACAACAGCTGACATGAATATTATTACCATTATAATATTTCAAGTCAGTGGGAATGGGAAATGTTATAAGTTGTAGGCAATATTATTCTCCATATTGTGTATTTGTAAATGTATGACGTTTAGGGTGAATAGATCAGCTCATATTAACATTATGCAAACACAATACGTATGGCGATAAATAAACATTACCTTGTATCGTTTAAGGTATGTGATTTCATTTCCAGGAATATATAGTCATAGTATAGTCTTATCATGTTTAATTTCCCACAGAAAAGATGTAAAATGTGTAATAGCATGAATCAAACACTCAAAAGAGCACAAAGTAGACATAAGCATCAGGACTGGCAAACAGAACGCTGCTTCTCTAAAGAACAAAGCGAATACAAGAGAACAGAGAGAGAGAAAAGACAGATGATACCGAGTTCTCCTTTTCTCTTTAATCTATCAGAGAGAGGTGGAGGTGAAGAAATAGCCACAGTCTGCTTCACCGCTGCCGCTATTGATTTACACTGCAGCCTTCCCAATCAGTCACAATCAGAAGGGCTACAAACAATCTCCCAGTGTGTGTATGGACTGTACGTGTGTGTGTGTGTGTGTGTGTGTGTGTGTGTGTGTGTGTGTGTGTGTGTGTGTGTGTGTGTGTGTGTGT
>JAQQZY010000005.1:18967031-18977891 GCA_030068375.1 Ostorhinchus rueppellii
GTGTGTGTGTGTGTGTGTGTGTGTGTGTGTGTGTGTGTGTGTGTGTGTGTGTGTGTGTGTGTGTGTGTGTATACATAACTACAGCTGTCTCAGTTCAGGGAAATCACTGTTTGTTTCTCATCTATATCAATCTCACACGTTTCCTGTCTGTCCTGAATTTCTAAGCGCATCTTCGTCACCTACAAATGTGTAAAGTGCACTTAATTCATATCTTTCAGGCACAAAGTCTGACACAAGTATCTACTTCTTTTGCAATAGTTTGTCTGGGGAATGGATAGAGTCACTACTTCAATTACAGGTAGGAGAAACACAAATCAACCTAATATCAACACTTCTGTGGTTCACACTTTATTACAGCCTCAAATCATCTAGACACTATGGGAAGGCATTTGAAATAATTTAGGACATAAGGAATAGAGAGACCCGTTTTGCCTTCAATAATGAATTGTGAAGAGAGAAGCTTACTAAATCTAGCAGGTTATTGCATTAGCAGCAATTAATTTTCCCCCAATTATGCCTACAGTGAATAAACATCCAGCAGCTTTCAAGACCTGAGCTTTCATCATCTTCACAGCTCAGAGGCAGTTTCATTATGGTCTGTACAAATAAATCAAGTCTTTACAGCTGCATCATACGACCTGCCTGGACATAACTGAGACACTGTATGCTGTCATGTAGAACACTGAAACACATGATTTCTTGAACCAAAGCACTGGTCTCTCCACTTTGTCCTTGAAAACAAACACACACCAAAAGGCAGCTTCATCTGTGAATCTGCACTGCACCTCAGGCAATTCCCCAGGCAATAACTGTTGCTGAGAGGGTCCTCACAGACAACAAGCTCACTCTATTGTTGTCCACCGTACTATGACAGTGATTCAACTGATATTAGTGCATAAAACCTACTGAAGAAAACCTGTTCTACCTTTGCATAAACTGGAGACTGTTATTCATTCACATCCAGAGCACTGTGAGAAAGTGTCACTGAAGCCTCAAGAAGCAGGATATGTGAGTATTTTCACAAAAAAAACCTACAGAAAAGCAATCCATACATGCTATATGGTCTCATGATTAGCTATTATTCACAGTGACCTAAGAAGATAGGGATACTGATATATATCGACCTTCATAAAGACATCAGCCAAACGAAATGGTGCTGCACCGATGACAAAGGCCAATGTTTACCTGTTGTATTTTATTAAAAGCTGTCTCATAGCATTGTATAACTGAAACAACTGTTAATTTACATACAAACAAATCCTTTTTTCCTTGGAAGAAAGAGCATATATAGAAAATAACAAATAAAAATATTGGTACATGCTTAAGGGATCATTACCTCAGAAAGAATAAAAATGTAATAAAATCTGATTGTCTGATCTTTTCATTCTTTAAATCCAAATGAGACAGTCAGCCCTGTGATGAACTGGCGACTTGTGCAGGGTGCACCCCGCCTTTGCCCTTAAGTAGCTGGGATAGGCTCCATGCGACCCCCGTGACCCTAGTGAGGATAAAACGGGTGCAGAAGATGGATGGATGGATGGATGGATGGATGGATGGATGGATGGATGGATGGATGGATGGATGGATGGAGACAGACGGAACAGTATGAAAAATGCATCTTAAAAATTTTCCCAACATTCAGGCTGAAACACATCTTGCAACACTGGAACAGCGACAATTCAGGGCTAACAAGTAAGTAGAACTTACCTAATACCCTCACCTGGTTGCTCAACACCTTGTCACCCCTACTCACTGATATCCTGCCTAAGATAAGTTTTGTCTTAACTTTCAATCTTTTTTTAAAATTTTCGAAAATTTGAAAAAAAAAAATTGAGAGAAGCGCACATATAAAGAATGTGTGCGTGAAATTTCAAAAGAATCAGGTGAACAGTGTCCAAGAAATCAGTTGGACAATAATCTTAGAAAAACGAATGGATGGAATTCATGGTATATCCATATACCCCGCCTGCCCTTGCAGATATTTGTTTCAAATTTTGTGGAAAAAGCAAACTTGCACAAAAAGTTTTAATTTAAATGTGTATCATCAATCTATTTATACATAGATTGTAGAGATATAATAAAGATTTTAAATAATATATTTTTTAAAAAACAATGTGATTTACAAGTGATGTGAACAGGTGAACTATGATCTAGTCCTTCGGGGCAAAGATGAGCCAAGGACCACCAGTTTGTCAACAAATGTGTGTGGAAATGTTCAGACAGGAGAACTGGATATTTTAGCTTCTACAGAAATAAAAAATTAGAAGAATTAGAATGTATCTCAGTCTGTGAAGAGCAAGGACACAAGCCTGAGCTGAACAGTGTAATGTCTGTAGTTCTTTCAGTTATAGAAGAAGGACCGGTGTGGATGCGCTGTTGTCTGAGGGACTTGTTCGGTTTAGGCTTAATGACCTTTACAGCACCTTCACATACTGATATACATTCAGATTCCATGAATCATTCAATTGTGCTTTGTTATTTTTCATGTTGTTTGGTTTCTATTATAATGTGGGTGTAGTTATTATGACAAATTCATGATAGAAGGGAAGAGGGGATGATGCAGTGTATGAGAAGCCACAGGTGTGATGTGGGGGACATTTATTTTGTGACTGCACAACTCCAGTATGCAGTTATGTGCGGTCTTATTTCATAAAGTTCAGCTCAGCTACAACACCTGCAAACGGAGAAGACTGACATACCTGGTATAGAGCAAACAAATGGCTCTGGCCTGATTCACACAGAGCTACTTGTAATCCCACAGTCGCTCTCCAGGGCACAATGGCGGAACAGAGCACAGTGTAATTTAGAGTGTGCAGGGTCGTTTAAAGAGAAAAACAAGGACACAGCCCAGTCATAATGATCACTTCAGTCGCGCACAAACACGCACGCACATAGACAAACTACTAACACACACTTAAATCTCACCGCCTGCCTGCTCCATCATTACAAATCCCCTCACTTACAGGGAGAAGGATGCCTCTGAAAAAAGGTGCAGACAAACGACGGCCAATTACAGACCAACATATAAATCTGAGGCGAGCCACGTCGAGGCAGAGTGGAGACAGTCATGCAGAGCACACACACACTGTGAGCATGCTGTGTTATTATATATGCAAACAGCGCTGCAGTTTTTACACATACTATAAATACATAGAACACCACTGTAGATGCAGCGAAGTGTGCCCCGTAAAACACTAATCATCCAGAACTCATAAACAACAGAATAAAGGACCTAAATGGGTCATTTCTACCATTGTTAAGGCCACAACAAGACCACATCCTAATGGAAAAATGCACACAAACCAAGCACAACGTAAACCTTTTACTAACACACATATCACATTGTGCATTTCACATGCGTGTGTCTGTACAGGCTGTAGTTGTCTAAGGAAGAAGGGGAGACAAAAAGAAAAAGCAAGTGGAGTCATGTTACTCCATGAATTAAGCCATTATCAGTCCCCAAGCTTCAGTAAATCCTGGTAAGGGGAGAGGTGTACAGGGCCTAAAAGGTATTTATGAAGCACTCTGAATCAAAGGGAGCTGGCTGTTACTGTCTTTAATGTGCTCTTGTGGTAAAAGACATTTAAATACTCTTAGGGAGACGCCTCTTAAGTGCCCACAAACACAAGACAGTGAAATAAACCGCATATGTAGAGGGAAAAAATACACTTTGGCTCATTTTCAGTCATTCCAGGCAAATTTGGCTAATTTGCATGCACTGCTCTTTCTGTCTCACACACATGCTCAGAGCGCAGAAACAGACATGACCACAGTGTGGGAAATGCCCACTTGGCCTGGGTTACAAGGGGCGAAAGACAGAGAAGGGGAGTATGGGAAACTCCCACAGTGATACTGATCGGAAATGATGTGTGATCACAGTTTCTTAAATGATGCAAGATGTACTACTCTAAAATAACTCTGCATTTACTACAATCGAGTTAATAACACCCAAACAGGAGCTAGACAGTGGAAAATTGAGTCTGATGACATTAAGCATCACTTCCTCTTCTCATATTTACATAGTATTAGTTTGACAGTAAAGGTCTTGTCAGACTTAGCCCAGTGTGAGTTGCTTCCTATTACCTCATTTGCTTATTACTGTACAACCTGCCTGTCAACAGTCAACTGATCTGTGGATGTGCACACTTGTTTATCAACATGTAAACAATACGTTTTATTTTTACCTTGGCTGAATATTTCTATTTCTGTCTATTTCTATTTAGATCTATAATAATAATAATAATAATAATAATAATAATAATAATAATAATAATAATAATGATAAACAGATAAATGCAAAAGCTTGGTTACATCTGGATTTAAAACAGAAATGTGGAATAATAATAATAATACAATTTTTTGAATCAGTTCTCTACTTGATAAGAAGCCAATGTACATAAGGTGGTGGTGAGAACTGGTGTGATATGGGAGTGATGACTGGATTTACTGGGAACCTGGTAGATTCATTCACCAGAAAATGAGCAAAATAAAGTGACGCCAGTGAATAAAGAATTACAGTAGTCTATGGAATGGTCTGAGCCATCTGATACTCTGGTGGAGGTGTGTCAGTACTAGACATTAGGGCAGCTGTGGCCTAGTGGTTAGAGCGTTGGACTTAAGATCGGAGAGTTACAGGTTCAAATTCCACCCTAACCAGTAGGCAATGGCTGAAGTGCCCTTGAACAAGGCACCTAACCCTACACTGCTCCAGGTTGTAACCAATACCCTGTAATAACTGTAAGTCGCTTTGGATAAAAGCGTCTGCCAAAATGCATAAATGTAAATGTAGACATAGTACGAGACATACCATCCACTGTCATTTTGGAATATGCCACAATATTGCTTTTGTACTAAAAAAAAAAAAAATGGTTCGGTGAATATTTGCAAAATTTTAGTGTTAAGTTTAGTGTGATAAAACACACACAAAAAACATGACATAAAAAAAAATTAATTTTTGGGATGTCGTTGCACCTCAAAGGTTCAGGCTGTTTTTCACATACTAAAGGACACTCTAAAAAGGATTACGTGCACATACTGGAGGACTCAATGCTGATTGAAATAGACTTCCAATCATAGGATTGTTCCAGAGTCTGAGGTTGCCAACCCCTGCACAGCTCCTGCAAGGACTCACAAACTACAATTCAAAAAACAAGCTAAAAGGGTTTTCAATATTTGTTTTAACTGATTATGATTTATATAAAGAAAATCAGGAATCATTATTCAGTCGTAGTTTATCACAAAATGCAGACATATAATAGTATTCACATGACAATCACATACGCAGGTGATAGGTTTAGTGTCTGTACCTCCATGTATGCACGTTCATGTACAGAGAAGTGCTGGATCAATTATAAAATGTCAAACCTAATGTATATCTATCAAAGTCAAAATAAGGTGTTCATGGACACTGGTGTTACAGTACTACCTATTCTACTATTACTATTATGAAACCTAGTACACTTGACTAATAAATTACTGTTGCATGTCACTGAAAGTATGAAAGTACAAAGATAATATCTGACCAATGCCACAGGAGCACAGGGAAGGGGATCAATAGATGCATGCAATATGAGGCTATTATAATTCACCTTTGAAGACTAAGCAAATTATGAATATGAGTATTATGCGATTCCAGTCATCATTTTGTTCTCGTTCATGCATACCATCCACAAGGATATTTATAAAACCTGCTTTTGAATAAACCACAACAAATTAATAGTCTGCAGAAAGCTGTTTGTGGTTGGCTCTGATTAACCTCCCCTCACAGCGTCACTCTGTGCTGAGACGACCTACTCAGTCATGTGGCTGTGTTTATGCCTGTAGGAATGCTGCAAATCAAATAAACAAGCTGATTTCAGCCTAAATATACCAAGCGACAAAGGTCCATTTGAGTCACCCATATAAGCCCCCCCGCCCCCCTCCAGGATTACAACAAGATCTCTAGCATTTAAAGGTTATGACACCCAGACAAACACTGTGAAAATGTTTATAATGAAGGGTGTACAGGGGGAGTATGTCTCTGTGTGCTCTTCTTTGTTAGATTTTACCATCCTCAGCTTCTGAAACTTAAAATGCCCTTCAGTGCCTGCAGATATAAATCTTAATATGCCACTTAGTGCTATGAGGAAGCTGCTCCAGGTTCCCAGATGGCCTTGTGCCAGTCATCTGTTTGTGTTCTCTGATGGCCCTGCATGTAAAACACTTACACTACGATACCTGAAGTACAATTTTATGTCGATTGAATGATTCAGTGAACAGCGTCATAGAGGCTTTAGGAAGGGATATTTTTTTGTTCTCATCCAGGCCCAAGAACAATGACAAAATATATGTTATGCATGAACTGCTTTTAAATTACTATGGCTACATCTTTCATGCCTTTTATACCATTGAATTTGGGCTGTTCGATTTTGGAAAAAATCAATATCACAGTTATTTTGGTCAATGTTGAAATCACGAATATTCGAATGATTAATTTTGAGTTTCACAATGCATTTATTCAGCATTTCTCTCTCTCTCTCTCTCTAAAAAAAAAAAAACACTGTTATTGATTCTTTATATGCAAAACATTCAAATTGAAAATAAATTTTGGCTACAAATATATACTTTACAGCCGTTTTGCAATTGAATGGAATGTATTGCGCATGCACGTCTCTCAGAAACTGTGTAAAGAAAAATCGGAAAATAAATCGTTTCAACTCGATTATATGAGTTTTGAGATCATTTGACAACAAAATCAAAATTGTGTTTAAAATTTGAATAATTGCACATTGAATTTATTTGTTACGTCTATATCTATCAATATACTGTATGCATATATCTACTTATAATTTGTCATAATTACTGATGCATTATGGATATTAAGTGCTATTCAACAGTATGTATGTATGACATGGTTTTTTTTTTCTCTTCAGCTTCCCTGCCTCACTTTCCCCACACGAATCACTTTCGGCTCATCAGCTTCTTTGTACAATTTCATTTTTGTAAAATGCCTTCATAATAAATCTTTGTCCTTAATTGGTCAAAATATAGCTTTGCACCTGTTTTGTCCCTGTGAGAAGCTAATCATCTGCTACAATGTGACTGAAGCAGCACCAGATATATGAAACCCAGGTTGTGAACTGTCCATCATTACTATTCTCATCACCAATTTACCAAAGTGTAGTTACAGTGTAGATAAAATATGTGTGAATTCTCTTTTCATGGGGACTTCCCTTCATCTCTATGAACCTCCTTCTCTCTGTACCTCCAGCCTCTGTGTTTTCACTTCCCCTCTCATTTACCTCTCCCATCCTCTCTATGGGTTTATGAACAGCTTTGCAGGCTCCTCAACACTCCTCTATTCATTCTCTTCTCTCACTGCCTTGCTAATTAACAACAGATGAACAGAGACACAGATGTATTTCCAAGGAAGACACCACTCCTTAGCTCCAAGACGGGCAAACGCTGAAGCACAAGACCAGTCACAGGAAGGAAGACTCATGAAAAATGCATCTATGCAGACATAGCTCCATACTGTACCTCAGCACATACAGTATGACCTACTTCATGCAACACAGGAGCAGACAAGCAAGGAAAAATGAACTTTGCAGTGGACTATGCTCTATCCTAATGGGAATATGACAAACTGGCCAGATCATTGAAACAATATAGATCTATGTGTGAGAGCTCTGTGATTTCAGTGGAAGATGGACTCATTTAGGAGCCGTTTAACTGCTGTTTACCCCTCAAGCCAACAGATCCATATTGGTAATTGATGCACAACAGCCAAGTCAAATACAAAGCAACCAAAAAAAAAAAAAGATCAATCATAGCCTTGGCTACAGATCATCTATTAACCACTCTCTCTGTAAGATAGTGACAGATGTTGGTATTAGGTCTGTTAATGCTGCAAAGAGGCCAAAAAAGTGTTTCAATGTCTCGGATGACTAGCCCGGTCACAACAAAGGTGAATCTTTTCACAGCTGCAGTTTATATAGACCAAACTGAAGAGCTGCCAACTGATGTCCTTGTTTCTGACAAAAAAGGGGTAATGAAAGAACACTATATGGTATCACAGAAGCTGCAACTGAGCTGGAACTGGAAAGGATGTGAAAGAGTGACTCTGCTCCTCCTGATGAGGAGCTACAGTGAGATACAGAGTATGAAACTGAACTATAGTTGACTGTTGGCCTCCACCCAAACCTCTCTATTACCTATGATATTGGATCAGGAGGAAGCAAAGAGCCTGGGAAAATAATTGAGAAGAAATAATAAACTAGATATTAACCACAATCACTGAAACTGTAAAAACACTATAGTGTAAACCTGCAGTTCAACATTAAATACAAGGACACAGGAGTAGAGCTTCATACTTGCGTCTTTAATACATTTTCCAGCCTAGAATGATCTATTATCAGGTAATTCAATGCCTTAAAATGAAGTGTCAGTTAAAAAAAAGTGGCATGTTCTTTATGAAAACAGAGAGAAAGACAAATGTATGCGGTGGTAACTATGTGTAACTGAATTTCAATGCATTTATTTAATCTTGAGCCAACAAGGTTCCAGTACATATCTGATATCCTGCAAATATGAATTTAACTACCGCAGTTGGTCTTTTACATACAAACTTACAAATCTAAAATATACAGTATTAATCCATAAAACCAAAATTACACTACAAATACAGACATGCAATGAAATACCTACATCAAACTACAAAGTACATAGCATATACATGGTATGATGTTATAATGTAAAAGCCACAATCTTAACTCAGTTATAAAAAAAAAAAAGACAGTAGATGTGATCCTAGTTTCCAGCCTTGTGTATGAGTTTCAAATGGGTTTGCAATGTACCCAAAATGTTTACGGAGAGTATGGGAAGATTTGATCCACTGCTGATGCTTGGATATACTATCGTCCAGATTTGGTATCTGCAGCATATCCGCTTTCATGTCTGATAACGAGCTGCATTCATTTTCTTACATGCATCAAATAACTACTCTGTTCACAGTTTACGGAAAATGGGCAGATAGTTTTTCTGGAGAATATTTCATCAAGTCATGGATATTGTGAAAAGTAAAATAAAAAAAAAAAACAGATTGAAAAATGTGGAAATTCTGACATTTTTATGGTGCAAACATTATTTTCCTAATCCAATATTGTTTTCTCATCCAGTTTACAAGTTGGCTGTGGTTTGAGAGAGAGTGAATCAACACATAATCACATTTTAAAGCATTTTAAATCTCAATTACAGTAAATACTACAGGCAGTCAGCCAACATTTTTAAGCACTTACACTGACGGCAACGACTACATCAAATCAGTATGTAATTGTTCTTAGAAGCAGCCTTGATGAAAATGTGCAGCACAGCAGCTATTACACTACAGTATATTCACTTCTGATGACATGAAAACGGCCACATTGGGATTTGAGACACATGCTGAGTCAAAATGTGCAGACAGTGTGTAAACAGCTCTGACCTGAGCAGCGTCAGCTCGGCCCTGACCTCGACAATCCTGCATCCGTGTGTCACACCAAAGCAAAAGCAGCGTGGCATGAGAGCGTTATTGATATCATGATACACTTCCATCTGCTGCATATGGCTCTGCTGGCAGACCTCCACAGCATATGTTTGATGCTTCTTGACTTACAGTATAAAATAGGAGGGGACAGAAATGTGGAACACGCTGCCTCGGGAGAATGTGAGTGGGTGCTGCGATGTCTGAGAAAAAGTCTTCAGAGGAAGAGAAAGGCCTTGCACGGCTCAGCTTCAGAGCTTTATATACTTTCGACCAGAGGACAGACACACGCAAAGAAGTGCTGTGTCACCATATTGGTCTTATGTAATACAACACCTGGTGCAGTAAAAAGTGTATCTGTGAACTCGACATACACACAAGAAAACACTCCTCAGATTGCTCTGTAATCTCATTTCTCTGGTAGTTGTCAGGAACAAATGCGGTTCATAACGTCCTACAACACACTCTTTTTCTAACACTCCATTTATTTTACTGTCTGCTTTCAAAAGTAAGTGGGTGAAGTCCAAACTTAATCTGCAGAGAAATAATTCTACCAAATGTGAGGCGATAGTTCCTTGAAACACTACACAGAAAATGAATTGATTACTTGTTGCAGCTCTTAATTTTGTTAAAATCTCACATCATAATGTTAATTATGTGTTGTGTATTTAACCACCAAAAGTGTCCCGGACATTGGGTATACAGTACATGGGTTGGAGCAGGGCCAGTGCCAGGTATTTTGGCGCCCTAAGCATGATACACCCCCCCATCCCCCCACCCCCACCACCGATTCATTTTTACATATGTTTCTTTCTTTCCTTCTTTCTTTCTTGTTGATGTTGATGTTATGACATAATAATCAACGCAGGGGTCTTTTTTGTCTGTTTTTTTGTGCATATTTGTTTTCTTCTTTTGGTGTTCTGTTTGCTCGTTTGATGCGTGAGTGTTTATATGAATGTGTTTGTGGATATGCCACCTGGATTGGGTGGGGGGCAAGTTCACAACTTTTGTAAGAAATGCTTTAATGATGTCAATGTTGTCGATATGGAAAAATGACAAAGTTGCAAACAAACAAAAAACAAAAACAAGTGTCTGACATTTTTTGACCAATTTGTGTCATAGCTATTTCGGCCTAAATACGTCCTCCACTGAAGGATTCAATCAACACTCTCATCCCCTTAAAACACAGCACAAGCACAACACATGGAGCATCACAGAGAAAAGAGTGGTGTTGTGTTCTATATTGAGCCACTGAATCAGCAGCAAAACATCCCCAGGACACCAACACACACACACACACACACACACACTCTCCTTGTCTTTCCCACACAAACAGCCCTGTGTCGCCCTGTTCCTCTGAC
>JAQQZY010000005.1:19006307-19021555 GCA_030068375.1 Ostorhinchus rueppellii
TGTGTGTGTGTGTGTGTGTGTGTGTGTGTGTGTGTGTGTGTGTGTGTGTGTGTGTGTGTGTGTGTGTGTGTCCATAATCCTGTATTTAATATGACATGCATTCTCCAGAGTTAACCTTTGACCTGGTTTAAGGTCCCTTAAATTCCTGCACAACAGCTTTGCTCCTCATCAAACTCACACAAGCTCTCACAATTTGCCTATGAACACCAGCCACAGTTACACAAGGACAACGGTTATGTCACACACTTGGACTCAAAAACACACACACACACACACAAAATGAGGCTGCCTGCCGGACTTGGTCTTAGACGTCCGTTCTGTGGAAACAGAGCTAAAGTGTTGCAGCCGTGAGAAAACTGGAGAGTTCAGTGGGTTTCACTCACTGTTCATTCTTAATGGAAGACACTGAAACCAGTCCTTCCACTGCGATCACAACATGCAGCCTCATGCTGTGAAGTACAAAGCAACAGAACCACCTCACAACCAACACAAGCTGTCGAAGACCTCAGAAAATAAATGCACAAGAGAATGCCTGGGAGGATGCCAATTAAAACACGCATTTCATAGAGGAGTGTGTCTCCTCTGAGAGTCACTTCATTCCACTTAAAGGGTGTTTGTTTGTAAAACAGGGGGAGGGAACCGCACCTAGCCTCACACCCACACACAAAAACAAGATGGGCTTCCCCCTGAACATTATTGAGCGAGAGAGGGAAAGTGGGATCAGCCACCATCTGCCGAATCATGACTCATCCTCTTTGAGTGTATCAGCTTTCCATCACCATCACTCCATCACAGGCAGTTTGTTGTCACACACAGCAACATTCATCCATCCTCATTTAACTGGTAGACAGAACACACTGTATGATATATGCAATGACAGACTGTCACATCAAAATTCATCTTCATTGTTATTATTAGATGACAAAACGTTGCTACAAACATTGACTTGTATAGTTATCACTGACCTGCAATAGATCACGAATTATTTCTGTTTTTCACCAAATCATTAAGGGCATAGTACATGTGTGCTGATGGATCAGACTGACTAATCCAGCAGCAGCTGTTACTACACTGTGCAGCAGACAAGGGGAGCTCTATTCTTTAAAATCAAGAATTAAAAAGCTTTTAACAAAACTGCATTAGAGACTATTTTTACAGAAGAGCAGAGTCATAGCCCAGTCTCACAAAATGCTAAAACAGATGGTAAAGCAAAGTGATGCAGCCAAAACTGTTTGTTTGTTTGTTTGTGTGTGTGTGTGTGTGTGTGTGTGTGTGTGTGTGTGTGTGTGTGTGTGTGTTTGTTTGTTTGTGATGAATTACAATTTCTGAACCCATGAGCTAAAGACAAATCTTCAAGCAAGAACTTTCTTTACTTAAACAATATCCCATGTATGGCTGGAGAAACTCATTCACAACTAATATATTCCATCCTTCCATGTGTTCTGAACCACTAAATCTCACTTATGTGTGAAAGCAAACTGTTGTTTGTCTGAATGTCAGCTTTGCCATGAACTACTGACACATCCAGAGTGGACCCCACCTCCACCTGTTGGTAATATGGATAGGCTCCAGTACCCCCACAACCTTCCAGAGGATTAAGCAGTTTGGAAATACATGGATGAATAGCTTCTTTCTGTGTTTAGTTAGGTGAGAAATACCCAATACTACAATTATGTGTTTTTCAGCATTCTCAGACAACAGTGGATCTCTATGACACAGATGAATAAGTTAGAGTTAGTCAGATTATAGAAAGAACAATACTGTTTGTAGAAAGAATTCACAGCTGGTATCACTAAAAGGGTATAGAAAAATCACTTGATGGCTCAATATGGAAGAAGTCTTCATGGTCATCAGGGTTTGCATTACCTGGTACATGCTGGCATGTGTAGATTAAAACTACGTATAAACATTAGATTTAGTCTACTTATATCACAGCTGTGGCTTCATCTTATCACAACACAGACAGCAAGATCAGTAAATTATAACAATGTTATAATTTACTGATCTTTTACTGATATGATTTACAAAGCCAAATTGACTTATGTCCAGTCTGTGTTGTGCTAAAGCTCCTCATTTTTTGACACTATCACACTGTAGTTCTTATGTAATGGCAGCTGGTGATGCACAACAAACCAACACACACTTTACCTAAGCACACAGGATCTTCCTTATTGCATATGTAAGTACAGTGATTTTCTATTAAATGTGATACAGCCGATAGGTTTAGGTACAGGTTCAGATGTGCAGCTTTTATTAGCAATTTGGATATTGTTAGAGTTGGACTGTTGTCGCTGAACAGAAAAAACATTGCATCTGGCACTCCTATTTTTGGATGTGATGTTAGTATTATTAGTTTTATGAATACACAACAGATCAGTTAACAAGAGCGCTCAGTGAGCACAAACTTCCACCAAGGTTATGACATAACGTCAAAACCGCTATCCAGGTCATGACCAAAATTTAATGGGAACATTCTCTATCATTGGTGAAAATTTCAAGAAAATCCATCCAGTAGTTTTTCTGTGAAGTTGCAAACAAACACACACACATGCACACACACACACACACAGACAGACAGACAGACAAACAAATAAACGCCGGCAAAAACATAACTTCCTTGGCAGAGGTAATTACTTAAATAATAAATACAGTAAATAAAAAAATATTAAAATAAATAATATTTACAGAGGAGGAAAGAAGAGGCTCCTGGGTTGTTCAACTTTGCGGCCTACACAGCAGCTGTTTTGTATCATTTTTTTTTCCATTTCCAGTACACAGATCCACAAACACACAGTCATCATGTACAGAGCAGGTCATCTATGAGAGAATGACCCATTAAACAGCAATGACATCATCCAGTATTGATTTTCCACTGTACGCGTGTGTTTATGAGCTGCACACCACAAAACTGCTGCCTTACAGCCAGAGGATAGTCTTCCCTACATCCTGTACTTATGTATGTGCGTCCATGTTTGTGTCCCACTTGGCAATTCATGGAGATCCTGAAGTGAAAAGGCCAACCTCATGACTTAGGAATGCTATGAATGGCTTGGAGGCCTTAAGATGGGAAACTATGCATTGATTCCCGGAGATTATTCCCATAACATTAGCCTGCACACACTCCTCCGCTATGACCTCCATTGACTCACTCATCTGCTCCGCACAAACAGCTTTCTATTTGGAGGTGCGTCTCACAACTGGTCACTCTCACAGACACACACTAACATACACATGTTGAAGAACAGATGTCTGCTTGGCCCACCCACTGTTTTATAGACATCTCCTCATAGACCTGTATCTTGACCCAATAAAAGCCAAGTGTGTGTGTAACACGGTAGACATAACTCACTGATGGAAATGCAGGTGTGCATTTCCACCCACGGTGCAACTGCCCTGAGCTACAGCCCCTAAGACTGTTTAGTTTTAAGGCTACATCCTCACAACAACATCCTCAATCCCATTTTAGTGCAACAAAGGAAAACATCTGCATCCACACTGGCATTTTGACAAAATTTCAGAACTAATCCCTGAACATCCTGAAATATATATCACATGATGAGAAGAGCCGATAATGCTAGTGGCCGTGGGAATCATTGCAAATTGCTATAATAACAGCCTGCTGTGAGGGTAATCACTAGTATCATGATAAAAAGCAGAATTTAACTGCACAACATCTGCTAACAGAGACAATAAGAACAGAATTGCTGTTCAGTATCCATGTTGAATTAACATGTGGTACTCCAGGCCAACCTCTTGTTTTCTTACAAGTTACATGAAAGGGGGTTAACAAATCAGGGAAGGATATGTAGTGACTGTGAGATCCAAAATTTCATATTCACAATTCAACTAACTATAAACCTTTGTCTACTGTGTCTACTGTAGTGCATGCAAAATAAGACATATAAAAAATAAATGTTTCCTCCAAAAATAAAACGGCTTTCAAGACAACATACTTATGTGACTCTTTAATATACTTATATGAATGGACTGTCTCCCCTCCTTTTTAGTTGAATGCACATTTTGTGATTCTGTCATTGTCATCACACAACACAATGCCTGATTTTTCCATCTCTGTATTCACTCCAAAATGTTTCACACAATATCGAATTCTCTAAAAGACACAGCTGCTGTACTTTGCTTTTTGTTTTTTTTACATTTTTATTGATCCAAAAGCCTCATTTCGTGTGACATTTTGCCTCAGTGGAATTTGGTTAATCTGCTCAATGAACCTCAAATTAATTCACAGTTCACTGAAATAATCACTGTCCTTCAGTAAATTCAATCAGATCTCAATTTACAAAGCAAACATAATATGTTTGCTGTTTCACAGAGTCTGGGAAGATGTACATACAGTGACAACTTTTTAGGAGGGGTATACTGTAGGTCAGTCCCTTTTATCAACAAAAATTCATGCCCTGAAGGACAAACTGTGAATCAGGGAGTCTCTTCCTAAACTAAATAGTGACAGTAAGGAGCCTTTTAATGTTAAGTATGTTTACATAAAGGAGACAAGTTACAATATGTTCACAATAGTCTGCGCAGACTGTCTATGCAAGTGTTGTTTGAGTTGTTTTCTACCACAGAAAAATGCACAAAGGAAATGGAAATCCTCAACTTAAATCATGTGGATGCTGGTGAAAATGTTACAGGTACATCTAAAAAAAAAAATCTGTCTGTCAGTCGAAAGTGTTCTGTCGTTTCTTGCTTTTCAAGAACAGTAAAGTGCTTTAATTTTATTGCAAAAACTGCACCATTATGTCAAACTGTAATATACTGTAGAACATACAGTATGAAATTACAATTATGAAAGTGAATCACTGCTTCAATGTGGCCTTTTTCATGCAAAATCATGTGGAAACCCACAAAAGAACCATTCATGTAGTTTTTCATATACCAAGCTAAGATTTGACTTCAGTCCAGCTCAATTTAAAGTGACACTAGGCAGCATTTTTACCTTAATTAAATAGTTTCAAAGTAACTGTGATGGTTAAATGCCTTGTTAGGCAGAGAATGGAAGCCCTCTGCCTTCCCACAAGAACCTCTAGGGCTGAATATGGTACTTGCAACTTCTTAATGCCATCCCTGTAGGCTAGATCTCATTTCGGTGGTCTAAGATCTCATCTCTCACGAGAAATATCAGGGTTTATGGCACTACCACACAAACACACCCCCAGCCAGGTGTGGCTGGCTAGCTGTAAACACAAGCTAGCCACGCCTCCATTTCACAGGCGTCTACAATAGCAGAGCCAGCAGAGAAAAGGAACAGGTGGCTGTTGTCAGAGGATGGAGAAAGAAGAAAAGAGTGAGTGACCAAACCAGGAACACAAAAACAGCCTGCCTTAGTCCAGCTTTTACAGAATGGTGAGACCTGAAAGAAAAAGAAGCATCCATACAGATTCAGATTTGGTGTTGTTGCTGCTGCGCTTGTAAACATTGCTGATAAATTCTCTGTACTTTTTGTATTTCAGTGGATTTCTGTTCTTGATGATGTTATTGGTTGTAACTTCTTACTCGTTTATGAACTTATTTTATGACCAATGCCTGGATGCTTGTTGGCTAGCAGAGACGTTAACATACACACTAGTAATCACAGTTGTTTGTGTCACATATGTGTATGTTGTTCAGTTTACTAGATCACCCTTTGTCTGCCTCAGAAGTGTGTTTTTATTACGAGCCACAGAATTTTGTCAGTTGAATCTAGTTTTTGTGGGATGTACGTAGTTCATTATACGACCCATGTCTAATTGGTTTCATCTGAATAGCGAATGGCATAATAATTAGCCTTGATGTTCAGTCTTAGCTAGTGTATGATACTTGTCTCTTGTACATCTAGAATCTAGATGTTTGTTCTTGTTATAAATGTTAGCCACAGGATGATAGCACACAAATCACTGACAGGGCCGGGACACAGTGACAGGTGGGAGCTGCTGATGTTTGTTAGCCCGTTAGCCTGATATATATCAATATTTTGTTTTTCCCCAAGAAAATATAGATTTTTCAGCCACAAGTATCAATGCATTAAGCCCCATTCAAATCCCCCGTATTCTGTCTGGGCACTCTGCTCACTGCCCATTTCCCCTGTTCGCTTTGCAGGAAGAGTGATTAGGTCAGCCAGGTGCTAGTGGTGCTGTGGAGCATTTCTAGCAAGTTACCCATCTAGATACTGTTTTTACACAGACGCCAATGTCTTTCTCTTCCTGTTTACGCAGTCAGAGCTAAGAGATTCAGGAGAATGGTGGTGAATATAAATCCAGCACCTTCATACTTAAAAGCAGATGTGTGGGATCACTTCAGGCTTCAAAAGAAATAAACCAACACAGCACCACACCATACATTTCATACAAAAAAATTCAGTCGCATTAGCGCATAATTAAGCATTAAGTTTCACTTTCTCTGCTGCAGGCAGCATGGTCCGCATCATCCCCTACCCCATAGTATCATAAGTAAGAAACCAGCTGAGCCTTGCCTGCCCCCCAACCGACCAACCAAACCATGTACGTGTACCCCCCCAGCCAAACAGCTTGCACGAGTACCAGCCCCCGGATTATACTGTACATGCCACTCCGACAGATCAATTCTACTGGAAATGGTGTCAGTTTTGTTCACTTGTGATACTGCACTTTTCAAAGGCGTGTAAGCCCCAGTTTGCGCTGTTTCAATAAATCAAACTAATTTTCTCATCATATCTTTGATTTATTTTGAGCAGTATTTGCAAGCTGTAGATTCTCTGTCCAGTCAGAGCTATGTATTGTGTAATTAATTGATGCTTTCAGTTTTCAGCTCAATTCAGTCCACGTCAATGGAACACTCACAAGATGTCATCAAAATCACTCTGTCCCTTTAAAATCTTTCAGAAATTTATGTAAGTGTATCAAATTGTATCAAATCGAATCGTATTGTTGGCCAAACATTGTGATATATAGTGTATCGTGAGCTGAATATCATGTATCGTATCATATCATGAGATTAGTGTATCACTACAGCCCTAATTGTGACCTGTCCACCTGGATGGCCACCTGGATGGCCTGTCCACATGTTCCCTCCGGCCATCCAGGCAGATGTGTCTCAATGACAGGCCGGTTGCAGGTGCTGGCACCAGTGGTCTGCAGCTCCAACTGCAGCTGCTAGCACTGAGCAGCTAACAATAGCCCCAGAGCTTAAGAGCAGCTCCAGTTCCACGTCCTCCTTGTGAAGTGAAAACAAATGTCCAAAACTTCAATGGCCGACTAAAGTTTCCCATTCCGTTCCAGTAGCAAATTCGATCACTATTTTTTGCCTTCTCGTCACTGGCTTCATTGAAAACAAATGCAAATGGTCAGAGGGGGAGGGTTAACAGGGGGTTTTGCGACAGTGAATATGTAGCCTGAAACTATAGGGGGTGCTCCGCAGAGAAAGATGCTACAAAACCAGTGAAGAAGAACCAAAAACAGCAAATAACAGAAGCGGGAAAATGTTGCCTAATTCCACTTAAATTCTAATTTAGTCTCAAGTGGAAATTTACAAGACAAAGAGGAACAGAAACACATGGACACAACAGCAAAAAAGCTGCAAATAATCATCACAAACAGTGATGCCAGAAAACAGGCTGCATCTGTCTTTGCTGCTGTGTCTTTTTCTGGCACAGTGTTCATACAGGTGTGCAGAATCTCTCCAAACACCGCCACGAGGAGAGTCATAAATTAAAGCCTCTGATCAGAATCTGCATTTTAATACATCCGGGGCCTCAAGGTAACTTCTGTGAATTAGTATGTGGATTCAACTGTCTTCATTTCGCCAAGAGTCCCAGTTTGGGAGCGGGGCGGGGGCTTTATGTGGTTGGCATTGGCCCTGCCAGCGTGTGACCTCAGCCTGGTCGAGAGAGGCTCTGCTCAAGGGCCCGAGGCGGTACTTCTCCCAGACGCCTCAGTCTTTGATCTCCTAATCACCTGGCTCAGCCTGAGCCTGTGCAGAGGAGAGGGAGAGGCTGCAGGGCCAGGAGGGGACAATAATAACCTCAGCACTTGTTCTCACAGTGAGACGAGAGGCTTTGTGTTTCCTGTAAGGCTCGAGTTCAGGTAAAGGTTGAACTTCAGTATAAGGATATTTCATGAATCTCAATGAAGAACAAAGAGCAAAAAAAGGAACACCCCTAAATGCAACTCAAATAGTATTTACACCTACTTTTACTTTATGATTGACAAATCTAGACACATCAATTTTCCACCTGTTAACATGACACAATCAACAGCCTTCAGAGACAAATCAATTGCTTAAAATGTATTCCCTCATCCTATTTATTTCTTGCCTCTCAAATAAAAACAAAGAGCATTGACAGGAGTGATTGACTAAAAAAAAAAATACTGCACTCTTTTGAGGAAATTCATGTGTGCTAATCATCTGACACATGAGAGCAGTGCTGTATTTGAACATCCTCCATATATCAGGTGTCCCGTCATCATGTGAACACACAGAGCTAACACAAACACCACAGCAGTGTTCCCTCAGGATTCACATAGGGATACTGCTGCAGATAAGAACACCGCAAACACCAGTAAGGAGCTTAAAATACATGAAGCAATAGATCTGACTCTTTGCATAGGGGGGAGCGTAAAAATAGACACACAAAGACACTCGGGGACAAACTACAGCCACTAAAAATGCCTCCATCATCAGAGCAATACATTATTTTGTCCTTGTGTTCAACAAATCAACATTTTGACAGCTGTCAGAGTCTCCATGTTGAAGGTACTGTCTGTTCTTTTGTGCTCAGCATGCAGTAGCTCCCCGAACACTCAAACCAAACCCAGTACCGAGGAGGAAGAAGGGGAGGGTGACTAACCTTTACGTTGTCACATACTGACTGGCTTTGTGCATATCTGCCTGTAGCCTGCAGCAGTTTTATCTGATTAGGTATGAAGTACACTTTCATTTAACTCTGATGACAGAGCATGACATACCTCCTTCTCTTGGGTCATGCAGCATGTTGCACCCCTGTGAACCACAGTTCTAAAAATGGGACAGTCTCACCTCATTTGACAGGGTTTTACCTCAGGGACACCATATGGACACATCAGCAGATTAGACTGATCGTTGAAGAAGCGTAAAACTCGACTTATTCACGATGCATTGACATATAATAAGATTAAATAATGGCTTATACCGCCTTGTGGGAACTCCCCAGGAATCCCCATAGGACCCCCGGGGCTCCCCTGGGACTCCGGCACAGTCTCCTTACCTGAGCAGGTTGGGCAGGGGGATGGAGCCGGAGCTTGACCCCAGAATCCCCTTCTTCCCGCTTAACAGTTTCTCCACCAGAGCGACGTTCCCGGTCCGGGCAGCCTCCAGCAGCTCCTGCTCCTTCCCCATCCCGGACAAGAGTTTACAACGGCGGGGTGATGACGGTCCAACAGTTCTCCCATAAATCCCGTCGCCTCGTGCCCCGTATCCCTTCAGGTAGTGGAGGGGAGCATCAGCAGGGACTCCTCTCACTGCATGCTGCTGCGGCTCTGCGCGCGCTTCTAGGTGAGACTGATGCTGCAGAGCAGATTGGACGTGCACGGGCTCCCCTCGTGCCTTTAACCTCAGTCCATTCACGCGCGCGGCTCCCTGGTCTCTGGTTCCGCCGATGCGCGCGGCTCCCTGGTGTCACCTCAGTGCAAACAACTGAGGAACCGGAGGCTCCGAACGAATCCCTCCCTGGTGCGTGTGGAGTGAAGAGTAACCCTTGGACAAAACACCAAACTCCTTCTGTGTCAGGTTATTCACACACGAGTGGGAGTGAAGCTCCGGCTGAGAACACGCAGGACGTGAAAGCCCGTCCGTGTCCACAAACTGCTTTGAGACCCTGCTCTGTCCAACACCTCTCCCGGCCGAACCTACCGCACTGCCCGGTGCTTCACCGTGGAGCCTGAGACACGAAAGTCAAGTGGCCATGGAGTGAAAGGCGGGGTTCCGGTGATTCCTTTCAAAGTAAAATGTCTAGTAAGCCTACTAACGACATTATCCTTACACATGGTTTATTCTATTGTGTTTCACCACGATATATTCGTGTTTAAACATTTTATGTATTTTGTGGCATTGCAAATGTATTTACAGTTAAACGCATAACACACTTTATTACTATTATTTATTATTATTTTATTTTTACCCAAAATGCACTTGATTTTGATTCACATATTTGAATATAATTCACTAAACCACTTAGGATTGTCTGCTGAATTTCAATTTAGCAGCTCTTCACCATAAAGTTCTGCTCTTGAAATGTTTCTATTATGAATGTGTTGGCTATATGTGTAGATTATTACACCGTTATTGAGAAAATCAGAATTTTATTGTTAGTAGTTTATATACAGCTTATTCCTCAAATATTTCAAGTTAACACAAACATTTTATTTAGATTTTTCGTCACAAGAAAACCCAGAGGAAGTGATATTTATGTATAATGTTAATTTCTCATCTTTTTAAAAAAAATTGCATAAGGACCCTTTTGTGTATTAAAATGCAAATCATAAAAAGAAACCAATTTAGTTCTGTAGAACGTGGAGAATGCATGGAGGAAAAAAACACTTTATCATCTGATCCTTTCCTCAATATAATAATGCAAGTAACAACATACAATGTTGGGATCTGGTTGCAATTCCTACCAACAGTTTTATTAATTAAAAATATTCTTTTTCTTGTTATTTTTATTGGTATTTTTTAGTCGGGCCATTAGGCTTAAGTAGACATTTACTTTGAAGGCTCATTCTCGGTACATCCGCCGTGCGTGTGTGTGGGCTTCCACGGAGCAGCCTTGTTATGTACAGTATGGGCGTGGATGACGATGCTACAGCACCAACAGAAAGCGAAGCCTTTGTTAGGCTGTTTTAAAAGTCACAGTAGTATCCACCAGCTGTGCCAGTTGTTTCCACTTTCACACCCTTTAACTTTTTTGTCTGTAACACGCACATGCGCACTCATTCTTAGGTTTCCCACCGTCCATGAAAGGATTTGGAGGCAGGTTAGGCACCAAAAATATCCTCCTGTCATGTCAGAGCCGGGTTTGTGTGAATGGGAGAGAAGAGGAGCAGAGTAGACTGAGTGTGGAGATGGATTTTTAATGAGCTCTGGTCTGATCTGTCCACTGACGGCCTGGGAAACAGCCACACCCCCCTCCTCTGTGTCCCTGCGCCCCCACGCAGCCGCCGGTGCAGGCTGGGACCTGTCTGATGGCTGGAAGACTGGCTGCTTAATTGGAATTTGCAGAGAGGTGTTCCCTTCATGAGCGCCACGGAAAACACCTGTCTGGATGTGCTGCACTCTCACTGTCTGCAGTTTGTTTGTTTTCACCGATTTTCCATCAATTAAGAAAAGCATTTACACCAACCATTTATGTCATCATTATGTGCACAAGATTGATCTTTTAAATGTAAAATCATAACAAAATACCAAGTCATAACACGTTTTTACTGTAGATGCTGAGACACTTGAATCCAACCACATGACAGCAGCCAAGGGTTTATCTTCAAAATTCTAAGGGAAAGATCATCTAATATCATCCTAAACTAGGATGTGATTATCAATATTAGCTGATAGCACCAATCTGTATGTGCAGCAGCTGTGATGTCTGCAATTTCCACTCGTTTTCCACTGATTTTTTACTCCGTAATGTGATCAGCAGTTTCTCCAATCATTTACATCATTATTGTTTGCACAAAATTGATCATTTAAATGGTAGATCATGATTAAATACCAGGTCATAACATGCTTTTACTGTTTATACTGAGACACTCGAGTTGTTATCCAAGCACATGACAGCAGTCAAGATTTCGGGTGTATAATTTAAAGACAAGAATCATCAAATTTCAACATCAACTAATGATCATCATTACTTGAAAACTCTTGTCTATACAGTATGTTCATCACCTGCAATGTCTGCTTGTTTTCTACTAATTTTCTGTCAATAAATTGATCAGTAGCAACACTGGTCATTTATGTCTGTGTTATTTGCAGAAAATTGATCATTTAAATGATAGATCATTATAAAATACCAAGTTATGCTTTGCTCTTATATTGTAAATGGTAAATGGACTGCACTTATATAGTGCATATTCTACACCTCCATGTTGCCATAAGTGCTTTACAAAGCCTCACATTCACCTTTTCACACATACTCTCATACACCAGTGGGCGGTTGCTGCCATGCAAAGCCCTGCCAGGCCCTGATGGGAGCAATTTAGGCTTCAGTGTCTTGCCCAAGGACACTTTTACATGTGGACAGTCAGAGCCAGGATTCACATCGCTGACCTTTCAGTCATTGGATGACCCAACTGAGTCGCAGCCGCATCTGCCTTGTAGATGCAGGTAGACTCGATTTGTTATCAGCCACACAACAGCAGACAAGGCTTCAAGAGCTCTGAATAAAGACATTTCAAGCACTGTCTAGTTTCATCCTAAGTCTAGTCATCTACATTCACTGAAAACATTTGTCTGTTTGTGCAGAACCTTCAACGTCTACAATTTCTACTAGTTTTGTCTTGGTTTTCTGTCACTACAGTCATCAGCCTTAGGTTATGCTAAGTATTCATTATTTTTCTCTAAAGTTCTACCTTAAATTTGAAATACTTTTTTAAATACCAAGGTCTGTCATACATTTTACTGTAGATGCTAGCAAACTTGACATGTTATTCAGTAACATAAAACTTCAAATCACTAGAAATCATAACTATAAATAAGCCCTCTCTGCATGTGCTGCAGAGTCTGCTTGATTAGTTCTAAATTTCAATAAAGTAATGAATGTAGGTATTCAGAGTATATAAACCAGTCATATATATTATTATGCTTTCACAAAATGTATTATTTTAACACCCAAATGATTACAAAATGCTGTCATAACATGTTTTTTCTGTAAATGCTGTAACACTTGACCTGTTATCCAAACTCATGTCAGCAGCTGAGGCTTTATGTAGTCTACATAATTCTAGTGCAAGGATCATCAAGTTTCAACATAAACTGGGGTGAAATTGTTTAATTATTGTGAAGTATTTACAAAAAAACCCCAAAAAACTCCTGTCTGTATGTGTAGCACCTACAGTGTCTGCTTAAGTCATTATTTTTTGCACAAAATGTAATATTTGTTTTATTGCAGACTTGACTTATTGGCCACATGACCATTGAGATGCCAAGAACACAGAATAAAAAATATATTACAGAAGTGTAGATTTCCAGACAAGCATTGTCCAGTTTCAACCTCAGTCTGTCTAGTCTTCCATATTTACTGGCTGTATGTGCAGTTTCTGCTAGTTTTATCCTGATTTTCTGTCAATACTGTCACCAGTGTAGGGGCTGAAACAGCCTTAGGCCATGCCAAGCATTCATTATTTTTGCACCAAACTGATATCTTAAATGTTGAATTCTTTTAAAATACCAAATCTTACTGTCAATAATGCGCTGGCAAACTTGACTTTTTATCCAGCGACATAAGGCCTCAAGTGCTCAAAGTAGAATCACTGCATAAAAATCCTAATTATCAAAGCCTTCTCTGCATGTTCAGCACCTTCTGTTTTATTTGTACTAATTTCGAGTCAATAAAATAATCAGTGTAGTATAATCAAAGTATCAAACCAGTCATTTATGTCATGTTTTCATAAAATTGTCCTTTAAATACCAAATCATTCTAAACATTCAAGTCCTAACACTGAATAATAAGATGGTTCTTATAGTAGGTGCTGGCACATTCTACATGTTCTCCAACCCACATGACAGCAGCCCAGGCTTCATGGGTTACATCATGGCTCCACATTTGTGCCGAGCAACATCATAATAACCACCTCTGCTTTTCCTGATATTACAAGTTAAAATGTCAGCCGTGATAAAGGCCTTTTGTAAATGCAGCTGCAATGCAAGATCACTGTCTGTATGATGTTTCTATCAGTATTACAAGGACTGTGGGAGAGCTGAGCTGTGACTGTTCAGAAATAATATCTCGACTACATCTTCCACCTATTCTGTAATCCAAAAATGTCATATTAGGGCAGGTAAGGCTTTCTGACATATTGAAATGATGAAACTCAAGATATATAGAAAATACAAGGTTTGTTTTTTGTTTTTTTTCATCTTTTAACAAAATAGAACTAATATTATAAGGGATACTAATAAATACTATATGATGATTATAATAAATTCAATACTAACTAATAAATGCATGTGTTTCATCATGTTTCACACAGTCCAGCTGTACATTGTACCGACATTCTCTCCTGTTTTTAATATCAGGACACACACACACACAGTATATATATGAAAGTGTACATGCTTTGCTTACATAAATGGACCTGTGCTGCACTGTAGCCATCATCACAGAAACATTAAGCCTCAGTATGTAAACACAATTTCGTGTCAACAGCAGAAGTTCTCCCTCCCTCTCTCAGACACTTGAACATTTGATGCCCTTCTATGACTCACTGCACTACTTCAGCCATAAAATGTCATGACCATTTATGTGCACAAACTCCAAGTACTCTCCTGCAGTGGTTCAGTGCAGCTCATTTGAGCACAAAGACTACTTATACCTAAAGGAGAGAAAGAGTTTCTGCTTATCACACAAGTAACTTCAACCTCGTTTCAGCCTTAAACGAACAGATTACCGTATTTATCCTCTACCCTATAAGCATCCTAAACCATATTTTTTTTAGGTGTTGATTTATTCACTCAGTTGGAGACAAAATGTTCCCTCAGGAGCTTTTGCTGCACTTCTTTTTTCCAGTTTTTAAATGGAAAATACCGCCTTAAATGCCCAGGAAATCCATAAGATGCTTGTGGTACATCTTTTACAATCCATTTTCAGTGGATTTAAATGTGTGGCTTCAAAGTTATAATACAACAACTGAGCGCTGGTGACTAAATGGTAATAATAATTACATCTGTATATTTTAAATCTACATTATTCTTTAGTCTTTTAGGTTTACTTTGTTCACACTGTCAGCTAAAACACTTAAAGCTAAAACAAATGTATCAGTGTTGTGTTATGTTACTTAATTGTTGATCAAATACCTAACATTATAATTGTTTTAAATGTTCAACCTGTACATTTCTGAACAGAATTCTGAAATTCAGTAAATATATAAGAATTTTAAAGCATAAAAATAACTGGTTATTTCAGCTTCCATTTAAGGCTAAAAATCACCCTTTACTCTGAAAAGAAATCGAAATTTGACATTTAGAAAGATTTCACTTGTCTTTTTTTTTGGGGGGGGGGGGGGGGGGGTTGGTTGTTTTTTTTATATTCTTCA
>JAQQZY010000005.1:19021655-19035319 GCA_030068375.1 Ostorhinchus rueppellii
GGGGGTTGGTTGTTTTTTTTATCTGCTTCATAGATAAAATGTGCTGAATCTTGTAAACACCATTACACATAAAGTTGGAATAATATTGTTTTCAGACACATTCTTCTTATATACACATAAATAATCACCTTTGGCCAGGTACAATGGTTACATGCTGAGTCCCCATTACACTTCATTAAGACTAAATCACAGTCACAATCATAAAAAAAAAAAAAAAAGAGGTAAAAATATTTGAATCCAACTTAATGGACAGCAGTGTATTTTGAGGAGATGAATTGAAAAGAAAGATGACCAAAGTGCTGGTTGGCCACAGTATTCAAGATATATGATTAAGAGTGAAGACATAATTACTTATACAAAGGATTATATTATTTTAGATGTATAAATCCTAGATTAGAAGAAATGTGAAAAGTGAATGTGTTCTTAAGTGTAGTGTTTTGCTGTGGAACTGGTAGCTCAAACTCATTTTCTTGTTAATTTATAGAAATTTTGACTCACTATTGTATCCGTTTTAATACTGATAAAGAGTCATCAAATAAGTACTGTGTAATGCATTCATACTGTTCTTTTCTTTAGCTGTGTATAGTCTTTAATGTTCTCTCTCTTTTTTTTTTTTCTAATCAGGACTAAGACAACAGAACACTTTTACACCAGTTCTAAAATCTTTACAGTGGTTTTCCGTCAGATACAGAACAAGTTTTCAAGTGCTTTGACTGTATATAAATCATTGACAGGTTTAGGCACAGACTATATTAATATGTTTAAAGAAGCAAGTAGGGCTCAGGCCAGCTAGCTCAGACCTGAGACCAGACCAGACACAAAGAAGCTGCATTTCCATTGATTGAAACGATCTGCCAGTTAAACTTAGATTTCCCCAAATGCTGACATTTTTATATCCAGGATAAAAACATTTCTGCTTTTATCCACCTAAGAATGAACTCAATAACTAACATACTCCAGTTATCAAACTGTATAACTTAATTCTTAAGTCAAGAGGACTGTTTTTTTTAAAAATTGTTTTAAAATAATTTCATCAAATCTTACTCTTTTCTGTGATATTTCTCTGATTTTATTACTTTCCTTTAGTTCCTATTATTTATGTTAAGCACACTGAATTGCCATTGTGTATACAGCAGTGCATAACGCATCAGCACAACACTTTAATATTTCATTATCAGTGACCCAAATTTGGTTTGGTTTGCTTTTATTGAGGACATATTTCACCTGCAGACCAGAGATTTTGTCCTTATTATTATTATTATTATTATGTATTATATCCAGTTCTAGAAGGTCCGACAGAAAACAGATCGACCCACCATATATGCAAACCAAAGACTGACCACTTAGTAACAATATAGTAATAAATAATAATAATAATAATAATAATAATAATAATAATAATAATAGCCTTAAAACCATACAGAAAAGAATGCACACCAAAACTTTTCAGAGGAAACCATTTAAATTGGGTAACCTTTTATTTTCATTAGTATTTCAGCAGCTTTAACAAACAAAATACAACTTGTCACTTGTGTATTTTTTTTCTTTAACCTCCACAGGATTTTCTGAGGGTGCAGCCTCCCAGAGAGGGAGAGAAGAGGAGGGCTGTGAAATGAGGCAGGGAAGCTGGAAAACATTGTATACAATCATGTTAAATTTCAAGTCTTGACATTTGTGCAGAGAACAGTTCCATTTCGAGTGAAATGAACAGGGCCAAACTGAAGTACAGGTCAAGTCTGGTCCATACGTAGACTGATGCATGTACAGGATGTATTGTTAACTGTAAGAGTGACAGCGTAGTTTATAAAGTCCATGTACAGTTGTTTGTGCTGTGGCAAAGCGTGTGCTGTTAGAAAAGTCAAATGTATTTGTTTTTGTTTTTTTAACCACCTACTCAAAGAGTTCCCCCTCAAGTTATTTCTCAGCCATGACCCATGGAACAGCAGCAGATGTGGGCATTGCTTGTTCATGAAAACTTACACATGAAAGATCTAAAAATTCACATAAACACACACACACACATCCAGTATATGCAGACAGGCAGCTTGTAAGTGCCCTCATTTTCACACACCATTTTGTAAGGACACATGAATTACTTCTCAAAACGGTGTCGCTGCTCTCACCACTCGCTGATTTAGCTCTTGTTCTCTCACAGTTCTGGTAGTTTATACAGTTTTAAAAGTGCTGCACAAGTTAAGTAGCTATTTACACTTAGAAAAATATGAAGGGGTACAGACCAATTGTGGGGTACTTTGCAGACAAAGCTGTGGAACTGACAGAGGATAGAAATTCATACTCTGCTTGTAATGAAATGCTTGTTCTGAATGAAACACAAACACACATCCACATTCATCTGAAACACTGCATAACTTATTTAGAATTCTGTAGAAAATATTTCACATTCTTATACAATATACACTTTACCCTCTTTGAGGACAAGTGACTGATTTGCCTCATCCCATCCAAAAAAGAAAGCGTTAAATTAAAAGTTCACTTCCACTGCAGTGCAAAATAAGTTGTTTTGTAGACATTCTTCTGAGGATACAACATTCAGTGTTCCTATTTAAGATCAGCTGTGATTGTTTTACTCACACTAAATGAAAAGTGTGGGAGGGTATTCTGTAGGCACAACCATGTACATAGATCCTAATCATCTTTCACACACATTTAGTCTTACTAAGTTCTCTTCTTTTACTTCTACTCAGATATAACCGGCCTCTGTTGCCAAACAAGGAGACCAGATGGAGAACATAAAAGTGACAACAAAGCGTGTAAAAACATTTTTGAGTCTGTCCCAGACTCTGCATTGCTTCATGAAGGAATTATTCTAAAGTCTGAAGTCACATGGTGGCTCAATTCACAAGTAAGCGTGCAAAGGGAGCCATTGCAGTTCAGAAATCCCTCTTTGCCTTTCCTCGTTGGTGTTGACTTGAATTATTTCTCTGACCTTTACTCCTGTCCGTCAGCAGCAGTCCTCATTACTGTGGACCAGAGGGGCTGAATGAATGAATGACTGGCGGGCAGGCCAAGGAGGGACAGCTATGCCTAGCTGGTGTTGACTTTGAGATTCTTAATGCAGTGCAGGAGTGAGTCCTTCTCCATCTGTGCCTCAGCCAGCGCCATCTTGGCTCGGGACAGCTCCACTTTCAAACATTCATTCTCCTCTATTAATAACTGCAAACAATTAATGAAAAAGGGGCGTGTTAAACTGTTTCATAAATATAAGTTTCAATGCAAAATAGGGAGACACTATTAATTTATTCACAAACAAAATCGAATTCTCAACCTGTCCATTACATAAACGTAAAAGGCTGCAATTTAAAGCTCCAGATTTAGGAGGCTGGTCTAATTGAAGAACAAGAAAATATCATTAAAAAACAATCTTTGTTTGATAATACAGTTATTTTTGTATGTTGTGGATCTTCTCATGTTCACATTATCTGTTAACAGAATAGATTCTGTGTCATTATAGAGAATGAACTTATTTTAACTCCAGAGAACAGAACCTTTATAATACATTTCCTCTGTAATGTCATTCACATTTGTGAAGAAGTGTTCAGATTGATATCACTGTTCAGTTCAGTGTCCTCAATCTAAAAATGTGATTTTGTATTTTGCATAAATTGGTTAATATCTTCCCACTGTAAAATAAAAAGGAAGCCAAATAATGAAATGCAATCACATTTGGCATTCAATTTCATTGTGATGTATCAGAATGTTGATAAAAGAAAGGGAGTTCTTTATTTTTCAGCTGATTATCATAGTTAAACTACAGCTCTAAAATAGTTATTCTCTGCAGTGTTTTGCATATCTTACCTTTTCTCTGGAAGATGGCTGGGGGCTGGTGGGCAGGGCCTGGGTCTGTGTCGCCTTTGGAATGCCACAGACCACTCCTACTCCCACTCCCACAGCCTCAGGGACAGGACTCAGAGAGCTGTTGATCAGCTGTGTCTCTTTCCCGGGTTTCGGCTCAGCTGCTGTGTCCACTATGGGGCAAGAGGAGGGACAGTCAACACAAGGCGTATTGGAGGTGTGAATGCAGTAATCGTGGAGTTTTATCATTTATAGGATGTTATATAAGAGTGAATCAGAGCTGAAGTGGGGGTGGAAATATCTGGCATATGCGCGTGTACTTTTAGTTTGTGTTTGCTACCTCCTATAGAGAAGGACCCGTCGTCTCTTCTGTGTATGATCAGACTGTCCACATGCAGGGTGATCGGCGAAGGCTCGGAGTCAGAAGGATTGTCACGGGGCCCGTCATCCTGCCGGAGATACAGCACATATCGTGTTGGCATTATTCAAGTACGTGCATGAGGAAGGAGCAGAGTCAGAGGGAAATTATCCACATCCAGGTTTCCACGTCAGCTCTACAGCAAAAGTACTCACCCGTGAAGAAACCCTAGAGAGAAGGCAAAAAGGCCTTTCTATGTCATTAAACATTCAGTTCAAATCCAAATTCCAATTAGACCACGCTTCGAAATGTTTAACTTGGTTATAGAAGCTGCTGTTCTGTGTGGCAGTGAATTATGGGGTCTATTACTGAAACAGTACCAGCTAAAACAGGACAAATATTCTACTAAAATATTGCAGGTACACGTCTGCAATGATAAATTCAGTGTAAAACAACAAACTATGAGACATTATGCCACTACAGGCATTGTTTGAAGGTCAACTAAAAATCCCTTCCAAGTCACACTACTGCTCCATAACATCAGGTTTTCTGACCTTTAAGTTGATATGTGTATCTCCAACGCTGATCTCCATGGGCAGCACCTGTGGCGCTGAGTAATCTTCCAAAAAGAGGGCCAAGTTGCGCAGTGTTGACATCAGGAAGCTGGCTTGGTATCCGTGGAGACGCAGTTGCAGGAAGCCGTTGCGCTCAGCCAGCGGGGAGCGAGCAGCGGCACAGGGACCAGACTCCAGACGAGCACGCACCTCCGGACTGTGGAGAACCCTGACGGACCCAGAGCTGATCTCCCCACCGGCTGTGACGGAGCACACAGAGGCTGCAGTTAACATTACCTTTGGCAGTGAAGATGTAATCAGCTCAAGCACAGTTACTGTACTCCTGATTGATTTTACCAGAGCCATTTGATTTTAATGAAGGGATTGCAATTACTCAGGAAACACAAATGTTTTACTATTATTTTGTAGGATCATCATGTATATGCTACTGTGCAGAATGCGGCTTTAGAGCTAGACTTGTGAAACTTTGCTGCGTCTAAAAACAAATTAGTCAGGGTGAATGTTAGTGCCAAATGTGAACAAGACTGAAATCAGAGGCACGATAAAGGAAATGCAAAAGGAAGCAGAATATCAGAGAGAGGAGTGGGAGAGAAGTTTGAAACAAGCAGGTGAAGGGATTTAAGAAAAAGGTGGGCTGAAAGACTGAAAAGTCAAGACTCTTCAATCCCACAGGTTCTTTATGGTGGTGATGTTAAATTATTTCTAAGAACTAGAGATTAGAGGATTCTGAGGAAACGCCCACTAATATCACTATTAAAATGAATTTCCTTTCATGAATTAGACACTCCAGCAGAAAAGCAGAAAACTAAGATCAGAAGTGACTGAAAAAGGCTGATACAGAAGAGCATTTCACCTTCAAATGGCCAGAATTTCACTGAGCAACCCAAAGAGGAACAGTACAAGGTTTGTTCATTGAGAAAATATGAAGAGTAGGTTAAAGATGTAAGCAAAGAGAGCAAGAGGAAAATAAAAGACTGATGAAAGCAGAGTCTGAAAAGTGTTAAACCCAGGAGGAGGGTAATTGAAACCCTCTGTTCACACCATCTTAACCAGTTTACACACAAAGTCTAATTAATTCGGATGGCAAGCATGAAGTTGCAAGCAAAGTTTCTTGACAGACATCAGACACCATGGGTCACAGTTGGAATAACAACATTCAGCAATGCATGACGATGGCTACTTCAAGAAAAAAAAAATCTTTATGACAGTGAAAAGTGTGTTACATCCTTTAATGGTCTCTCTGAAGGAAAGTTGGTAAAGGGTTGTTAATAAAGTAATTTCAGTTCCTACAGAAACCATTCAGAGGCAAACCTATACACACATGCACACAATACTGTCAGCTTTGCACAAGTAAAATAACATTCTCTCGGCTAGTTCGAAGCAAATGCTGAGGGAAAAAGAAGAGAGAGTGGGTGAAGAGAGAGAAAGAAAGAGAAAGAGGGAGGGGAGGCCAGCAGCCAAGGACTGAGAGACTGTGATAAGACAGGAAGGACGAGAAAAGATGGCCTAGAGAAGGAGACAGATGAAGAGAAGGAAAGATGGGGGGGGGTGTTAAATGAAAGAGGATTAGTAAGAAGATGGAGTAGGAGGGCGAAAGAAGAGAGAGGAGGAAGGGTTGGGAGAAAAAAAGGTGGGGGAAGAGAAGGAGGGTTTGCTCTTACAGTATGAGATAGGGGGAGAAGAGGTAGTGAGGGGAAAAGCTGGCGCTTCTCTCATTGCCTGAATCGCTGGACTGAAACTGCGAAGTCTGCTGCAGTGGAGAGATGAGGAAGGTGTGGTGGACAAGAGGGAGGAATGAGGTAGGAGGGTGAGAAGGAGAGTGCTCTCAGGGTAAAGCTAAGGGGGGAGGATGGGGAGATAAGGGGTTAACACTGTCTGGGCACATAGTAGCAGTTAATTTGAATCTGACTGACTGGTGGGCTGCACATGTAGACGTTCAAGGTTCTGGGCCTAATGTTGCAAGTAATGGGACCACTCACTCCATTACTGTCAAATTTATCCTCCCTAAAGTGCTGTATACACAAACACACACACACACACACACACACACACACACACAAACAGGAGGAAAAGATCTCACTGTGACACAAACACTTCTGTTGCTGAAATATGTAAAAAACTCATGCTGTCACTTGCAATCCAACACACTGTATCTATGTGCATCTGCAGTGCATGCTGCTGAGCAAAGTCCTGACTCTGCAAATGAGATCTGACATGACATTTTCAACGGGAAAAAACACACACACATACACATTTGCTTACATACAAGTGTGAACAGAGAGGCAGAGGCAAGCATGCATGTTAAGTTACAGATGGTGAATTAACACACAGCAGTTACCTTGGCTGCTTTGAGCAGGTATTGGTACTGAGCACACCATACCTGTGGGGAGTTATGGCAGTGTAAATAAAAGGAGGTGGTGGCTGTGTTAGTGTATAAATGTAAATGGTTGCCTGTGCTTGAGGATTTTTGTAGAATCCAGCCAATGCATAGGTTGGGCAGTACATCAGTGTCAGTGAACCATTTTTCCTATATTAATTCCAAATAATTGTTTTTTCATTGATCCATTAATTTTCTGAACTGCATAATCCTTGGAAAGGTCACAGGGATGCTGGAGCCTATCTTGGTCACACATGGGCAAAGGGACGAGCACCCTGAATGTGTTGGCAGCTCATCACAGGGTGTAACTGTTTGGGTTTTTCTTTTAGAAGTTAAATAAGAACATTACAGTACAACTGTTTCCTTCACATATCTTTGTGTTTTAGTATTATATTTGAGGGCTCATTGAAAATACATTTATACAAGCAGATATATTGAAATGTTTTAGTCCCTAACATTGCAGTCAGCACCACAAATCTAGTACTGGTCAGGCTCTAGACCTCTGACAAGCCAAACCACCTGACAACAGCTGTTTTTCTTTCAGAGATTCAGATTCATCTTCCAGATTAAAATACAGGTACAGGTTGAAGCCTTCCTCCACAGACGCCTATTTCACTTGGTTCCTATTTGTTTGTTGTTTGCAAAATGTTTCATGTAATTAACAAGTTTGAAAGTGAAATAGAGCCAGATTTGATTTAATTCCAGTGTGTTGTTTTTTTAAAAATATTGTCATAATTAATATTTCTTTTGTGTATACCAGCACTGCTAAACCAGTGATTCGCCAACAGGGTACATGAACCCCACAGCTACATCTGCAGTTTCTGAAAAAGACACTAAAATGAATCCACATGCATGTATTAGAGAGGGAAAAACAACCAAAATGATAACACATTGATAGCATGCTGATCTTTAGTAAATGTAAAATAACTGGCAAGCTCACGAGTCAGATGAAACGTCTTTCATCACACATAGCAGTTGAAAATACATAACATCTAGCTAGAACATTAATGTTAAAATAGTTAAACTAATACTACGTAGCTCAAAGTGTAAACTAACTAAAACAGTTGAATATAATCAACAGCTGAAAATAAACATTTGAAAGAGTGGGCTCCAGGTAACGAGCAGACCTTTATAACATTATTAATGTTATAACGGTCTGTTATAACGCAGTTCTAATAACAGTTCTAATGCTCAGACTTTAGTAGGTCAGTAAAAGGGTCACTTAGTATTTCTGACTGCAATCTGGAAGTAAAACAAATAAAAGACTGTGTTTTATAGTGCTTTTATTTTACTCTATAGCACTTTAGAAACATTTGTGTTTGTTTAAATGTGTGCTTTATATATAAAAATGGATTGAATTGGATTGAATTACAGTGTTTAGAAATTCACTTTGTAGCATTTTCAACCCTTCTGGCCATACATTTATTCAAACCATACACAACTTGTATGAAGGGTTACAAGATGCTTCACCTGTAAGCATGTATGTGCACTTGTTCTTACCCAGGCTACGGTTGCTGAGGTACTGTCTGAGGCTGACGTTGCCCAGCTGGCTGGGTGTAACCTGGCCCACCTCCAGAGCCACGGCTGTGCTTTCACCCACAACCTCCATGCCCACACACACCGACTGCACCTTCAACACCAGCACGGACACCTGAGGGAAGGCGCACACAAAATCAATCCAAAAATTATAGTCCACATCATCAGCTGCTGGCACTCAATGCATACTCTGTGGAACTGCTCTACCACACAGGGCTCAAATGTGGAGGTTTTATTACATTTTCTGTATTATACTTGAATCTCAATCTTGTACACGAGAATCGTTTTCTCTACATTCCTTGTTATTGTCAAAGCCAGAAGACTCTGGTTCAAAGCTTCTCAAGTGTTGTTTCTTACTATATCTTTGGTGGGCTCGTCGATGCTCTGTGAGGTGGCGCTGACACTATCGGGGGACACGCCCTCTTCCTGCTCCTGACCAGTCACCGCTTCAGTGGCGTTCTCCGTGGCGCTTTGTTCACTTATGACATCCTTGAAGCCTGAGATGGACACATCATCTGTAAACCAAACATAAAGACACATTCCACTATAAGCGGTAAGGTACTAACCGCAGCACAATGCTGCCACCTGCTGCTCTGTACATCGGCCTGTACATGCATTTCCAGTAATAATAATACTACATGTTTAATGATTCCTTTTGTCTATAGGGACATTTCCTTCATTCCACCCCTTACAGTCAGAGCTCATAGAGTAGTATCTTATTTGGATGAATGAAAGCCGTTGTATGACTATAACAATGTTACAGTGTAATTTGTTTGCTGCACCTCTCTCCAACAGGCTGTATGTATCTCCGTCTTCCATCAGGTAGCTGTCTATTGAGATGTTGTCCAAAGACTGCAGAGATGGACTCTTCTTCATGTTCTTATAGGACACTGAGAAACTGGACTGGGAGCGATCTCGCATCAGACGACCACTACAACATGCACAGGACAGGATTGGTGGTGGTGGTGTGGGGGGGGGGGGGGGGTGTCACACAAGAAAGTGCATTAGAAGTAGCATTTCAAATAATTCATTATTTTGTTAGTACATTTCTGCTTAGTCAACATTGTCCATGCTTACACCGATTCACAGCGACAATGAGTGAAGATTAAACTGAGAAAAGAGCAGGTTCAGAATTTTTTTTTCATTGCTTCTAATAGCAATGTAGTTTTACTGTTAACAATGAGTCAAGAGAACTACACTTGAACAGAGCTGACAGAGATTACTTCATAAATCATGAATATTGCTATTCATTCCTTTGTGTCGTGTTGTTTAAGGTCTTGTAAGAACCAAGTGTGCATTCCTCCCAGAAAGGATCCAAAGGAAATCAGAACTGACTAAATCAAAGTAACTCCCAAAATAACGAGAACACAGGGTCAGTGAAGAAACTGTCACCAACAAGAAGCTCCATTTTATCTGTACAATTAGACAACAGGTATATACCAAACACAGGAAATACCTACTCATTTAACACAAAACGAGAAAACACACAGAACAACCAGTGTGTCATGCACCCATGCAAATGCATGCCCACAGGGGATTCACATACACCCACGTTTACACTGTTTTGCATTCATCCAAGGATCACAAAGACACATAAAGGTTTAACCTGCACACAGCCATTAGCACAGCTAGACACAGATCCAGTGCCTTACATGTTGGACATGGAATAAAGGGAGGTGGATCTGCTGGAGTTTGAGGAGCTGAGGAGATCAGAAACCACAGACAAACTTCCTTTCCTTGATAAAGAGAAAACACACACACCTTGCATGTGTCAAAGCAAAGCTTAACAGGCAGAAAGGAAGTAGAATGAGTTAAGAATGTATGGTGCTGAAAGACAAGTATGTGAGAAAACACATAAAAAGACCTGGTAGCCTGCAGCAGCAGCTGACATTAATAATGTCTGAGACAAGGGTGGAGTTAAAAAAAAAAAAAATGCTGAACATCCATACAGACAAAGACTCATGGGAGTTCAAAACACAGGGTCTGGTGTTCAAACAGACAGACAGATTAAGTTAAAGAGAGTCATTCATTAGATTTATCAGGTAGGTTAATCAGTGACACACAGGGCAAAAACAATAAAATGCGGTCTTGTTCACTTAGGAAACAAACTATTATGTGATCCTTGACTTGAGTTGATGTGTTCTTTTTAGAAATGCTTTAAAATCGAGTTCTTGTATTTTTGTTACTTAAATATTTCATGAAATTGCTGTAAAAAAAAAAAAAAAAGTGTCAAAAAATATTGAAAAGCACAAAGTGATGTATTCAACACATGCCTCACTTTGTAGGTGCAAGGTTTTTACAGGTTTCAACAAGTTCTGACTTTTTAAGACCTATTTAGGACAGTAAGATATTTCATGATGTGTAGCATTGAGAGTAGACTTCTGAATCTCTGGATGTGAAAAAATAAATTAACAGGGTGAGGAAATAACTTTGCTATTGCTTTTTTAAAATAGGTTTACACCTTTATGACTTAATGCTTTGATGTCTTCATAACTAATCCTATTTAAATATTTCTACATGTACATGTTCTGCTGAAAGGTGCAGTGGGCTTCATAGTCATTTTCAACAAGCTCCAACAAAACAAAATGTGTCAAAATCATTAGACGCCCTAAAATCCAGTATATTGGATTTCAGAAACCCTGAGGTAACTTGCAATGATGAATTAATTGTTGAAGCCACCTGGAAAAAAACTGTACTTGCCAAAATATAGTTGATTAATCCTGAAGTACTTGTAAATAATAATTACTATCAAGTTGAGATCTACCAACCTAAAAGCTTCATTCTGCTCAACAATCATATATAACGCACTGGATGACTACAATTGATTTGTGTTAGTACCTGGATATTGACTGAGGCATTTTTGCAGCTCCAGTCTTGTCTTTATCACTCCAGTCTTTGTTGCAGAGTGGGTCGGACAGGGGGTCACCTGTCTGGGTTTTGGAATCTAGTCCAGTTCCACTATCATCACCTCCACTCAAGCCATCCACCATCTCACTTCCTTCCTCTGAACTCCACCTCCCAGAGTTCTTAGCTGAAGTCCTCTCCTCCAGGGAGGATTTGTGATTTGAGTCTGGGCATGTAGCTGTAGAGGATGTGGGGACAAGAGGGGCAGGACCGTCTGAGCCCTCTCCACATAACAGCTGGTCAACAGTACACTGCCCTTTGGTCACTCCGCCCTCAGATCCACATCCTGGTCCTTCATTGCCCTTCTCAGGCTTTTCACCAGTCTCAGCAGTGTCATTTCCAGGCTCCAGTGTTCCTCTGCTCTCTGAGGGCGAGAGCTCTGACCCCAGAGGAGAAGCTCCGCCCTCAGATTGCGGGACTGGCTTCAAAAGGAGGGACACCTCTGCACTTTTCAGCAGAAGGCCCAGGCAGACAGTGAAAGGCTGGTGGTCTTCAGGATGCCGACTAGGATCCTTGTGGTCTTTTTTGGAGCTCATTTCCTCCAGGTCCTGCTGTAAGGTCTGCTGCAGAGCTTTGATGCTGCGCTGTAGGTGCATGAGAAACACATACTGCCGGTGGCTCACCTGGACACAAACAATTAAGAGTAGAGACAATTAATATGATGATCAGGTTGGTGATCTGACGTCTTATAAAGGTGATCGGTCCTTCAGATAATACCTCACTGAGGTCAATCATAAAGTTCTTGTCTTTTTTTATGTTGTCCTACTTCTGCCTCCAAATCGGAAAGGTTAATTGTGTTTTTCTTGTATGCACTTATTGTTACCATTATCATCAATATCATGGTTATGTCTATTGGTATTATAATATATATTGATGTATACACTTATTACCATTATCATTAATATTATGGATAAATCTATTGGTATTATTACTATATACTGTATATTGATGTATTTACCATTATCATGCTCATATCTTATCCTCTCATCTCCCTTTCCTTCCTCACTCACTTTCTTTCCTCCTCCCCATTTTCCTATTGTGAATTTACTGGACTTTACATTGCGATGTGATGTTGCTATCTCTGTTGTTTATCATTGTTATTGTTTTTGTTTGATTGTATGTTGTTGCCTTTATGTGTGCTTTCACTATGTCTTGTCTATTCTATCACTAATAAAAAAAAAAAAAAAAAAAGCAACAGGACTAATAGCATTATATTCACTGGATTTAACTGTTAAACTGGGCATCAGACTCAAAGTTACTGACCAATAAATCTAGTGCTGAACATCAAACTAGCTCTAAAAAATTTAGATGGGAGAGATCTTCTTATTTTTAGCTATTATTAGTAATAGTCACTATCTATGTGAACCTCTGCCAACAATTGCATATTAATTAGTAAAATGTCCTGTTGTGCAGTTTATTTCTATCTTGACTATTTCGCCAAACTGATAATTCACTCCATAAAACACACGCCAACAAATGCAGAAGAGTGTCTACTGAAGAGGCTCCATCTTATTCACCCAGACAAACTGTGGAGAATGGGGTTTCAAAATGCTAATGTGAACCATACTATGTAATATGGCTTACTAAAGTGTAGATATATCCAATACAGACATTCTCCACATTTATGTTAAGTGTTAAAGAAGTTCCTGGAGAAATGTATAAGTGCAAGCTGGCAAATCATTTTAAAACGCCCTTTCCAGAAGAATATTTAAAATGTTATCCCACTTAAGTTATTACTCACTAACAGCTATGATTCTTTAACTATCTTTAGGTAATAAGATATTACTCGTTATTTTACAAACAACCAAAATAACTAAGTAGCAATATCTCTAATGTAGCATGGTGCTTTAATAATGTAAATATCAAAATGTACTGGTTGTTAATAATCTATCCATATTTGTCTATAACTGTATTTCATAACATGCATTGTAAATTCATCTCTTTCTTAACCACTTAATCCTTGAGGGGGTTGAAGGTGGGGTACACCCTGTACATGTCAGAGAGAGAGATAGAGAGATAGATAGAGAGATAGATAGAGAGATAGAGAGATAGAGAGATAGAGAGATAGATAGATAGATAGATAGATAGATAGATAGATAGA
>JAQQZY010000005.1:19041183-19053795 GCA_030068375.1 Ostorhinchus rueppellii
ATAGTTGTGAGATAATTGCACATTTCCTATTTTTTTTTGTATAAATATTGTCTCAGGGGGCGGTCCTGTTGTGTTTAGGTGTATTATTCAAGAAAAAAAGTTATTTTTAATTTCCATAACAAATTATTCAAGGAAAAGCAAAAAACACTATTATGGTATTGATGTTTTGTTCAATAAAAAGTTATAATTGCACCACTGTTAGGATGTTATTGGGGAGGGGCCTGGAGATTTTTCGTCCTCTAAAGGGGGGCCTGAGAGAAAATAATAGAGAACCACTGACTTAAAGTGACATGTTGCATGCAAAAACAAAGTTTATTTTCATTTAAAGTGCAATTTGTCCCTTTGTGCTTTCTGCTAGAACTTCACTAACACCAGCATCTCTGACACAAACAGGTTGTGTCAGCAGTTCAGAGGCTTATGGAAACAAATGAGGACTAATTACTTTCACAGAACACAATCAAGTCTTTGGTACAATTTACACTGAATTATATTCACTCTCCAATATAATCATTTGCTGTATTGAAGTTTACAGCATCAGTGTGATGAATCACCACTGTTGGCCCTGCAGGCTGTGAGGTCACACAGAGGGATTATTGTTCACAGTGGGTAACAGGATGTTGCTTAGGGCACCCTTGGTTTCATGGCTGCTTCAACAAATTTAATACATCTACTGTCTAAATCTCTTCAATGAAAGTCTCTATGTCTGCAATCAATTCCCCTCGCTCTAAGGCTGTGAGAATCACCAGCAATACAGAGCTTTCTGTCATCAACTTGTATTTTCTATTGCTAGTCCCTAATAAGATTTTCTATCTGCAATCAGCCGATCTTAGTTACAGTCATCAGCCCTTTCTGTAGTTCAGATTTTCAATGTGGCATTTTGCAGTGTCCATTAGCCTAATAACTCCATCACCGTCTTTTATTTGGATTTATGTCATGCTTCAGTGTTAATATATATGAAGACTAACTTGAGAAAACAAAAATGTGCTCTCAAAAGTTATTAGAGTGTAGTTTTTTTAGGATATAATGGAGAGGTAAATGGATGGGCTTTTTGATCATTATTATCAGAAAGTGATTATGTGAGGTACATGATCACAGTTGGTGATGTTTGTGCCCATGCTGGGTATGAAAAAAAAAAAAAAAAAAAAAGAGTCAAGGTCACAGAGTACGTAACTGGGCTGGTTCCATGGGGCATGTAGTACTTGTCTTTATTGTTTTTGTTCACCTTTATCAAATCTGTGTTGTGTGTTCTGTGTGTCTCCTATTTGTGTGCTTTATCTGACCCGTCTCTTGAGCGTGACTCTAATCTTGGACTGGTTGGTGATGAGACGGATGGGGGCGCTCAACATCTCGTGCTCGGCACTCTGGATAGCATCAGCCTCGATGCGGATCATCTGCCAGCTGATCTCCTTAAACGTCAGGATCTGGACCAAACAAACAGAGTGGAGCATTAGAAAGGCATGCGAGACAGAAATACACCACACTGAGAACACACCCAGAATCCTGACCTCTCCCCTCTGTGGGTCCTGAATGCGGGTAAAACGTAAGTCACTCATGTTCCAGCTGGTGTTGACGCTGTAGACCTGTAGCTGGGAGAGCTCGAAGGAGGCGTTAAAGGCCTTGGCACTGATCCTGATCACAATAGAGTTGATGGACAGAGACATGCCCTCTACTACCTTCTCAGCAAAGCCATATTCACTGTGTAAGAGACAGAGAGAAACACATGGTAGTAGAGACCGCTACAGTTCAATAACATATGCAAAGTAACAGGCAAATGGGAATCAGGGTTAGATTACAGCGTATCAACATATTCCGCTGGAAAGAATTAAAAGTGTGATTACCTTTTGATTTTACTTTAACACAACAACAACTCAGAGGCTACCTGTATAGTAAGTATTTAAAAATTATTTAAAGTACATGAAAGAAACAACCCAAACACTCACCTTTGCCCGGATGCTGTTGCTATAGGAGACGGGCCATTGGGGGGACGGGGCTCATCACAAGTACTCATTTCCATCACCACCTTATCCAAAGTCTGAAAAACAAAAATGAGGCAGTTTAGGTTCAGGTTTCAGTAATGTGTTATGCAATGATTTGATTGGCTTTCATTCTCATTTAAGCGGATACCTCAAGTCAGTGCAGATTGAAAATAAACAAATAAATAGAAATAATCAGCATAAAGGGATATATAACTAAACAAAACCTAAAAATTATAATGTAAATAATTCTTTTCACTGAAATTTTGTTTTTAAATCTGCAATGAAGGATATAGCATGACAAAAAGAACTGCAAGGAAAATGTCAGTTGGGGTTGACCGATATTAAAGGTTTATGGTGTACAAGAATAACATGACTTTACACACAATGTGGGACCTTTAATAAACAATGGTTCTGTAAATTATGCTTGATGTCATTCATTATTTCATTCTACCAATCCCTGCTTCTGTGAATCAAAGTAAAAACTAAACTAAATAAGCAATTACTCAAAAATAACTACAGTAAAAACAAATGAGAATTCCAAAGTTCTAACAACCTGAGAGAATAATACCAATCTGATACAGTGGGAGATAAAACTCACCAAAGAGATGGGATGAGTCTTCAGCTTTGTCCATGGTATCTATCAAAAAGGAACAGAGGAGTGGCTCAACCTTTGATCGCCTACACTGCAGGGTCGGTCTATTGGTTCAGTTTAAAGGAATTAAGAGTCAACATGACGCCCAAATGCAATTAAAGACCAGTGAAATGAACAGAATTGAATGAAGTCAAAAGAACAGATGAGGTAGTTCAGAGAAGAAGAAGGAAAAAGGAATCAGCGAGTCGAGACCAGCTGGTAGCTTGTTTCATTCAGCTCTGAAGTTCCATTAATCCTCCACACGCCGCCTCTTGATTCAAGCTTGTGTCAAATTATACAGCATTTATCCAAAAAGAGATTAAATGCTCATGTCCATTTGCAGTTCTTTTTCCGCTGTGCAGAGTAGTTCATTCTTTGAGGCATCATAAATCAAGAGGTTGGAAAGTATTCAATATTTGCAGTTCTCTAATTGAATTAGAAGCACATTTCATTTGTCTCATGACTGTTGGAGAAATGCTCAAAGGTTCCAGTAGGGGGCCAACACCTGCCTCTAGTTCATGTGTTTCAATCATTTTATGACTGTTTGCATTTGGTGTCACTTAGAAGAACTATACTGAGGGCAACAACATCATTTTATAAAAAATCTACTTTTATTCAGTTATGTGTTAGACAAGATTCACTGCATTTAGAAACGGATAGGAGAGTTGAATTTAGCCCTATAACAGGAAGACACAAAGACGATGGGGATCTGAACAAAGAGGAAGTAAGATAGACATCACTGTTCTATTTTGTAAAAAGCAATTTAACTTGTAGCCGTCACCCAGCAGCACTGCAGTTTTCAATTCTCCAGTTGCATTGTTCACTTAGAAATCTGATGCTCCAAACACACTTAGGGAAAATGATTTGTGTATTACAGCCACAGCATCAGAATACACTGCCAATAAACAAGCAAAACAGGTTAAGTAAACTACAGAAATTATCGGTACATCTGCCATGCATGGAAAAATACAGAGTAAGCCTTGAGGTGGAGAAGGAAAAGAAAAGGTGGAGTGTGGACCTTGGTCTGAATCTGGTCTAGTCACGAAGGAAATTACGCAGCTCCATTCACTGTTTCCAGGGTGTGTCAGAGTCTGCTTTTATATATGGTACTTGACTGATGACCACGGTCACTGTGCGCATCAGACAACCCTGTTCGAGTGTATCTTTAATGCAGCCTCTCTCTGAGGTGTGTGTTGTATCTTGATGAATATATAATTGTGCTGCTTTCTGAGTTTCTTTAATTGAAGCCTGAAATAAAAACATGTACATGAACTTTAAGCACACTGTTCCATGTTATTTGGTATAAGCTAGGACAAGCTACATGGCTTTCAACAGTAGCAATAAGGAGGATGAAATCCATTTAACTGATGTTACTTTATGGCATCAAGCAAAAGCAATAAAGCAAAAAAACTAAATCTGGTCATTTCCTCACCCTGATGGCAGCCTTGTTGCAGCCCACTCGGTTGATGGCTAGCCAGGTGGGCAGGTCCAGGAGGCTCTGGAGCACCTCCTCATCCAACTCCAGGTTGGTCAGCTGACCCTCCCCCTTCAGCGTGCTCAAGTTGATCTTGTCTGGCGACAGGTTCTTAGCAAACCTACGAGACACAGAAGGGAAAATGCAGCTTTGAGCCTGGGGATATTTATAGAAGCAAGTGCTTGGCAAAGCAATGGGACAACCAAACAAACCCCAACTGGTGTATTGGAAAGGAGCACAAAGGCTTCAAAACTAAAGTAACACACTGTGTCTGTGTGTGATCACAGCAAGGAAAATGTACTCAAACCTCACACTGTTTAGGACAGAAGGTCCCAGTGCTCATTTGAAAAATCTAAACTTACATCGATATTTTTACCTCAGTGTGTGAAGACACTGTGTACACAGGCTCTGTGTGAGTTGCACTGACACACACACAAAGTGTTTTGAGCTGGTATTCGCTTTAGCTAAAGTAAACATACTTAAACATACAAAATCTGTGTCCATGACCCACTTATCATTTGTACACAATGCCAGGTTGATTATCAGCGCTTTAATTGATCTCTGCAGTTCAGTCAAAGGCAACCTCACCATACATGAGAAACATTATTTTAATATTCTCTTACGGTCAACAGACACCACTGTGTGCACAAGACATTGAAACCATCAGCAGTGTAAAACATGCAAACACATACAGTAAGGCTTAATCTTGTTACTTAACTGATCTCTTACACTTCTACAGTATGTTTGTGTGTCAACAGGTCAGATCAAAGCTCAGAGTTTACAACCAGCACAGACTGCTGACAGGCTGACCTGATTATCATGGTGTAACAGACTGAAGCTGCAAAATGCATGTAACGGTGCCTATGAGAGAACAATAAGGTTGTGTATTACTGTCCACACTGATACCTAATCTGGATTTTCTAAACTGATACTGATATGTGTGACTGTGTATGTATAAATTGGTGGTGGGGGGGTTAAACCCAATGCCATATAACTTGCAATTTTCCAAACTTGTAATTTCCTGTAAAACGGAGACAAAAATATGTTTAACATTTATTTAACAAACCAAATTGTTCCGACATGTCCATGAACAGCCAGAGAAGAAATGGTAAACTCATCATTTGAAACAGGATGTACGCAACCAAAAACCAACCAACTTCATGTACCTCAACACATTTTAGTGGAAAGGTTAGTGCTCAGAGATGTGCTGGTTTGATAACTAGCTACATAGGAAAATATGAATGATGCTCAGCTCTAGACAACACGACTAAAGACAAAATGTTATTCAGTTAAAACCCACAATGAAAGAGTTGACAGTGAAAATATCCAAAAGGATTTCTGAGCAGACAACTTAAAGGCTTAAGGATATAATAAAAGAAGGTATTAATACATTGTCACAGGTGCACCAAGAACACGGTGTGCCTTGTCAGCTATCAAAAAGCCGTGATGTATGATTAGAGAGTAACTGGATAGTCCCTGGGACACTGAGGCTTTTGTTCTGATCATCTGAATGCAATGAGGACCAGCAAGGTGCTTGCTGGGTCTGTATCTGCAGTGTGAGTGAAATGAGCAAAGCTTTGCAATTCAACTCTGTACCTCAAAATGATTCACTCAGTCCAATTTCTGGATCTTTCTACTCAACACCTTTGAGTTTTCTCCCACTCAACAAGTGTAAATTATTTAGCAGTAGCGTTCAATACAACTAGACACTCATCAAAAACTAACACAATGACATGAAACACATTCACAAACAAGTCACAAATTATGCTGTAGATAGAGAAAAGTACTTTATTTATACCAAACTGGGAATGTGCATGTGTATTTGTATGGGTCAGTCCTTTACTAAAAACAAACAGACGGATGTGGCTGCTGCAGTGTCTCAGCCATGTGACCAGTGAAATATTCATTCACGCTGCTGATCAAGTATCAGCCGGGCGGCTTCACCTGCGCTCTCCCCCCTCTTATCTAGCGTCTTGGTCTCCCCTGGGCCACGTCCTGCTTCCTCTCCCTCTTCATCAATAAATCAGACTTCTACTCAAATATTATGCTGTTGATCTAATGTCAAAGGTTCTAATAACAAACAGACCAAAATTACACAGGCATTTTCTCATTATTAGCACTTCTGACAAGGCCAGCAAGAGGCAGACTGTTTTAAGTAAGCAAACCGTCATCTTTCGTCTTTCATTTCAACCATTATTCCAGTCAGTGAAGCACAGCTCACTGGACCAAATCCAGTCCCATAAATATAAAGAGGAGCCTGTATGCCCATCAGACAGAAAATTAACTGCTCAACAGTAAAATTCCTGCCAGCATTCCTCTTGCAAAAGACAGCTTTGACCTGTGTGTTTCATGAAGTAAAAACTGAGGACCATGTAGCATTATCTGTTTTAGTTTTTGGTCAAATTAACTGAAAAATATGCACAGCAGTTGGTTGAACCGACAACCACAACATAATGAGAGCAGACTTTGGTCTGCCACACATTATGCTGATGGATGTGTATCCTGAATGGAAACAGGGAGATACCCAGCATGTTCCTACTCTCTGATGGTGGGTTTGTGGCGCAGCCTGATGACCTCAGCACTAAAAACAACAGAGACTGAAGGAAAAAGATGGACAGAGTGACTCACACTGTTTGAAAATGAAAAAATAGAGTGATACGAGAGGAGGAAAACCAAAAAAAGAGAGGAGGTATCCTCAGGGGAAATCTTCTAGGGTTTAGGAATGTGGTTTTCCAGAGGGAGAAAAAAAGAAGATTTCTGAGATCTTACCACATTCCTTCCTGACAGTGCTCATTTAACCAAGCAACAGCCTGGCTCAACAACAAAACACTGAAGTAGGTTTCTCAATCCTTCACTTGGCCATTCAGGGTAAAAAGGATAGTGTCCTGAGTCTTATGTACGAACGCGACATATCTTTTCAGCCAGGTACATCAAAAACATACAACAGAATTTCCTCCAATTAGTCATCTGTTTGGAAGTTAAAACCAGAAACAGTCCCTATAATCTACTAGATGCCTACGGGTCTGTGCCCAAACCAGATACTCAGACACACTAAATGTCCACTGATGTGTTAAACATGATCCAAATTAAATGACTACATTTTAAGACCTCAAATGGAATCTAATTTCATTCACTGGAGACTCTTCTGTCCTTGGGTGTATTATTTTATGGCACTCGTGTTAGAAGACAACAGCACTGCAGTGTTCTGAGGAGGACTGCCTGCAGTGTGGGTGTGTTGGTGAAACAAACAAAAACTATAAATGAACCATAACTCGATTCAGCAGGTACCTGCATGTCTAATGTTTTTCTTGTAGTGGTGTGTAAATTCTACTAGGTTTTTTTTGTTTTGTTTCATAGTATCTTGTGGAATCTAACTTCTGCTATGGCTCTGATGTGAAACCAAACTTGACAGAAGCACCTGGACACAATACATGCAATCAATGGCATGCAGCTAGAGATTGGTTTACAATGACATCTATATTTGCTCAAAAAAATTATCTGAGCAACGAATTATAAAATTGTTGGTAACCAGTTAATTCAGTTGTAATCATAACTTAATCCATCTTTCAACTGAAGATTCTAGAAAATGTGAGACCCACCAAGCCATTCAGCAATTTAACTAAAAAATAAAACACTCACTGATTTAATGGGTTACAGGACCAGTACAGAGTGAGATATTTATATGGGGAAAATAGTAATATAGTGCCAGTGGTACCAGGACATTATGCAAAGAAATATCTGCAATTATAATATAATATTGGTAGGATGATTAAAAAAAAGTGCTTTTACTTTGCAAAGAGACAGAGCAGCAGACTTGAGGCCACAAAGCGGTAGTAAAATCCATTATGAGGTCCTACAAGAAAAGCCATTACCCAAAACTGTAACATCTTAGTGATTACAGCAGGGAAAACATAAATTACTTTCCGGAAGACATCCAGCAGCACAAGTGCAAAGATGAACATATACACAACAAAACAAATACACACATTTATGCATTTCAGAAATTCCATTCCAAAACATTTCAGAACACCTCCAAGCATCTCAACAATCCAACAACAAGTTAGTTTAAGTTAGTTTATTTACGGCTCCAGAGTAGTGGAATATTCGTGAGATGAGAAGGTTGGTGTGAAGGAGAAAACAAAGCCAGACACCAGTTACACAACAGAGAATGCCAAATGTCACTCTCTCCCTCGCATATAAAAAAAAAAACAAAAACAAAAAAAGCACACACACACTAGCCATTCGGTTCATACACATACCTCACAGCTGCACAGCAATGAGACACCCACAGTAAGCACTCAGTCATGACTCATGCTGTAATAGCCTTCCCACCAGCACTGAGTGTTATCATTGGGAACTGTGGAGTTCATCACAGAGGTGCAGCAGCAGCAGCAGCCACTGCATGATGGAAAGAGTCTGGTTCATAGTGACAAACATAACAACACAAATGGACCTATCCCTCACACTGAACTGTAACTGAAGGAAAAGTATCAATGTACGCTGGATAGATAGCACATTCATAAGACTGAGTTACAAACCCTTAGGCTCAAAGGAACAACGTATAAATGCCAACATAGGGTTTAATTCTTCAGTGCCCTCCTGACTGGAGTCCAAAATCAACCTCACATACCAGTCTGGCTATAAATCTAATCCCCAAGGCCATGAACCCACCACATTACAAGCAGTGATAATCTTTTCACACTTAGAGGCCCATCCGTGTGCAAGTTAGTCTATCGATAGTTCTACTAAACACACAACCTCTGTGTAGGATTTTTAGCATGTAATCTTAATGTGATGGAAGAACAAAAGGAGTACATTTCATGCTAAAAATAAAAGAAAAACATAATAGTTTTCCATGAAGCCCCCAGTGATGCAAACAGAAATTCTGAAATAGGCTTCACAATGCAATTATTTGGTGTCAAGATAAGATAAAGTTAAGATAAAGTGGGTGTCATACTTTTTCCAAGAGGGAAGCATAGATGGGAGGATGCTATTTAAGGTTTCCTCTTTCAGGAAGGAAAGAAGCAAAAATGAGGACTGCAAAGTAGGAGGAAGAGGAACATAACATACAAAGTCTACAAAGTCTAAGTCCATGTGGTGATGCACTGATTCTATCACTACACCAGCCATTCACAAAAACTGGAACTCTCGTCATCATCTGGGAGAATGTGGCTGACTGTGTCTGACTGTACCGTCTACATTTGTGTTGTGAATGTAACATGATCTTTCTGTCTTCAGTCCACGGGGGTCCTGTCAATATCTAAACCTGTATGTTATGTACACAAACACACTTTGACATAAACTCACCCCTGGGGCTACCTGAGTGTGTGGTTCTGTAAAAGACTTTATCAATATCCTCTTTTCACAACACAGAGCACATACACACCAGTGGCTCAGCCATGTGGCTCCAAATCTGCATGTTCACGTCTGACAAATATCTTAAGACAAAGAGGGTTTCATCTAAAAGCTCCATGTTTCAAAAAAGCCTTTTCCACTAATGTAATATGTGATTTGTGTCTCAATGCACTTGTCACAACTAGAAGAGGAACAATAACTGCAGATTTGTGAGTCAGTTAAGTGCTAAAATGCACTACGCAGCATCACTCTGAACTGGCTGGACAGACGTTTGTCCTAGGCAACAATGTCTCTAAGAGGCTGAGCTGTAATGTTGACACCCACAACATAACCTGTAGCTGTAAGCACATCTACAGCCTGTATGAATAATCTAGCTATTCCTGGTTGATGCTGATCAAGTAGTACAAGGCTGCAACTGAGCAAACAGAGCATGCATAATCGCTGTCTGCTGTATCTGTCCTCACACTGGAGAATACTGTAGTGTATGGTTAAGTGCACTGTATACAGTGAAGCTTCTCTGGCATTCTGACATCAGCAATTTTACAGCAACGTCACAAGTCTTTGCAAGACAGGATTGGCCACCATTCAGATAGGTCAGCTTCCACTCAGGACCAATCGAGGCAGGACAAAGAAGATCAGATGACGAGCCCATAGACAGATGACATCACTAGTCTTCCAGTCATTTCCTGTCTGGGCTGATCCTAATGCTGCTTAGGGCATGCACAATCATGTAAAGAAACACTAATATTTCTTAATCACACACACACACACACACACACACACACACACACACACAAGCAAATTCACAGCTCGGAGTACAATGAAGGACATGTCCCTCATAGGCGGTGTGCTGCAGACAACGCAAATCTTGGTTGTGGCATTGTGTAGAGGTATGAAGGACAAAGCAATCCCAAACCCCATTACGCTATAATAACCAACTCCCATTCAAGACCTGTCATCATAAAAGACTTCTGACTAGGCACATTCACCTTGTGCATGAATATTCTTTTCAGAAACAGGTTGATCTGCATACTGATGAACTGTACTCACACTAAATCATCTGTAACCTCTTTTGTAAAGGTGACAGCTGTTATTGTGAATACCCTATGTCCTTTTCCTCCCCTTTTACATTAGTTCACTATCTCAGCGTCAATTTTGCTCTGAGGACAGTTAATAGACTGAATAAATACCTTAAGGTCCAAATGTGTTCACTTAAAGGTCAACACAGGTTTAATACATGGGAATGTAAAAGTTGCTAGATGTTTGATGTCGCACCTGGAACAAAACAGGGAAGTAGTCCATTGAAAGTCCGAAGGGGGACAGTGGAAAACGATAAATAATGCATATAAAGCGGGTAGAGCTGCCCGCTGCCTATAATAGACATTAAAAAAATGGACGAGGCAGCATAGCAAGTGCCATAAACAGATCGCAAATGTGGCCTTACAAAGGTAGAAATGATCTGAGAGGGAGTTTACCAGCTACTGTGTGATTGACGTCACAGCACACCTCAAAATAATGTAGCATTTTTGCTGTGGGTGTTCAGGGTTCACATGGATAATGTCAATCTAACATTAAGAAGATCTGAACAGGGTTTAGGTAAACAAGTCAAGCTGAATTACCGTTGCGCAAACCTGTGCTATCCCTGGACTTTATTACCCCGTTATTAACGTTATCATCAACAATAACGATATAGTCTGGCTGTTTATTAGCCAACGGTAGCTATGATGTCTGAAATCATTTTGGTTTCATACAAAGGCTGAGATTGTTGTTTTAAACAGTCCGATTCAAACACTGAAGTGATTCAACCTGCCGTAGCTGGGGCGAAAGAAGGAGGGTTAAGCCCTTCAGCGGCTAACACGATGCTAACGGGTTAGCCGAGCAGCCACGTCAGGTCAGTGGGGTCCATCTGAGCTGAAAGCTGGCTGTCCGACAAGCAATATAGGTGTAGGTTCACCAACTAAAGCACAAAAACAAACATTTCTGTAAACACCCAGACACAGTTATTCCAGGAATGTCCCTCAAATGTAAGTGTATTTCAGTGATGGCTAGCTAAGGTGTGTTTGACAGCTGAGGGTCTCCGTCTCTTTCTGTCCTCTCTCCACCGACTAACGTTCGCCAAGTGCGGCTCCAGACTGACCTGGACAGATGCTTCAGGATCTGCTTCTTGATGAGCCCAGCCATGGCCCCACTGTTTCGATATCCGAGCTGCCGCCGGGTGACTGAGCTGTCAGGCTAACGGACTAGCCTTAACCGCTAGCTATTACCAGTCGAGGTATAAACAGTTCAAATTCTCATCCCCATGTCAGTCTTCATTTTAACGGAGTTCCCGCTTCACTATGTGGGAGATGAGGCAGCGACGGGGAAAGACGGCATTTCAGACGTTCCAAAGACAGCCAGGCTCGTGACAAAGCGTATCCCGTTAGGCCACTTCATGCAGATACACTAATAAAGCTCCAAAACGGTTCAGATCTCTGCAATATCATACACCGACCGAACACCTGGACACCGCGTCGGAGGAAGAGCGTCTGTTGTCACGGCGTCTGGGCGGGGACACATGATGCGTTCAGGGCCGCCGGGAAATAAGCCAAACTTTAAAGAAGATTAAAGTCCCCTGTAAATGAGCCCCAGAGAATTCAGTCCTGTTCTTCTTATGTTTTATGTCTTAAGTGTTGCTACGTTTATTTTTTCTTTTTCATTAACGTTTGAAACTCATCTATTTATGTTGAGCATGAAACGTTGGTTTACAAGTAAAATTCCCCCAAAAGAAAAGTGGTGAGAGAAAAATTAAGTAAAAAATGCTGGTTGGCTGTAGTTTCAAAGATACAGAAATTGTGAATTAATGACAGAAAAGGTTTTACTCAAAAGGAATATTGCCTGCACATTCTGGAGGTTAAAATACTTTCACTTTCAGGTTCTTTCTAATTAGAGATTCATAAATCTATTGTATTTGCACATAAACCTATATAGGCTATGTGTAATAACACTTTATCATAAAGGATGAAAACACGAGCTAACCAGTACTTTTGTCATTTGTTTTCCAATTCATCTTGTTAAAGTGTGTAAGATTTAGCACATTAAATTTTTTGGCAAATCGTGTCCAATAATAATAATAATGATAATAATAATAATAATAATAATAATAATAATAATAATAATAATGATAATAATAATAATAA
>JAQQZY010000005.1:19058673-19070544 GCA_030068375.1 Ostorhinchus rueppellii
GAGAGTGATTGTCTGTCTCTATATGTCAGCCCTGTGATGAACTGGTGACTTGTCCAGGGTGTACCCCGCCTTCGCCCCAAGTATAGGCTAAGGATAGGCTCCATGCGACCCTCGTGAGGATAAAGCGGTATAGAAGATGAATGAACTACCAACACATTATTCCCATTTAATATCAAAAATTGCACATGTAAAATGATATTCTTTAAAATGACTGAAGATGCTCAGCTCCTTCATCTCCAACAGGTAATTTTCCCCTTTGAATGTTACTCTTCCAGATGTTCTTCTGAAATGTGCTTCCATGTTGAACACACAAGAATGTGGCTATTTGAACCGAAAACTTCAAAGTTATGTTTTACCTGTGGGTATCTACTTCAATATGCTAGTTAAATTTGTGCATTTTTCAGAATAGAACAATTTATGATGCATTGTTTTGTAAATTCAAGTCTTGTAAAGTCAATGGAAAAACTGCATTATGACAGCTGTGGTCACCATACACACGATCAAGTAGTAGGGTACAAAACTGGGTCAAGTGCTGGTCTACTTAATTATTCAGACGAAGATAATGGATATGGTTTTAAGTGTTGTTCTGAAGTAATTTTGTTATCACATCAGTGACACCTAAGCATTTGTGGTAGGAATAATCATGAGCCAGTTACATGTCAGTACTTAAAATCTTCCATCACATTTACACTAGAAAAGTAAAATTTCTTAGAATGAATTTGCTTTTCTAGACAAAAGTGTACTGACAATCAAACAGAATTCAAGAGAATAAAAGCATTTTTTTCTATGTTGTTCCAGATGAAAATGTGCTTGTTGAAAGTTGAAAAAGCAAAACAAGAAAACAGTTGCATCTTCACACTGTACCTGTGGGAACCATAACCATGAACTGGCTTAACAAGAAGCAAACTTCATATTCATGTTACAACTGTCATAAATGCAGACAGAGAGGTTGTCAGGCTGTGAAACCTGTTTTGTTTTTGTTTTTTATTTCACTTAACCTTTCAACAGTAGTTCAACCAAACCCAGCCAAAATCCTAAAAAACAGATTAAAAAAACATTGGAAAATGATCAGTCTCCTCTTGTCTGAGGTAGTGTTGCTTATGATGGTTTATGTGTTTCTCCAATATCAGACATATCTGCTATTTCACTAACTTGTTTCGATGCAACACCTAGATCACCCTGTACAGCAGTGAGGTTTGCCAGTGTTTGTCTCAGTTCAGCGATCTCTTGCTCTCTTTTGGTGAGATCCTCTGCTAGTCGCCCAATCCGCAGAGTCAGGTCTGACAGCTGAGGCTCAAAAGCCCCAAAGTCCCTCTTAATGGCAGCAACCTTTGGCTTAAGGTCACTGGCAAAGGTCACTGTTCTTATCAGCCGAGCCCGACCACTCTCTAGCTCCCTCAAACGGTCAGAGATCTGCTTGTCAGCAGTGGTGAGCTCAGGGATGCGGCGACGGAGCTGATCTATGGCTTGTGTGTTGCGTTCAGATGAAGAGCGGAGATTGGAGACTCGGTCTATGCTGCTGGCCAGCACATCCCCAATGCGTTTGACCATATTGCGCTCAACCTGAGCTGTCTTGTCTTCAAGCTCCTCAACCTGAGTTAGTAGAGACTCCAGCTCAGACTTCAGACCATCCATCCTGCGCACATCTGTCCTCACTGATGCCACCTAATGGGTAAGAACAAAAAAGAACAGAGAAATTCTGGTGTTTATGAGAGTAGAAAAAAAACCCAAACATTTTATTTCTACATTTAGATTCAAAAGCAAAGAACAAAATTCCTACACAGACCCTCTTGTCTTCTCAATCACTAAAGTTAAATATTTAACAGAACATTTTTTATACCTTGTTGGTAAAGTCCTTTGTAATTGCAGAAGTGCGTTCTTCAATCTGTCCTACGGCATCTCTCAGTGCTGTCAGGCTAGTTTGGAGCTGAATTCTCTTCTCAGTGAGCCCAGACGCCCAGTCCTTCAGCTGGGTGACATCCTGCACAGAGGCCTCCAGCTGAGGCTGTAGAGCTCCTTTCTGACTACCAAGACCCTCCAGCATCAGCTGGACACTCTCACACTGAAACAGGACAGAGAGTTTTTAGGTGAAAAATCTGCAAGTTGGAGTTTCTGTGGAGGTTTTTCAATCATACTTTATAGGCATCATTGTAGGTTAGTACACTTTTAAGCAGTTCATAAAAGGGAATTTAACTAAGGAAGAAATAAGAACTTTATTGCACAAGACTATTAGGACAAGAGAACAAAATAATCCACACAAATCAGACCTGACAAAAATAGTCCCTTTATTAAATAACCTGCATGCTTTAAAAACATAAAACGAAACACTCTCCTGAACTGGTCTGAAAATTACATGTACAGACATATGTTGATATATGTAAGTGACAACTGAGTTAAAAACACGATTTGTTCAACTCCTAAGGGAATGACCAAGCATGTTCTACAAAAATAATACAATCAAGTTTAAATGTCAATCAACCACAACAAAGCAATTAAAATATACAGTATTTTTTTTTATATTGTACCAGTACACATGAGCCTGAGTGTGTGAAAAAATCCAGCAGATTACAGCATTAGAGCAGCAAAAATAAAGGGTGAGAATTTTCTGATATGAATATGAGACAAAAATATTAATGCACAGAACAAATACTAAGACAAAGCTCTTCCTTTTTTAAACAGTCACATCACTGTGTGAGGTCACCAGCAGGAAGGTAAGAGGGCTCATCCTCCTCATCCTTTTCCCACTCCTCCTCACCATTTTCTTCATTTCTCCATTCCTCATCTTCAAGAGTGTCTGAGTCACTTTGGCTGTCAACCCTATTTTCCCTCAACACCATGGTGAGTTCACGGACCGCTTCTTTCACCACTGACAACTCATTCTTCATTTTGAGAATGCTGTTTTGAGCCTGCAGCGTGTCCAGCTCCTGCCTGATCTCCAGGATTTCAGTGAGTGCTTTCAGCATGCTGTCCTCAGTCCCAAAAACCTGTAATGTCACTTCTTCCAACCTTTTTTCTGCCCCATTCAGATCTCCACCCAACTTCAGGATGGAGCGCACTGCTTCCTCCACCTGTGGGAGGTGCTCTTCACACTCCTGTGCTCTGGGAATATGCTCTTGGAGCTGTGAGCTGAGTTCTGCCTCCCTTCGGGTCAGGCTGCTGATCTGCTCCTCAAGCTTGTGGATCTGCTTGGTGTTCCAGTCCAGATGTTCCTTAGCTTGCTTTGCATCATCTTCCTCTGTGCGCTCAAAAGCACGAGCATTCCTCTTTGTGCTGTCCTCCAGCTCCTCTAACCTCTCTGCCAGCATTCGGGCCCTTCGCTCAGCATCGTTCACCTTTTCTGTAGCAGCAACGTGAGCCTCCCGGGACTCTGCCTTCAGGGCAGCTAGGTCAGAGTTGATAGCAGCCAGACGCTCTTGCCATGTCTCTGTCACGTTGAGGAAGTGGGCATTGACAATTTGCAGGTCACGGGAAGCGGAGTTCTCATCAGCCTGCATTGCCATGACAGCAGCATGAAGGGTGGAGATATCCTGTTGTAATGCTGTTGCCAAGGAGACAGTGGACAGCGCCTCCTTCAGATCATCCTCCGAAGCAGCAAGCTGCAGCCGCAACACAAAACAGGAGTGCTGTTTCTGTGGGAGCTCTATGAATCTTCAACATTCATTCATGTACAGTATTTAGAGTATGAAGCAAAAGGCATGCACTGAGAACTGGAAAAATAAATCACAGATGACAGAATGCAACAAAATGTGTCCCCAGATTTCACTTTTGTCACTAGAAACACAGAATGAGTCAACTTGAGATGAGTTCTGCTTGTGTTAGTGTAAATGGGGTGGACTGGGCTTTAAAGTCCTGTTCCATTCTGCTACTGCTGTGCTCCACTTACCTTTTTGGAAACCTTGAGGACTTCATCCTCCATGTCGAACAGGCTTGAGGTCTTCCCATGTAATAATCTGTACTTTTCTTCTATTTCAGAAAACCTCTCATTCTGTTGCAGGACTACCCTGAAATCCAGAAAGACTTTATTCATTCCAAAACAACTCAACAGCTTTCATGTATTTGAAGGGAATGTACAGTTTATGGACCCACCAACTCAAAGCTCCACATGCAACAAGCGACAAAAAGCAAAATATACTCTTCAAGTCCAGACACGAGGATGTTTTTTGGCTTCCATTCGTCTTCTCTTTCTGGGTTTCATCTTTACCGTTTGGGGCCGAGGATTCGGAGGGTTCATCACTGTGTTTCGGAGTCTTTTTTCTCTGCTTGACCTCATTAGGCATTTTAGCTCTTTGGCACCAACTTTTCTGTATGAGGAAATTCAGCAGGCCGAGTAGAAAAGGTCTAACAACTTACTCGCTTTTCCGCCCCAGAGTAAAACGAGTCACTTCGTGCACAAATAAGTTCATAATGCAGTAAAATAGTAGAAAATGTATCCGTCTGAGTCCAATTGTCTTACTGCTATAACATATCGCATACGCAGCCTGTTTCCTCACCCTGTTCCTTGGGAAGATGGTGCCTTCGAGTGAGCCTCAAAAGCTCGTACATAAATAACGTCAATCAAGCAATAACAGATTGTCGCTTTAGTGATGAACCCCATAAATACAAAATGCCGTTTATTTGGTATGGTATTATAATATGCATGGCAAATGCGTTAAGAGAAAAAGGCTTAAATTTATCATATGCAATACAGTTAAAATAATTCCGACAACACCCAAACGCGTCACGCAGCCACGTAAGCGGTTGCCAGTATTTGGAGGATTTGACCATAATGGGTCAAGGAAGGCCACACGTTAGTCGACTAGTCGTAAATGAATCCGCGACAATTCTGTCATCTAGTATTTTTGTGATTGTTCTATATTCTATTAAAGTGTACATTTTGACCAACCAGAACCCAGGTTTTGGAATGTCAAGAAAAAAGAAGACTAAAAACCTCAACAAAAGAGTTTACATAAGCCATTTATTTGGCATGTTTCAAAAAAACTTTACATTTTCAGTGTCAAAATTGTCAAAATATGATTATCAGTAGCATCCTATAAATGGTATGTATATGTACGTAGCAATTTGTAGAATTATTAATGGTATCATTTTTGTATTCCATTTTTTTAATGATGGGAATGGCAGCCATACATTTTAGCAAGTCCTAACAGCGACACAGGCCATGTAAAGTACACAAGCTGCTATTCTTCTACTTAACATTTAACAAAATTAACACATTAACAGCAGAAGACACAAACAATCCTACAAAAATCAGTCCTGTCTACTGGGACTTATTGTCAACATAATGGTTCAGTACAGTACATTCAAGCAAAAGCTGCCATGTGCATTTTTTTTATGAATTATTTTTTTTTTATTTTATTTTTTTACAAATAATGTGCAAATGCAAAGGTAACAAGGTGACTCCACAATTTTGTAATGTTAGGGCATGTGTTTAACAGATCTTTGGACTAAGGCATATAGTGATGGAGTAAACAAATATTTGGTCATTGATGGATTTACACCTCTCAGTTTTAGTATTATTATTTCAGAAATCAAAAACCTGAGAAGCATAAATAGTATATAAATGTAATGTTAATGACCCTATCTGGGCATTAGAAATATTACTCTCTTTATTCTACACAAATGTTTGTCTGAAGTTACATTTTTAGCATCATGGCAAACTTTTACCCAATGCTCAAGCAGAAGCCAAAGCTATTCCATACCAAAGCCATGGCAGCTATTAAGTAATTTTCCTTTTGCTTTGACATTAAATTCAAATAACAATATAGTGTCAAATCCATTGCTGTTCATCTCCCATTAAGGCCTTTGTTACATTTTAGGGAATTAACTATAATTGGCAGTATATTACAGCAACAAAGAGTGACCTCTGAAGATTTTAAAGCTGTTGTTAAGCTTTAGATTTAAAGAGAGTGTGTGTATGTGATTAAACCACACCTTTCAAGAAAGTGAGGCATGCAACACAGAATAAAACATAGGAAACAACTTAGGAATTCACAGCAGAGATAAGACAAATTACTTCAAAACTCAGCTACAAGAGTCAAAACCAAGATACCAGCTCAAATTCTACCCGGTCAAAGTATAAAAAGGCCCAAACCATGGCGATTACACCATCTTAAGGTATCTTATTCAAAGCAACTAAACTGAGCAAAGCATAGTGCAACTAACCTACATAATGCAGGGTTATCTAGTGTGATAAGTACTTATATGGGTTTAATTGTTTAACTGCTGTTTTATGGATTTCCTCTTTTGTACACAAATTTGGAAGCTACTTTTTATGTTTGTTTGGTTTTTTTTTTTAAATAAATAATGACGCTTATATGTTAAAGAGGCCAACATAGCTTTACATCACTGAAATAAATCTAACTCCCAAGGCCTCATCAGGTTTGGTCCTTTCTGTGGAAGAACAAATGTAAGTGCACTTGGGAGAGGGATATTGTCTTCAACAGAGTTATTTTTTGTCATTATATATATCTATATATAAAAAGAAATAACTCAGAACAGCATCATACAGAATGCATGTGTTCAATTAAGACTCAGAAACCAATTTGTTACTTATAGGAGGACTGTTTCACTGCTTAGGTTTTGACCTAATCACCTTGAGGAAGCAAACAGCAAGTCCCTCCTTCATACACCAGTATTAAACCAAAAATCTTCCCAAACTGCTACGTGCAACATTTCTAAATACTTAAACCCAAAGACCTCAAAGCAACAATATGAAATGAACTAAATATTCTTCAACCATTATACTGTACACATACACTTCCCTTCAGGATGCCTGTAAGGTGAAAGTATTCCCATTGAAAGTATTGTGCTTCAGTCATCTTGACTGTAAGAACTGCTGTATACATACATTATCTAATAAAACTTTGCTGTGTATACAAGGCTATGTAGGGGTAATATCTCATATTATATCTCAGAGCAGATCAGCTCACAGCGCTGGGTGATCTGTCTTCTCCCCACACGAGGAACCACTGCTCACTGACAAAGCTATCTGACTCTGTTGAACTGAGGAAGATGACAAGAGGCTGAATCCAACAGGAGACACACTACCCCTCAGGAACTGTAGTGGTCCTAAAATAAAGAACAACACAATTAGCTTTTACGATAGCCAAGAAAAGGATATCATTTTTAGTTTATAATGTACTGTTACTTACCTGTATAGTATTAACTACACCACTTGCCATGACAGACAGTTTTCCTGCGACTGAGCGAACTCCGAGTTTGAGCTGTGTCATGTCAGGAGCGTTGGGCAGAACGTTGGTCAGACGGTATGAACTTGCTGTGAACACAAATCATTAAAAAAAAGTAGAAAATGTAGAGATAAATCCTTTGTATTTAATAATATTACACATCAAATTGTTCTTCCTCACCAGTTTGTTTCTTTGGATCATCAAACAGGTCTGCTGAACTAATAGAAGAGCTCCCTGCAAGCCTCTCCAGTCGAGTTTTAGCCTCATACTGGGGAAAAAAAATATTTTAAAAAAATTCATATATAGCACATATGTCAGCATTAAAGTCTAACAATAGCCAATTCTATATATCACTGTGCCTTTGTAAATATGTAAATATGAATGATTAATCTTATTTTAAAAACTGATAGAGAAATGAAATCTACAAGAAAAGTCAGGCTATTCTTTAAACTAGGATACAAACTCTGTGATAATAAAGGCCACAACAGCCTGCTGAACAGCTAACGTCTTGTGAATTTGTACAAACGTAATCAATAGGTATGGTGTAAAAACAGTGGTAAACATGTCTCTGACCTCAGTTAAAAAAAAATAAAATCTAAGTTTCAGATTTAAATTTTGAAAGTATTTTACAGAATCTTCCAATTTTGGGGGAATGGGTTTGTGCTACAACAAATACAATATGCTGAACACAATATATAAAATGTGCAGAAATGTTCAGGTCAATGTTCTGATTACATACTTCAGAGTTGTCTTGTTTTCCAAAGTACATGTCAGAAGAAATGGCTTTGACATCACCTCCAAACTTTTTCTGAGCTTCTCCTGCATCTGCCACAGGTAGGGCTTCAGGTTTCCTCCTAGACATAGGCCTGATAAAATATGATGGAATTTAAGCAACCATTAAATGATGAGACTGTAAATATCAAAACCCGCACAGACATGCATGTGGAACAAGAACTTAGTGAAATGTATTCTACCCAGTATGAAAAACCAAACACAAATTTCTTTGGCTTGCGGTATTAAAGTGTATTTTTATCTCATATCACATGACACAAACAAATAAGGGGGGAAAAAAACCCTCTAAATGTGTGAAACAAACATTGCATCTGTTCCTGTGATCACATTGAATTTCAACTCAGATTGTAATACACTCCTCTGCAGTGTGTGCTCAGTTAGCAAGTACAACAATTTGGTGCCGAGGTTTGAGTGTGTGAAGTAAAGCAGAGACTTGGTGAATAAAAGTAAAGACAATGTCCAACCTGTCATCCACAGAGGTTATAGTGGAGGTTATGTAGAAGTCTGGCTCCGGTTTCTTGCTCTCTTTCATCCATCCTCCTTCACTTGTATCCCCCCACCGGGATGAAAAGTTATCACAGGCTTCTGTTTGATCCTCAAATCGGGACAAGATCCTAAAGACATATGGAGTTTAGGGTTATTCCTTCTGTAAAAGTATTTTATCACAGGTAGCTGAATCCATTATTTTTATCTAACCTTGAGCTGAAGGAGCCTTCATCATCATCTTCCTCAGTGAACCGTCGACTCTTGTTAGTCTTGATCCGTTGTGGACTCTCTTGCTGGATGAGGTGCATGTCTGATGTCACAGAGTGAGAAACTCCACTACAGGGAAGAAAGAAGACATTGATGAGCAAAGCAAGCAAGGCATTCAGTTATGATGATACAAGGAGAGATAATCTGTGACCGATACACTGGACAATTTACACAAATGACTCTGGCCATCAGTCACAAGACATATACCTCCTGATGCCAAGACCCATGCCCAGTCTCTCAGCTTGCTCCTTCTTTTTCCCCTCTAAATTCTTCAACTTCTTCTCTTCCCGTTTCCTCTGCTCTTCAAGATCTTTGTAAGCTAGTCGCAGAGATGGAGCACTGAGAGATGCAAGAAGAAAGGTGATTAAAAAAAAAAAAAAAAACATAGGGGGAAGTTAGGTGACCCAAAGGTGATGGTTTTGTCACAATGATTACAGTTTGAAGTTTAGAGTTTCCTTCCAAGTAAGTGACAGAGTTTTGCAGGAATATCTGCTCTAGAGGAAGGAAAACTACTCTTTGTGAGACAATGGGGAAAATGAACCATAAAAGTATAATAATTAAATAAATAAAGGTGCTCTCACATGGATTCATCAGGCTGAATATTGTTCCTGGGTCCTGCAACACTCTCTTCTTTTTCTCTGAGTTTGTCTGCAGCTTGAGCCTTCTTCTCCACCTCAGAGAAACTCTGGCTGCTAACTTTCTGGGCCCCAAGACCTCCTTTTTTAGATGCCAACTACAAGCAGAGATATTTCATAAAACTTACTGAACATAAACTCTTCTGTCCAAGCACAATTGTCAATACACATTACTGCATTTACTGATAGAGATATTTTGGAAAACAGATATTTTTTTCTTCGCCTGAGTTTTTCATCTTAAGTGTTTTACGGTGCACAGAACTGAGATTTTCAGAAACACTTCACAATGTGAAAATTTTTAAAAACTCCTACATGGAAAATGCAATTGGAAAGTGATGTTGCCACACCCCATGTTATGCATGTCTGTTAGTATTTTGTGGGACAAACACGCAACTGATACAGGCATATGATTCAATGCATGACCTGCAGTAAATCATGCATATAAAGCTTTGGTAGATGGACTAAACCGGTGTTATGGTGAAATCCACGTCACACACACTTCAAAAATAATAACCAACACTTCAGACAATTCTGAATTTTATAGCCTAACTGGTCACTGCTTCTTGCCATCAAGATAGATTAAAACCTCTATGCCTGCTATGTCCAGTATTATTTGCAGTGTCTGGAGTTTTGAGTCCACAAGAAACAAGGGTCTGAACTAGAATGCAGTAATGTTTTTGCATTCGTGTGTGGACAGAGATATTTTGTAAAATGAAGGTCATGTGGACATCACTTATTTGTTTATTTATTTTAACTAGAGGAGAAACCCCCCCCCCCCCATCTGTTTAGGAATAATCTCATGTTAGTGTTGACAGGGCATTAATCTTCTCTGTACATACCGTTTTCTTTGCACCAGCTGGCTTCTTCTTGAGAAGAGAGGATGGCTCTATGAGAAGAAAAGGGTAGTTAGTTATATTATACAGAACAGTAAATGAAAATAAAGAGGATATTGGTTATATAAAGCACGGCAAACCAGGATTTGCTTTTGGAGAGACACTCAGCATTTCCACACTAGGACCCGCCTCTGGATTACCTGAAAACATATGTTTAAAAGCACACAAACTGCATTTAAATACATTTTTGTTTGTATTTTCATCTTTCTACATACAACATGACTCAGCACAAAACAAACAATACCATTTTTGTCATCTTCTTTTTCTGCAGTCACAGGCTTATCTGATGTGGACGGGCTAAGGCTCATTTTGGCCATGTTCAGATTTTCAAAACCAGACTGCCAATGTATAAAGAGAGAAACACAAAAATTATAGTTAAAAGTAAAATGTGTAGATTACAAATGAGTGTATATATACACAAGTCTCAGAACCCTCCTATACCTGTGTGTGCAGACTGAAGAAGTCAACCTGCTTCTCGTCTGGTGATGTCGGAGAAAGAGGAGCCTGACTGTCAAGCCACAGCTGCACAAACAGAGGTAGCAGTAAAACTGATAATGCAATCAGTACACAGATATATTTCAAAAAGCGTGAAGAACAAAGGAATTGTATGCAGCGAGTTGCTGTGTAATGTGGTAGGCAAGTAGATAGGCTCAAACTTGCAATTTTAGGGTGTTTTAAAAAACTAACCCACGTGCGTGCATTACCTCAGTGCCATGGTGTCTGGTGGCTTGCGTGGCTAAAGTCTTTATCTTTTCTCTGTACAGCTGGGCAGCTCTGCTGTTATACTTGGCGTTGGCAGCGTTGGCTTTGCAGCCATGCTGACTGAAAAATGCAATCTGGCAGAGGAAGTTTTACAAAATACAGATAATCAAATAACAATAACGAAGTTGTCTTATTATTTGAACCTTTGCTTTTAGGTACTCACTGCACTGGCATTGCCTCCCACTTGCATACACCTCAGTTGAAACCATGACCAATTAGAATCCAGCTCAGTGGACCTGAAAAACACAATGAGCTTAGCATTTGTACAAACATCTTGATAGTCCCAAACTGTATGTGAGACAATAAAAGACATGACTCTTGTTTAACCTATCAACCTAGCCGATTAACCTATCAATGCATGTCTTTGGAGGAAACCGGAGTACCCGGAGAAAACCCATGCAGACACGGGGAGAACATGCAAACTCCACACAAAAAGGTCCCAAGGATCGCCCGGGACTTGAACGCGGGTCCTTCTTGTTGTGAGGCACAAGTGCTAACCACTGCACCACCGTGTCGCCCCATGCTTTTCCAACGATCATATATTTTTTTAATCATTGACAGTTCATTGTGTAATATTTTATATTATTATTATTATTATTATTATTATTATTATATTCCATTTCTGCAATTAGATACTCCTAAATCCACTTAAATCTTACATGCCTGGCCCTTAAATAATTCAGTGTCATGATTAGATAATTGCTTTGGACTATGCTTTTCTGTGGTTGAGGAGGTGTAGCTTGATTGCACATGTTTTAAAATGTCTAACAAAGACACAGCTCCCACCCCTCAGAAAGGGATCTGCAAACTGACACAACCTGTTACAATTTTGCACACAGACACACACACATA
>JAQQZY010000005.1:19070644-19098964 GCA_030068375.1 Ostorhinchus rueppellii
TATATATATATAAAAACTGAATTTTGATCAAATGTATCTGTAGTTGTATTATGCGTCATCTATGGCTGCATACACTGTTAAAAAAACAAGTCTTTCTAATTGTTTTATTCAGTATTGGCACAAAATGTATAAACAAGAATACTACACTTAATGTGTAGTCATTTTCTACACATTTCTTCTAAGAGTTCAGTGACAGTGCAGTTTCTGTCACTCACTATGAGATGATTTAAATGAAAAATAAATAAACTGTTGTTGTTTTTTTAAGTACTCATAAAAACGAATTACTCATTCAATATTCACCTTGCCACAATATTTCTCTTTACATTTTAGAGATGCTCCATCTGTTCTGTGCCATTACCATTAGCTGCTATTGTGTTTTCAATGTTTCAGACCTATGCTGGCTTACCTGATGAAGGACAGATGTACCCCCAGAGACCTGTGTGTCCCAGAGCAGTCTATACATAGAAATACACCATAGGTGATGCTGGCCCAGCTGGGGTTTTTAGCTGAGCAGTCAAAGCAAACCTAGAGTAAAGAGGGGAAAAATAACAATTTATCTCAAATACTAAACAAGACATGTCAGTAACGTTTTTAACGGACAGTGAAGATTACTAACTCTTTGTTCAAGGGTTTAAATAAATAAAGGAGACGTGGAAGTCAACATTGTGGTGGCTGATTTGTAAAGACATGTCAAACAGCTGTTAGTGATATGTACTCAATTCGCAGTTGAAATAACCCTTAAAGGCAAATTAGAGACAGTAAGTATGATACTAAAATGTACGCAAAAAAACAAAGGTAACACAGAAGCGAGTGGGGAAAAAAAATCGTCAGAATAAAACGACAACTGTCAAACTGTAGCTAGCTTGTTAGCTAGCCAATCTGTCAGACCAACTGCTAAATGGGTTTACAATTCCCATGTTTTCAGACACTTTTTCTTTATAGTAGAGATTACTGGTGCTTTGTATAAGCTTTTCAGTAAAAATGATGGATTTACTATAACGCACATTAGGTCATCTTTGATTTATTTACGAATTAACGACAGTCTCGGCGTATGTCAAAGTGCGACGTGTCAAATATTTAGTTCGGACGACTTCCTTGTTTCAGAGAGTAGACCGACTGCCGTGAAACTCTCACCTTATTCGTAGGGATAGCACGTAGTCGCTTAAAAATAGCAGAAATGTCGTGTTTGCTCGGCTGTGACATTGTCCAATCTTTCGGTAATACCTGTTGGCCAAATAAGCATGAAATCTAACACTGTTTTCCTTAATAACAACCTGAATGCGACACGTCAGTAAGTAAAACGTCGTGGTCTGGCTCTGATTGGCTGACATTTACCCATGGTTATGTTATTGTAGCAAAGGCAGCTGGGTAATGTCGTTCAGTGATAGGTCTTTACCAGCGACTGCGGTCAAGCCAGACGCGAGCGCTTTTGTTGTGCGCTACTTATCCGACAGTTACGGTAGCTGAGTGAACTGAAGCGAATGTCCTTTCCGGACTACCAAAATAAAAGCTCATTTATGCTCTACGTGAAAATCGCAGACAGAGAGTGACGGAGCATTCTCTCCGTCCTTTGTACATTACTTACGTAATTGTGTCCGTTTTCCTGCAGTTTGCTGATGTGAACCCGGACGGAGAATAAGGAGCAGTACAGTAAGAAACTGTGGAGGGAGTGTTGAGATTTGAAGAGAATTATCCCAATAAATAACAATACTATTCATAGAGTGACTGCATGAGTATAAGTACTGTGTACTTTTGGAATAATCATGCTCCAGAACCCTTTCCAGGATACAAAAGTCTTGTCTGTTGTCTGAAAAAGTAAATTCAATGATGAATAAAATAAAAATTTCCCATAAGTACCTCATGATTTTGATATCTATGGCATTAGTACTTCATATCCTATTAGCACAACCAAAATGAAGTACTTTTACCGTGTACTTTTTGAGTAATCACATAACAAAATCCCTTCCAGGATACAAAAGTCTTGTTTTTTTTTTTTGTCTGAAAATGGCTTTAAAGCTATTTTCAATGATGAATAAAATGAATATTTCCAAGAAGTACCTCATGATTTTGATATTTCTGGCATTAGTACTTCATATCCTATTAGCACAAACACTATGAAGTACTTTTACTGTGTACTTTTTGGGTAATCACACAACAAAATTCCTTCCAGGATACAAACGTTTTTGTTTTTTTGTCTCTGAAATAAGCTTTAAAACTATTTTCAATGATGAATAAAATTATTTTTTTCTCATAAATACATCATAATTTTAGTATTAAAGGCTTTAATCCCTTCTTATGGCACAAAAATTAGTTCCAGAGCCTCTATGACAGTATATTATTCATGCTTATTTTGGTCACTGAGTAAAATGACAGCAAGACATCAATAAAGGCTTATATGAGGTGCCTCTTTGAAGATCTAATACATTGTTGGAAATGTTTTTTTTATGTATAATAATGTACAGTTCATTGTAAACTTAATAATTACATTATTTGGTTGGATTTATGTCATATGATTGTCATATTTGATATAAATAATTATTGTTTAAAAGATGCATTCATCTGTGTTAATTTATTGTGACATCAAAGCAACCATAGTCTTTCATCAGTGAACCATGTTTTACAAATGACCAACAATGAAAAAGTAGACAGTTTTTTGTTGTAACTGTAGAATTAGTCTTAGTGATACTTCCAAAAATGCACATTTTTTACCTTATTGAATTGTATGTTATCCCACATCAAAGGGAAAAAGCATTATTATTGTGAAAACTGGAAATTTGCTCGAAATTTTGTTATTAAGCTGATTTCAGACCCTCCCCAAAAAGGGAAAAAAAAGTACACAGTAAAAGTACTTCATATAATTTGTGCTAATGGTATATGAAGTACTAATGCCAGAAATATCAAAATCATGAGGTACCTATAGGAAAATATAATTTTATTCATCATTTAAAATCGTTTTTAATGCTTTTTTCAGACAAAAAAACAAGACTTTTGTATCCTGGAAGGAATTTTGTAATGTGATTACCCAAAAAGTACACAGAAAAAGTATTTAATATTGTTTATGATAATAGTATATGAAGTACTAAAGCCAGAAATATCAAAATCATGAGGTACTTATGGGAAGTATTTATTTTATTCATCATTGAAAATAGCTTTAAAGCCATTTTCAGACAAAAAAACAAGACTTCTGTATCCTGGAAGGAATTTTGTAATGTGATTACCCAAAAAGTACACAGAAAAAGTATTTCATATTGTTTGTGCCAATAGGATATGAAGTACTAATGCCAGAAATATCAAAATCATGAGGTACTTACGGGAAAAAAATATTTTATTCATCATAGAAAATAGTTTTAAAGCCATTTTCAGACAAAAAAAAAAGACTTTTGTATCCTGGAAGGGGTTTTGTAATGTGATTACTGAAAAAGTACACGGTAAAAGTACTTCATATTGGTTGTGCTAATAGGATATGAAGTACTAATGCCATAGATATCAAAATCATCAGGTACTTATGGGAAAAATTTATTTTATTCATCATTGAATTTACTCTAACACTTTTTCAGACAACAGACAAGACTTTTGTATCCTGGAAAGGGTTCTGGAGTATGATTATTCCAAAAGTACACAGTACTTATACTCATGCAGTCACTCTATGAACAGTATTGTTATTTATTGGGATAATTCTCTTCAAATCTCAACACTCCCTCCACAGTTTCTCATGTACTGCTCCTTATTCTCCGTCCGGGTTCACATCAGCAAACTGCAGGAAAACGGACACAATTACGTAAGTAATGTACAAAGGACGGAGAGAATGCTCCGTCACTCTCTGTCTGCGATTTTCACGTAGAGCATAAATGAGCTTTTATTTTGGTAGTCCGGAAAGGACATTCGCTTCAGTTCGCTCAGCTACCGTAACTGTCGGATAAGTACGCACAACAAAAGCAGTCGCGGCTGACTTGACCATCCAGAAGAGAATCGCAGCTGGCTTGACCGCAGTTACCAGCGTCACATCTTTCAAGAGTTTCCGCATATAGGCAGAATTTGTCACGTTTAATTTGATAACCCCTTTTCTAGATGACAAAAACTAGCATAAATAAGGAAACGTTTCACACGTCTTTAACAAAACTTTAAAAATACCAAAACATTTGTGCAGTAAATCTCTAGAATTCAAGACATGACATGAAATAGACTTTTTTGTATGAATATTTTTGTAATTGTTCTGAAATGTTAGCTTTGACATATTTTCTGTATATTCGGATTATATGTTAACTACATTGAGAAATGCATGTGTGCCCATTATAATTTTGTATATTTATAATCTAATGGTGACCCAGGGATTCTCAAAATATTATTTCCATATACAGCAAAGGAAAAATATATTTTCCCATTATATTCATTTATTATGTTGTGGGACAACATTTACAAACCTTACTATGCAAGAACAGCTGTAACCATGTGTGACTACAGCCCTGAAAACATGGCAAACACCTTTTTCTCACCCTTTTCAAAGACAAAATAATTTATCTTCCTCTTCGGCTGCAGTTGAAGGCATCGGATTTTTATCAAAACACTATGCAATTCCTGAATTTAAAGCTTGCATAAGTGAAAAGCGTGCAGTGTATTCCTCCAAAGGGCAGGCTTACTAAGTAAATGATGATCAAAGCACATGTGTTTAAGTAATGAAATTAGGTGTATCCATCCATGGCATAGCTCCAGAGCAACTTTTCACATAACATTTGTTGATTAATGCAATGAGTATGTCCCTGTGCAAAGGGAAACATTTTCATATTTACAAATATAACAAAGTAACAAGGGATAGTCGCCATAAAACATTCAATTACTGTACAAACTGATTCTCAGTCACAGCATTCTAAGAAGAGTAGGACAAAAGCACTTGTGGCATCATAAATTAACAATCATCAATGTCTAACTACATATCATCTGATCTAAATGTTTAATTTGCTCCAATATGTTTAATTAAGGCTATTTACATGCACATAGGTAACAAAATACTTGTCTGAAGTTTTATTGCTTACCTTGCTATATATTAAAAATGTTAAAGTATTCTCCCATATCTTGATATTTTCCAACAAATGAGAGAATCAAAGCACGGAGCTTCAAGTGAGTTAACGTTTCAGTGTTGAATGAATAAAATATTAGAATCTGCAATCAACAGAAAGTAGAGATGTTTACGTGAAAGGCCTGAGGGCTGTTGACGAGGGAAAAAAAAGCGAACCATCAGTGAGTGAACTATACAATCAGTGAATATACATTCAATTGCAGTGACGACAATAAACTTTCCCATCATGAAGTAAATGTAGACAATGGCAAAACAAATCTCTAATGTTCATTCCTATTAAAAAAAACAGACAGTTTTAACTAAACGAAAATCAAAACTCTGAAAACAATTTAAAAGCAAATTAAATCGGACATATAATTTTGCACAAGGACTGATTTTAGGCCTAACAGTTAAAAATTATGGACTGGATTCTAACAGAAATGGTGGCAACTTAAAATGAATAATGGTGCTATAAAGATGGTAATCTCCCTTAATGAATCCATAGTGGCTTGCGTTTTAAGGCTGCATGTAACATTGAAAGATGATTTGTCATCCCAGTGTTTATTTTTTAAAAAAATGATACATTTAGAGTGACATAAATTTAAGTCTTGTCTCATATCTACTAGAAAAGCTACTGTTTTTGTAACAGCATAAATGGGATTCTAAGACATTTGTAACTAACATTTTTCTCTGATGTGGTTCACTTGAACTCATTTAGAAACATTTCAAATGATACTGGAAGTGGTTAATTTCCACTTTTGTACACAGTTGCAATGAGGGACATTTTGTAACAAGCGACAATATTCTAAGTGGTCCTTCTACACTCTGCAACCTCTCTGATCTGTCCTTCTCCCACTCCTATATAGTCTTCAACAGGGAGAATAAAGCTGAACACAGGCCAGGTCTTCACATTGTTTTTCTTTTCTTGTGAGCATCTGTTACTGGATGTCTTCAACATAATTAGCAGGATAGAGGCCCATTTGTCCACCCTTGAGCCGACCTTTGCACCAACCCTGATCATCTTCTTCACCAATCTTGGTGAACTCATCCCCTGAAAGAAAAAAAAATTAATTTCAGAAAGTCCTCGTCACATTAAATTCTCTCACTATAGGAGTTACAGATCCATATTTAACACAATTACTATATTTGCAGTCTATCAGCCCTCATGAGGGGTTTACTTAAGCATTATACTACATCTAGCTCCTCTTACAAACCTGCTTTGAAACTCAGCTCATCCTGCTCCTGTCCATCATAGTCATAGAGAGCTCGAACAGGGACAGATATGACTGGAGAAGCTGGCTCATCCTCAAACGGATTCCCATCACCGTTGGCAGAAAAAGGGTTAACACCAGTGTCTTCATCTGACCAGTCTGGAGTCTTCTCCATACTGCTAGCACTGGATAAACAGACAAAACAGTTTCTTAGGATGAGGCTATACTTCTCTGTGCACTGCAGGGTATCTCTGACGGGATAATCCAACATGCCAGGCACAAGCAGGAACTAAAGGTTAAAGTTAGAAAAGCAAGACAAAAAAACATCACAAGTAAAGTACAGTGAAAACATACTACAAGCCCAAAACTAAAATCCACTGGTAACCTTCCATTTTATCTTAAAAACATTAACTTCTGTTGAAATGAAAAGAAAACATGCCACTTGTGACATCAGTGCTACAAGACAAGCCTTTTGCCTTGATGCCACTTTGAGAAAAAGAGTGTCAAGTTGAGTGCACACAATGTATGAGGTCAGGCATTGCAAAAAAGACAACATAACAAAAAACAAAGCAACACAACATCAAGCAAGACAAAATCACTTTTGGAAATTATGATTGAACACGCCATTGCACAGCCAGAAGAGGGAGCCACTTAAACACCAAAGAGAACTTCTTCCTCTCAGAGTAGAATGACAGCAAATGCACACCTACAGACATAAATGATTTACAGTCAGACCTGTATGGTGACGTTTGTAGAAAATCTACTGTTGATACTGTGGCTTATCTGCTTTTTCCTTTTGACATTAAGTAAATGTTTGATTAATACCAAACAAAAAAAGATTGCAATTTTAGTAGTTGTATATACTGTATGTAAACTTCATTTGTAGGATAAGGTCCGTTCATTTGGATGGTAATTGATATAGATGAAAAATGTACATCAATGGTATGTGTAATTGTGTAAAATATTCAGATCTGACTGTGAGACAAGTACATATTAGGAATTCCATGACACTTAAAGTTGGGCAAGACATGGCACTGTTAAGAGAGGAAGACAGACACACGTTGGCCTTGTGTGCAGTGCCATTCCAGTGACCATGCAGAACAACACAAAAACCTGGCACCTAAGAAAGGAGAGAGGAATGACCAGATTAACTAATATAAAAGACAAAGAATCAGCACGAGGCGAGGCATGAACAGCAACCCATGAAACACAGGCAGGAAAAAAAGAAAAGGCGGGAAGGCTGCGGCTGGGCAGAGTGTATTGTTCTCCATTTCACCAACGTTTTTATTTCCTCTTTATTGACATTGATGTGGTTGACAGTGGTCTGTTGTTCCACGGACATCTCCTCCTCCTCTTCCACCTCCTCCTCATCTTCATCATCTTCAAAGGGGTTTGAACCCACCGGTGCTGTTTTAGTGGGCACAGTCAGGCTGACGACATGAGACACAGTGAGAGATGGGTTGACATATACATACATTTATGTAGACACACCTGTGGCACATATATGACCTGCGAACAATGTCAACGCTAAATGTGTGCAAGTTCTCAATTTGATATTCTGACCAAGTTAAAAGGGGACGTATTCCGAGACAGCACACACACAGGAAATTATGGCAGAATGTATGACTTTGTTGGAGGAGCTAGAGGACGGCAAAAATGAGTTTGACACACCAGCAAGATGAACAAAAACACCAAACTTTTAATATGAAGATGCCACTAAGCCACTTTCCTTACAGAACAAGTCACACAAGGCACAAAAAACCCTGTCCCTCACAAGAATTTCACCCATTATAAGTAAATAGGAAGATTTTTTTTTTTTTTTTTAAATCATAAAAAATTTGAACTATGATCTACCTTTCCCAAAATGTAATGACATCTATTCTGAGTCACTAGCAATTTATAAAACCAAAATTGGTCTGAACTGAACAACTAGTTTTGCTGCTAGAGTGTTAGCGATAAAACAAAGAAACAAACCAACCAAACCAAAAACAATCCCCCTTGCCCCCCACCACTGATAGGGGGGGTGTAATAACAAAGACTGCACCTTATAATTAATACAATACTACTACAATTACTATGAACTCCTTTTGAAGAAGTCACATGAGGGCAGTTGTACATCCTGCAATTGTCACTGCACCAAAGAACAGACAAGGACTAGCCCTCCACCTGTATCAGAGGAAACACGGGGTTTCTACTGCCTGTTTTCAGACTTACTGGACTGTGAACACCAGTAGCTATCAGTCAGTCCTTGAGAGTGCGAAGTGGAGAAATGTGAACGCCTTTGTTTGCATAGTCATGCCATTCTCTCCAAGTTAAGCCTGAGGAGTTATTACATCAAACACTGCTCTAGTGGGTCTGCCACAATGTAACTTTGGATAGCAAAACACAACAAACAGACTCAAAAGCATAACTAACAACCTGGTATTAAAAATGCATACAACTTTGTTGAAATTTGTTCAGGGATTATTAAATCCTTAGCTTGTCTGTGTTTAAATCTTGTTCACTGAAGCTTCAGATAATAAAATCGGGGAAATTAAGGGCAAAGATAAGCAGACGTAAACAAGGACAAGTCATCAACCTTCACAACAAAGTTTGTTTTTAGCCCTTAGTTCATGCTCTGTTGACTACACAATGACAGATCTAAAACCAAAATACTTCACACCAACCCTTTCCACTACAATGTACAAATGCGCACGAACACATGCACATGCACATGCAAACGCAAACACAAACACACAATCCATACGTTTCACCCTCAGATCAAGGAAATGCTGGAAAATCTATGTTCTGTAAATGCTGATGGGAAGAGTCCATCCTCTGATAGGTCAGAGGTCAAATGCTTTTCGTGCCTGACATTCCCTTTATACACTCCTCTAATGCACTTATGAGTTTTGCACACACACATCTTATCAGTGTCTGTATACGAGGAGAGCAGGTGTCTGCACATCTAATTAAGATCATGTCATTACAAAGCTGCAAAATAGTTTGAAGAGTTAACCAAAGTGTTTTTCCAAAGATGAAGGTATGGACAATCACAGATAATCTCACTTAAAACTCTTGAACACTTGATTATCACAGTGTAGCAACTCCCGCAATCAGCTCAACTGCAGCAATTACAGAGAAATCTCAATCATCAACAACCAAACAAAACCTGAAGAAATTCAAAGTACAACACATTTTTACTGCAACAATATGGATAACAAGATTTTTAATCTTAATCAGCTGTTTGTTGTCATTTCCATGAATTACTGTTGTGTCCTTGGTGCTGTTGCCACAACATTCCATTTCTTTATAGGGGTAATTATTTTATCTTGCATTTCGAGACAGATTACATCATGTTACTAAAAACTGTTGTTCAGCAAAGCAGCTACAAATCCTGACAGGTCAAGGATTAAATCTGTCAATCTGCAGCTAAGATCAGTACTGCAAGACCAGACTTCAGCTGGTTTTAGGAAAAATACTAAACATGTTGGTAGATGGCATACTTCTTTTCTCTGCTTAGACTATATTTCAAAATGCCTAGTTGTATTAATGTCCTAAAATGTATATTTAATTAAATGTAATCCAGTCGATTTCATCTTTCTATAAATTTTCCATTACCAATATTAACACTAAACATGTCTTGAAATATGAGAGTCATATTTTTCCACATTGCTTCTGGCATTGTTTCAACTATGCACCAACAGACTCTTGTCTCCTGGGAATGACTGCTTTCCCAACCATCTGTAACACAATGTTTACTGTTACTATGGATACAACTGTACAACTAAACGTCACTCCCGGAGCTTCCCTTATGTAACATTTTACAAGCATTCCTTAAGAGGAAGACACCATATGTGGTTTACCTCAGGTGTGGGCAGTTTGTATTAGGAAACCAGAGAGTGTGGATGTGTATGCATTAGGAACAGATGCTCAGGTTTCCGTGTGCATCAGTAACAGACAAAAAGAGTGAGTCAGAAACTGATCAGATATCTACCTGCTGCTAGTCTTGACAGGCTGAACTGGCTGATCAGACCCAGTTTGACTGATGCCCGTCAGTGTAACACCCTCAGATGGCTTCTTCTTTTCTCGCCTGCTGAGTGTCCGGTTCAGGTCTACGGACCAGTCCTGGTGGACAAACAACAGGTCAAATTGAGCTTTCACGTATTTGTGTCCAGACAAAACATACATTTACAGCCAGCAGTGGAAGAGCACATCAGAGCAATGTGCACAGCAATACACACACACTTCAAAATAAAATAAGTAAGTATATATCAGTGAAACATTTCTTAACTCCTGAGATTTCAATTTGTAAATGAATGCGTGCATATAAAACAAACCGAGACACTAAACTATTCACAGCATCCACCACCTTTAAAGAAAAGGCACCAAAGAATCTCCCCTTCACCACATGATAAAACATGGAGAGGGGTAAAAAAGAAATCATCCCATCAAAACATTTGCATAACATAAATCATTTTTGGATGAATGTTAGCAATTAATCTAAAAAAACAAAACCATAACCTCTCAAATAGTTTCATTTTACGTTGTTCATTTTAGTGAATTTGTTTTTAAAGGCGTATTGCTAGCAGGCAACTTTGATAAATTTTTGTGTTTCATGTTTTCACAAACACCCAGACAGTTACCCTCATGCCCCTCCTGTCTTTACATTATTTATTACATTAGTTGAGTGTTTGTTTGACCCCGTCTGATTTTTAAGGCCTGTTAATGTTTAAAGCATTAAAAGGTCTTGTGCTTAGGCTGACGACCTCTAAAATTGTTGGACACCGTCAGCTGTAGTGGCATCGTGTGATTTACTGCAGGGTTCACATGGTCAGAACTAACACATGGGCCAGGGGCAACTGAAAAGTCAGAGTTCAAGAGAGTTCAGATAAGAGTAAATAGTGTGACTAGTGGTAGGGGAAAAATATGTTAACATCGCACAGTTCTTATATACAGGGAGCAGAAGTGCATCCCTCTATGAGTAGAGTACAGTGGAAATGTGGGGTGCCGTGGAAAACCACACGGTGCACTCATACAACATGTATGACTGCTTCATTATTAGATCAAACAACCACTCTAATCACGCACAGGAATGGAAGCAGTTAAGAACTAAGAGTTTTGTTAGTGGGGAAAAAAAAGAACCTCCCCCCATGGCTGCTGTAACAGAACAGCCCTCCCATGCGAAACTCACTACTATGGACCATCTTTTAAAGGAGCGGGGATGGGACCAGTCCAAATTCTGCCAAACATGGAAAGGGAAGCATGTGTGGAACAAAGGTTAATGTGGACAATACAATCTAATCCTAAATATCAAAGATCTGTTCATGCTGTGACCTGAAAATACAGGGTTGTTAGTTTGTGAATGTAGCTGTTACTTATATCAGGGATTGCTATACTTTAACAAAAACCTATATGAACAAAACAGTAGCTTGCAGATATATATATGCTGTGTTTTTTGACTTTCTGTTAATAATTAATTCAAGTTTTTAGTAGATATCTATGCTATATTTTGCTTTTTGTGCATGTTGTTACAGAATATATTGAATAGAACAAGAACACTCTAATAATAATAAATATCTCATCTCCTTCCCAGTTTTACAGTTGTGTGTTGTGCCATTGAGTCCTATCTTAACCTCCTACCTGCAGGTACATCATATAAATGCTGGTTTTAATCATTTTTATCTAAATAAAAACTATGTAAAATATAATTAAAATGTCTTTTCAGAGTCCCTGTCTCAACCAAGAAATGAAAAAGATAGTAGAGTTTTTTTTTTTTGGCTGTTATATTCTTTTATTACTGCTGTTGTTATGTCTGGTACCTCAAACTGGGGCCAGTTCATTGGCATGCCAGGGCCATGATTTGACCGGAACCATTTCAGATCCTCTTCAGCATCAGTAGCAGAAATTGTGTCTTCCAACGTGTGGTAGACTGTCTGAAATCTGTAGAAATGACAAGAGTCACTTGAAATGTGTGAAAGAAATTTCTCACAATGATAATTATGATGGACAATAAATTTGTCTTGTTTTTTCTAACCTCTTTGGCCAAAATGAGAGAATGTGACATTTTCTGACCTGTGATTGGTTGAGAGATCCAGGTGCTGTTTGACCTCCAGCAGCAGCTCTCTGAAAAATCGGATACGTTTGTCTTCAAACTGTTGCCACTGCTCAAATACCTGCTCCATGTTCTCCATATACTGAGGTGTCAACTTGTCGAGCTCTTCGAGGGATTTCTCATAGCGTTCCTTAGTCTACAACAAAATATACCAGAAATTTCTTCATAAACGATCAGAGAAGCATAGAAAAAACCCATTACTGATGAGGAGAAATAATATGCATGACCATTCGGTGGATCACATGAAACTCAGAGCCATATTTGTATTCCATGTATCATACCTTCTGTGCCTCCTGTTGACACTTCTCCACCTTCTCCTGGAGTTTCTTCTGGGCCTCTGGGTTGTTGTTGCTCTCTAGTTTGCTGTTGGTCTCTCTGCTGGCTGCCAACTTCTCTTCTTTACAGGCTGAGTGGTAGGACTTCTTCATTGTCTCCACCTACAGGTTAAACCATAACATCCTTAATCATCACAAAAAATAAATTAAATGATCAAATATCCTCTGTTTTTAAAGGTATTAAATGAAGATTTGTCAAAACTTTTACAGACCCTGTGGGAACACTGATATCTATATGGTCACTATAAAGACAGTGAGGTAAACTTGTTTTGGCCTGTTGATTTTACAGTATGCAGATGTGTCATGTCAGGTTTCCAAAGGAAGGTTTAAGAATAATAGTGAAAAACCTTCAAGTGATATGGATTCAGGATGAAAATAAGTCAAAGTCAGTATTTTGATCCATGAAAATAACTTCCAAAGCCACCAACTGTCTATGGATATCCACCTACTCCCACAATGTGCACTAATAAGACTCTACCTTTGTACAGAGGTTGAAAAACTTTAAGACCCAATGCAAAAACCTTTCTTTATTATATTCAGGGCCTTCACAACTATTTTCTATTTGGAAACCGTCCATAATTTCCCTGACCACGTAAATGTTGAATTCAATAAATAAACTGGTGGACAACTAAAGATAGATTTATGACAAGCAAAGAACACCACCATCTATCACAATGTTGGTAAAGGTCAACACATGAGAAATAAGGAAGTAACTCATTCATTGTGGTTTATTTAGGCACTCCCCTGAGTAATTTGGGCCAAGGCCAATAAAGGCATCCACTTATTGTCTGAATCATGTGGTCATAAGTAGGAGCACTAAAAACAGATGAACGTCAGCCCATCCTCATCCCTATTTTGACAAAACAAATAGTTGCATGTTTCTCAATTTGTTTGTGCACAAAATAAAATAGAACTTGACTGAAGGAGGAGTACAAGTCTGATGAAATAGTACTGTTTGCTGTTTAATATGTCACTGTGTATACTGACATCCTGCTCATGTCATCCACGGCAGATACTCATTTTCTAGACTAGTTAATTAGCCTCATTTCCTCTCAGTCCTCTACTGCTTGTCCCTCTCGGTCTAGTCAATCAATAAATCACTGTGGTAAATACACTGTATTGTTCTGTCCCTGCTCAGTGATGAGACCAGGATGTCACCACCCCACAGTGACGTCACACACAGGAAGTGAGGACAAGGAACCAAGAGGTTACAAAATATTAAGAGGCTTTGAACCATCAAAAATGTGCATGTGCGGTCTGTATAGAATAAGAAAAGGGATGTGTGAGCTGTCAAGTAAACAGACTGTTAGAAATGACAGTGGTGGCAGGAAATAAAGTGACCTGGCTTTGAACCAGAAGTTTCTCCAAGCCAGAACAGTTTTGTTTCTTTTCAGGATAACTGGCTGTCATTTTGACACACCGAATGATATTTCACGAAAGCTTCTCAATCAAGAGCAACACTAAGAGATAACATTTGTACGTCAGATCTGTTGTTGTTTCACTCAGTATGTAGTCATGGAGAGAAAACACAAGGATGAGTCAGTTCCATGTAATCATGTGAACTGAAGGATAAAATTAATAGTCATGGCTGTGACCTGGAGAAATAACACAAGTTGCTTTTTGTTTACCTTTTTATTACGCTATAATATTGGACATGGACCTTATTTTAATCATGATACCATATTAAACCTCTACATTATTTTATTACCTTGTCAAATCCCGAGTAATATGAAAACCTACCTCTTTAAGTTTCTTTGCCCAGGGTTTCTGAGCCTTGCGGAAGCCATCATCAGCCTCCTTAGTCTCCTTGAATCCGCCGATCATCTGCTTGTGGTAGGCATCTCTCTGCCAGTTCTTCAGCTTCTCGTAGTCTTCTCCCATCAGCGCTGCTTTCACTTCCATGTGGAGTTCACTGACCTTCTCTGCCTCTGTGCACAGAGCGGACCATGCCCGCTCTAATGTACCGTACTGAGGGCCTGAGGTGAGAGTTATTCATCACTTAGCAAATATTGAAGTCATTCATTCAGGGGTTTACACTATTAATGATTTAAAGAGCATGTTCAGTATGCTGTGGTAGCTGAAATGCAAGGTCCCATGTGTAAAATACAAGTAAGAGATGTCTATAGATGTTGATGTTCTAATGATGTAATGGTCCAAATACAGAAAGAAAAACTTTGCCAGATAGTTTTATTTGTTTCAGTAATTTAATCTCTTTGTGTTAGTACTGGTTTCTGGAATGAACGAACACTCTTACCAAGTTAAGAAAAAACACCCTGGGAACATGAATTTTATGTTCAGGAACTTATAGAAGAATGACTAAAATCTACCTAATCAACTGTGGATTGCATTTGTTTAGGGTCATACTACAAAATTGGATTATTAGATTTACAGGCTAAAGAATACATGTTGGGGAGGTTCAGATACTGACGCATCTGGGGAGTCTGACTACACTCCTATCAGTGTGTTTCTTTAATTAGATCTTGAACTCTTCAGGCTATTTGTGAGGCTGCCAACTCCTCCTATGTATCTTTCAGTTGTTATCATTGAGCACATGGCTTTTTTCCATTGCTGTTGTTTTGACTTTCTTGTAATACCAGCAACAATGAGAAAGAACATTATGTTCAGTTTCGATAAGTTTAAGTCTAGTCAACCTAAATGTCAATTTCACTACTGCTGCAGGTGTTGTTATTCTTATAGCCAGTTTTGTGTCATGTAACATTTTAACATTTCACAATTTTGTCAAGTGCTAGTAAGTTGTGACTCAATGAAAATGCGTCTCAGTGGATATACTATACGAACCTTTCTCTATGAGTTGTCGCCACCGCTTGCCCCATTCTGTGAGCTGCTGTGCATAGGCCTTTTCAATACGTGCTCTTTCATGAAGACAGTTCATGAGATCGTTACAGAGTCGGTTGCCATCATCTACCCGCTTCACTGTACGCTTATAGTTTCCAACCTAGCAACGGGGACACACACGGAAAAGGCAGATGGAAAGAAAAAGACACAGTGGCAGCATTAGTCTGGACTACACTAGTTTTCCTTAAAGATAGACTTTTTAGTAAGCACTACAGAAGAACTGCAATTTGTGATTTAAGGTAATGGAAAGATAATGAATTTATGTAATCTCACCTCCCAGAAGCTATCACTGGAGACATCGATCATGGAGTCATCATAAGAGCCTGACATCACTGCTGCCCTAATTTACACTCAAGTGCGTAGGGCCTAGAAGGAACGAAAAAGCCAAATAACACATTACCACAACAGAGTGGAAATACCTCACGCACTCAGTTAAATAAAAAACAGGAAACTGCACATTTAATCATCTATTAATACTCTTTCAGTAAGATTTGTAACAAGACATTTGAAGACTTGCTTTTCATTAAGTTGCCCACAAACAGAAATAAACTGATGTGTGAAAAAGTATCAAACACACACAGCAAAGAGCACATCGTTTATTCAGTCTCGCACACATGCAACCTTAGTCTGAACTGTGAAACCAAAAGCTGGAGGTGACATTAAGCCAACTTTACGATACTGTCACAACAACATTCCTCAGAAAGTACTTCTCAGTATCAGCCTCAGATAAGACTTTGAATAATGTGACAGAGGAGTAAAAGTGTGTGATCTGGTTTGATAATCTAAGCAGCAGGTGGATGTTTTCATCCACTTCCATAACCCAACACAGCCCACAACACATGGTAAAGTGAAACCACAGTGGCTTCTGGTGTACAGAGGCTCAGTTTCTGTGTGAGTTAGAATGAAAAAGAAACTATCAAGAAACACACAGCGGGCAGCTTCCGTTTCCTTCAGGCTGGTACGACAGACAGGCCTCTGTGATCCCCCTCTCCCCCCTCTTCTCTCCTCCTGTCCATCATTTTGGATTCAACAGCCCCTTAAACAGTCTCTCTTTATTCATCCCCTCATTCCTCTCCTCCATCCCCTTCCTCCCTCTCCATCAGCCTCTCATCTCGTCTCTGTAAAGCATGACCGGTCTGTTCAGCTCTAGTGTCTTGTAACCAAATATATGCAGACTGTGTCTACATCCAGCTGAGGTAGTTTGCAGTTGACACCTGAAATCAAAATGCAAATCTATCTCAAGTGACTGCTTAAGATCAGACCTTACTATTCATGTTTAAATGGCTCTGTGGGAAAACTGCTTTATTTACAGGAAAATGGTCGATTGATCACTGACACAGAAAAATGTATTACTGAAAAGAACTGTCCGTGTGTAGTACAAAAAGACTGGTCCACAATCCCAATCCAATAAACATTTTAGATGGTATGGAAAGTGCAAATTAAAAGAGAAAGCAGTGATATTAAAATATACTACTTACTTCATTAAAGACAGTACATATTCTTTGCTGAGATTTAGACAAGCAACACAGTCAACATTCAAGCTGAGTAAAGATTTTATCACTTTGTAATTTTTCCATTTATTTTCACAATTAAAAAGTGTTTGGGGACAGCAGACACCAAGTGATGGACATTTCATGTGAAATTGTAACCCATTGTCCCCACGAACAAGGTATCAGTCTTAGTTGTCTGTTTTTGTGTTTCAAGAAGTATAACACACTCTCTGTTGGGGATGAGTAAAGAAATAATCTGCTAATAAAATTATTAGATGATATCACCTCTGCCCTATTCCTAAAAAAAACTATTCTGTTAAGCATGTGTGAAATGAACCATCTTTCACTTGATTATAAACTCAACTACTGAACTGAAAACCAGTCAAGTCAAAATTATAAATAACAAAATAAACAGACCTAGATAAGTGAACATCTGGGCTAACTATTCAATTTAAAAACCTAGCCTGTGTCATAAATCTTTATCCAATCACAGGTCTTATCAGAGAGGGACATAAAAACAGTTTGTGTATTTACTTCACAGACGCTTAACTTGTAGGCCTAACATGGTATCTCCCACACTTGAGATAGTTTGGCTTCCCTTATTTAGCAAATCTGGGATTCACTGGAACTTCAAATACAGACTATAAAGTAAGATCAATCAAGACCATAAAAGTCTGCATCGGTCTTTTATGTACTTGAATTGTCTGACTGTTATTTAATTAGCCTATCTATAAAGTCGGATGGAATTCCCATCTCTAATATCTTTGTAGATGTCTGATCTGATCACACCAGATGTATTTCAGTGCCAGCTGTGAACAGGGCCTCTTGAGGATAAGAGCTGCTGCTCAGTCTGTTTGTATGTGTGTTGGTCAATGGTCAGTGGCCCATACCCTCCAGGCTGGACTGGTACAGAGGGCAGTATTGTGGTCATCACAGACCGCGGGGGCACATGAACAATCCTCCCTTTACTGTGTTTGTGGTTTACAATCAGGTCAGTCAAACAGCCACACACTGAACTATATACACACAAACAGATGTTGTCTGTCGCTTAGTTCTACAGAACACCAGATGACTTTATTTGTAAATGCAAACTTCAGCACGCAATATTTAGATTCAGCTGCTTCATATTTTTAATGTTACAATACAGGGCATGAAAATATATCCAGAAAACATTTAAAATAAATAAAATCAACCTCAGTGTCCACTCAAGGAAACTGCAACAAAATAATTAGAAAACCTGTTTTTTAATTAATCAATTAATTTTTTATAAAGTAATGATATAAATATCTGAGTAGTGAGCTCTCTTGCTTCCTTCTCATTTCTGCTGAGATGTGCATAATGAAATTGGCAGTTACCTATTGTATTTGTTATTTTATAACTTCTAATAAAGCAATTTGTCAGGTGCAAGTAAAAACTGACTGTGTACGGGGTTGATTTCTAAACACTCTTCCTTACTAGGCAGGTAAAAGAAAAAAAAAAAAAAAAGCAGTGACACTGAACTTTGATATTAATAAAAATCTTTTTTCAACTTCTAAATAGTAATGTGTAAAATAAAGCAAGAGCAGCTTTTGGGATGTGTTTTGATGACAACATAAACAAATCAACCCAAAAGACAAACAAAAAATATTAATCTCATGGTAGATATCATAATGCAAAATTACACTGATAATTATCATTATTATTTATCACCAGAGATGTGTCACTGTTCTTTATTGCTTTATGACATATTATTTTATTACATTTACAACATATTTCTTTCCCATCAACAATGAGGCCAAGTTTTACTTTTATCTTATGCAAAGACTTCTAGTAGCTTTTGGCATTTGATCAATTAATTTTAGTCTAGTGATTTTCCATGGACTAGGTAAACAGTAAGGCAGTAAGTAATTATCTTTAGGCTTTAGACAGTTGGTCCCAAAACAAATGTGTAACTCTAGGCCAGGAGCACAGAACATGTACTGAACGCTTACAGTGCAAAAGCCTGATGGTTTCTGTTTGATTAAATCCACATAAACATGATGAACATTTATGTATTGACAGTCCAATTCCCTCACAGACAAACTCACTTGGAGGTAAGTATGGAAGCTAAAAAGCTGAATGCTCATTATGGGACTGCATAAATCACATATCATCCTGAGCAGTGTTTCTTCTGGTCTGAGTTGCTTTTTGCTACCACCTGTCCATATTTTTCACTCACCAATAACTACTGCAGCACAAGGAAGGAAAATATGGACAAGCCACAAATATAAATTCTAAACATGGCAAGTCTTAAGAAATCGAATACTGCTCAACAGAATTTTCACTGAGCATAAGCATGACAGAATTAAACATATAAAATGAGGGTAATGGAAATCTACATGTTCTTCTCTAGTGCATATCAAATGTAAAAGACAATATTAATAATAAATTATCATAAAGATCCAGATTGCTTCTCACCTCCTGGGATAATAGAAGTCTAGATGGGTACATCACCGAGCTCCAAATTAAGCACAGCTGAAAAGAATATGTTCTCCTCTCATGGACAAAAATCTTAAACCTAATATTTTAATTAGACACAAATGTGGTCTAAACAATGTGATGGGAATTCCTTTATCACAAAAGCGCTTTCCTAGGTCTGATGCAATCAACAGTACACAGGAACAAATGTCTACACAGCCTTGGCTCTGTAGGACGCAGGGTCTGTGTTAAACAATTGAACGAAGCTTGACCCAGAACTGTAAACAATGCTGTTGACTAAGCTGAGGTCTGAAGTCCACACACAATCTGTCACCCTACAGGGGAATGCTAGAAAATTCAACAGTGTACGCTGCTATGCACAGGCCAAAACCCAAGTGAATGAGAAAAAATGTAGAAATAGTGTTATTGTGAAAAAGAGACCAATCTAGATAAATCAAGACTTCATTAAGCTTCAAAAACATTTTATTTATAACTCAAGTGGGTTCAAATGGGCTTCTTAGACCACAAGCTTAGTGATTATGTAATCAAACTCAACACTGATATGCACTATAGTCTGATAAGTCCATGTCCTGAACATGCTGGAATTCAGTTGCTGACTACAGCATCAAGATACAACTGATACATTCCTCAGTTTTCCACAGAAAAACTTAACTTTGATGTGTTAATCAAGTTCCCATACTATCATACACACAAGCAATAGGCCTATACACACACACACACTGAATTGAATATGTGAATATGCTTGTTTCACATTTAAGGAAAAAAACACAACAAATGGTGGTGTAGATGTCAACCATACATAATGGAAACAAGTGGAGCATTTTTTTTATCTAGCTGGACAAAAAGTAGTTATAATAGTAGAGCATGTTCCTCAAAATATTTCATCAGTTAGGTCCCTTTTCAACCTATGTTTGTATTTCTCAGAGCAAAAAACAACAGGATACGTAGGCCCCACAAATGAGCACATACACAGCTGACAGGCACATGCATGCCTATCCTGAGGCTGTGTGTGTTTATGTTAGTGTCTGAAAAATATAATCAGTGCACCAGCAAACAAGTGATTTTTGAAGTCTGTGTGGTCTGTGACAAAGTACCACTCAGGTTGTTCTTCGCACATGAGACCTGAAGGAAGTGGCAGCTGCTTTAGAAAATCAAACGGGGTGTTTCAGAACATCTGCTTATCAACAGTATGTAGTAACAACATCCCAACATGAATGTAATGCAACATCAGTGTGTCACTGTTTAAAGCTGACAGACTTGCCAATTACCACTCTTCATGCAGTGGGGAAATGTGTGCGTGGTAAGTAGTTATCCTGAGGGTTAGTATGAAAATTTCTTGCCACTGAATACCAATAGCTCACCATGTTGTCTTCTTGAATGTCAGTATACACCAAAAAACATACAGCCAAGATGTTTTATCTTAACTTGAACATGACATACTTCCTTGGGACTTGAAGGAGAAGTAAGTGCCAGCTGTTGTTAAAGTCACAGCTGTCTTTGAAGTTAAAAAAAAATAAAACATCATCATGTAACCCTCGTAAGTCGCTTTGTAAAAAAGCATCTGCCAGATTCATAAATGTAAATGTAACTAACTTCATTCATCAGTTGCAAATCCTAACAGTAGAGCTTGCAGGAAAAGTATATGATTACATAACATGGAAGATGAAAAAACACTCAGTGTTCTACTTCACTGATGTCTCAATCACATGAAATTTGCTTATCTGACTCAGGGTGGTTTTTTTTCCATAAAGAGGTAGAGGTCTCTTTCCACTTCCTTCTTTTGTTGCATTAAATGCCTGCAATATCTCATAGGCAGGGAGTGCAGCTGAGACCTTCAATATTGCAGTTTCACAGCAGGACTTAATCCCAACTGAGGTATGTGAAAAAAAACACAACCAATCTTTCTCTTTAATGTGCCCACTTAATACTCAAACCTGAAGGTCAAAAGTTTCCACTCACAATCAAAGGTCATAACCTTGATTTTCTTTCCCTGTCAGTCAATCACCTCTGCCCTCCTTCATCACGTGAACTCAACAGCTGCACGGGACTGCTGATCTCACAGGAATATAGCTTTTGGCAAACAGAACCTTTCAATTACAAACTTCCACCTATCTAGGCTTTTTAGAAATCCCTAGTGGATTTCCAGAGTCTAACACTGTGGTTAAAAAGCTCCAAAGGACTGTATAATGAATCCACTGGTCCGTCAACACAGGGTCAGCCATAGCCTCAACACAACTTACCAGTAAGTCTGCTCCAAAAACATTTGCTCCACAGTTAAGGTTAAACAATGGCATTTGTTCCACACTTTCAGGTATTTTCCACTGGGCATGCCAGCAGCAGGGAGAGAAACATAATAGAGGGAAATTCTGTATTACATGACAGGGAAGGGGAGACCCTGACATCATTGACGCCCAACTTATGCACAACTTCCTGTGGAACCTCCTGCCCTGCACCAAAACTTTTAAGCAGCAGACTTTTCAGGAAAGTGTCATATATAGGATTCAGGGGCTTACCCTGTGACCGTCATGTGCACAGGAAAGACTCACCTTTTGACTTGTGCATTTGAAATTTTCTGGAGCTTCTTCACCATATTTACAATGGCCTAGCTTCATGAAATTAAAGCCTACATTATTTCTTCCCTTAATGATTCATCTCATAGCTATTTTCTTATCATTTATCTGATTAGTTATAACTTGTCAGTAAAGTAGCTGTTAAACAGATAACTCATATAAACTCTTCATTGCCGTAGCTTAGATACTCAACTTTCTTTATCACAAAGTAAATATTGATATGTATGAAGTTGAATTATTTTCTTTGTACTACATCATAAATGTTTCAGCCATTATAACAACACTATGAAAGCCCAATGGAGCCATTTTGATTTTCAGATCTATGATGAACTTATCTGAACGCTGTTTCAGTTTTAAAATGTTTTAACTTTTGAAAGATCTGTTCGACTTCTTTGACATACCTACAGTTTCACATCTGATTAAACGACGCGACTCTTTTTTGAAAAGCAATGACTCAAATACCTTTAATTAGCACAGAACAGAGCAGAAAAGATCCATCCAAATGGAGAGCAGTGTCTTCAACCTAAATTGGAATATCCACTCTAAGTTTAGCTCGGTTCTGCGACAGTGCAAGCAGTTCACATGGCCCCCAGGAAAAAAGGAACCGGAACTTTCACTACTGCTTTACCCTGACAACACTACTCACAAAAATACATTCAAACCACACAAAATCAAACCTCTTTCGCCACTAAGCACGTCTGACAGTTGCAGCTGCATGACGATGACTGGTAACTTCCACTGATTCATGATATATCATGGGCCATTGGCTGTTTGTCATCCCCAGAAGACAGAGCAGGATCCTTGCCACGCATGATTAATATTCGCGTGTAGTGTCACCAATGGCTTAATGGTACTAAATATCTAACATTTCTCAACAACACCGACTTACAGCTGCAAGACTGAATTTGGCATCTGACTAGCACTGCGCAATTTACGCTGACACAATACAGTGACTGGACACAGGGCACGAGCAACTCTGCATCCAAACAGGCAGTAAAATGAGAGTTATCTCACTAAAAAAAAAAAAAAGACATATCGTGTTTTTCACACACGACAGACAAGAGGTTATCTTTACCAGCGACCCTGCCCCGCCCTTCATCACCCGACGGAATGAAACACTACTCTCTGTAAGAAAAATAACGAATTAAATCTTCTGAATAAATTAACCTGACTGACAACAGCTCTGATAATAGGACTGATGCTAAATGCAGTGACATTTAGCAAACTATGATTTCCCCGAACGAAGTCTTTGGAATTTTAAACCCTTCAAGTAGCAGTGAATGTAGATGTTGGAAGCAGCATCAATACCCAAGTTAGAGTTAAGAATGAACTCTGGTGTGACAAACTAAACTTCAATTTTACATACTATAAGTCATCCCAGAAACCTAAGGTAATTCCACTAAAGTAGAATTGCGTAAATAAGATTACTTTATGTGTGGATAACCACCAGTGCCAACCTCCTCCCATCGGGAAGTAACTTCACTTCAACGTTAGCCTCGAGCTCCAATGTTAGCGAATTAGCCACATCCCTTACGTTAAAAAGTTTGAAGGTAGAATGTAAAAGTCTCAGCACAAACTTACCTGTAACAGGTTTATTCCGCTTGAAAGTTAATGTGTAACTTAATTTTAAAAAAATGGCTTCGTAGTTCCACTTTACAAATCTTTGCCCCGTCTTTCTTTTTCTGCTCAGCAGCGGCACCGACCGACCGACAGCACCGTCAGTTACTCACAGTATTGCACAGCACTTCCGGTTCGTCCTTTCAAAATAAGACGAACGGCGAACAAATGCAGTATTATGTAATATATTTCAGCGTCAGAAACTAATCACACTTCTTTTACCAAGACATTTGTAAATATTATTATTATTGTTATTAAGCTATTATGCGGAGACTGTCTTGACTTGGCATTTAATGTTTTAAATTAGAGGTCTACTAAAAGTCACACAGAACAGTCAAAATAATATGTACTACTTAAATAAAATGTATTAAAGCGATAGAAGAAACAATGCCACTTCTTAATGCGACTTTCGTAACAAATCCTGACGAACGCCAAAATTTTTATTTTGAAATTTCTGAGCTATTTAACTTTGTTGACTTTACTTACATGGTAGAGGTGTGGCTGCCTGATGTCACATCCCCTGAAAACTTCTGGTTACTTCATCCTAAGGCATATGAATGGTATTAATGGTCCCCAGTTTTCCCAGTGTGGGAATCTCCAGGGGTTGTGGGAATACGTCAAGGCTTCATCATCAATATGACAAATAGTTGTGTTGTCTCATCTTCCTTTAAAAATATCAAAATAGGATGATTTTAGCTATCAACCAGTATATCTTTAATACCCCAGGACATTTAACCATAAAAAAGTATCCTTACGAAAAAATTTTCTTTTTTTATTTTTTGTTGCAGAAACTTTGGTAATTCAGCTTTCTAAATGCATAACAATTAAATTAGAAGCTCAAAGGTTATTTATATCATAATTTAGGCATGTTTCTCAATATTAATCTGTCACTTCAAATAAAATCCTTACTTCTTCAGACATCTCTGAGCAGAAACACTGTATATTACGCAGCACAACCCACCAGAGATAGTGCAATATCTACTGTTAACATATTCAAAATATGCAGAGAGGCAGCTTTCAAAATGATTCTTCCATTCTGATATTAAAACATCAGAAAACAGTGTTAATAAAGAAACATTTTTAAAGCCATAAAAAAAACAAATGTTACTCCTTATGCTGCTTTTAAAATTAACATGTATTTTTATTTAAAGGAAGATAGAACTTAAATAAGACAATGAAAGTCTAACAACAATAATAATCCTTAATTCCAACAATGTTCTGTCATTTTTGTAGACACAGATTATTATATAGAAAGGAAGAGAGGGAATGTAACTGCAGATCATATAGGGGTTTGGTCAGTAATCACAGATCAGTGTGTCTATGGCGAAACAAAATGTTATTCTGCAGGTTTAGCACCACCTGTGTCACGGAGGAAAAAGCAGGACGCTGGTGGTGGTTTCAAAGTTTCAAGGTCAACAAACCGTGCCATGCAGAGACCAAGTTTACTGCCACGTTATGAGCAAGAACATTAGAGTGTAGGTCTTTTGACTTTTAAAGGATTGACCTTTGAATAATCTTAACTCCAGACAGATTAGGTCCATCAAAGGGAACAGGCCCCTCTTACAACAGAAACGAGACAAGAACAAAAAACAGACATTCTTTATATAAAGTAGATGGGATTGGAATTGTTGAAAGGCATGATGAAAAGAGCAAAAAAGTAGCCTGTTACAGTATAAGTAGTGCATTCTCCTGTTCATTGTTTCAAAGCAAGAATCATACATTTGTGCATATAAAAGCTTGAACAAAATGGGTTTTATAACAGTGCATGGCTGAATAATATTGTTTCAGCAAGAACACCGAAATGTGACAATGAGTAATGAACCAACTGGGAGGGCTGATGTGTTAAGGCAAATAAGATACATGATAAAATCTATTTTAATGCGAGATGCAAAAAACGATTCAAAAACCTCTTTTTGAGGATGAAAAGTAAAGGCAGCTAAATTCACCTGATAATTAACATAATATTTTAAGTAAAACTACTGCAGCTTCTCCCGTGTCATTTGTAATAAAATAGCAGAAAAACACCTGATAGCACAATTTGCTAACAAGATATGATTTTAAATTAAGGAGCACATATAAGGTCAGCTGTCAAAATGTAACATGAGATGTTAAACAAAGTAAGAAAAAAAGTGCAATGGGGTTCAAAATTAAGTACAATCAATCTTACTGTAACCCCTTGCATGTACATACTTATAATCAATATATAAAAACTTTATTAAATTTTATTTTGGGCTCTATATACAGACATTTACTATTGTTAATCCTGTGCCAACAGCCGATCAGTAAGTTATACGTCTATACTTCTCATTGTTTTTTGTTCTTTATATCTTTAATCTCACAGAGCGCCTTCCTATTAGCACCTATGGGAGCACATCAATGTAAAGTGTCAGTAGTCAGAAATCATGCATAGATTAGATTCTTGTAATCACTGTTGCTCCCGTTTTGTTACAATATTCTTTCTATTTTCTGTAACTGCCACTTTCATACATATGGCTCCCTCTGCACTTGCAAATTTTAACCCCCAGGGTTACATCAATTGTTTTGCCTCATGTCTGTTACGGGACTTTCATTTTTTTGTGTAGAGCTCACATTGAATTGGTGGCACTGCATATGATATTGGGTTTCTGAAATAAAATGGATTTGACTTGACCTTAACCAACATAGTTCTGTGTTATTCATTCAAATGGCCCAGAAGTCTTTGTATATGACCACATTGTTGATTTTTCTCTCTTCCTGCAGAGGGTTAGTGCCCCCTGGCCTTCAGTCAGTGAAATATGCCCTGACCAAGCAGTCCTCCACCTGATAGGAGGGTTAAAAACAAGATTTTTTTTTAATCCGGTGTGTCCCACTGTAATTCTATGGAGAAAGTCATATATCAGCAGTACCATCTCACTTCCAGGTGGCAGCCACAGGGCGAACGCCTGCACTCCCCTTGCTGCCCTTTGATCCCAGGGACTGACCCGAGCGGCTCCGCAGGTCACGGTCTGCATTTTCACTCTGCGCCTGCTCTTCATCATAACTGGTGACACACAGGGAGATAACAGAGTCAAGATGATTAAACACAAGTAATGCAGTGAAAACACCAGACAGCATGTAGAGGAATTTCTGTTCCATAGGTTTGTTTTTACTTGGATCTGCTATGTACACAACATGCTAAAGGAAACTACTCTCGTCATAACAGACCTGCTTTGTCCAAAGTTTGACATATTCCACTGATTTGTGACACAAACACCAGTTACATTTCAATGTCCCTTTGCGAGTTCAGTTGGCTGAGTGGCAGCATCCTTAGGTCACTGGTTCAAATCCCAATAGTAAGGAGAGTTTTTTTAATGATATTACATTGCAACAGCAGCTGAAAATAAGACTACAATTTGCTGTTAGAAGGTTGTAACTTACTAACCAGCTACAAAGGTGTAAAAGCTCCTTTTATGGAAGGGAAACCTATATGTGGCCTTTCAAAGCCAGCTCAACTTTAATTTCATATCCTATCTTGGAACTTTCCTAACAATAGGAAGTGGAACTCTTTTGTTCAATATTTAACACATGGTTGACTAGGCGCTTGAGCAACCCCACAACCATAGTACAAACACAGGACAGGATTGCTTCATCCCCCTTCGATAGCTCAGTTGGTAGAGCGGAGGACTGTAGTTGACACATCAGGTATCCTTAGGTCGCTGGTACAAATCCGGCTCGAAGGAGGTACTTTTAATTGCAGAAAATGGTAACAGCAGCTGAGAACGATCCTACCATTTCCCTTTGAATGATTGTGACTTACTAACTACATAGAGTTATGACGACAAGGATTGTGTCACGACACTCACTTTGTAAAGGCAGTTGATGATCCATATAGATCATGTGTCAAACACCGGTCCTCGAAGGCCAGTATACTGCATGTTTTTAGATATTTCCCTCTTCCAGCCCACCTGGTTCAATTAATGATCAGTTCATTATCGTACTCTGCAGAAGCCTAATAATGATGTAATGGCTTCCAGGTATGATGGAAGAGGGAAATATCTAAAACATGCAGGATACCAGCCCTCAAGGACCGGAGTCTGACACCCCAGATATAGAGGTTTAATAGCAAATTTTTGTCATATTAGTTTTGAATTTGTCCCACTGATAGGTCTGCTACTAGAATTAAAAAGGAAACCCTATGTTTGGTCATTTGAAACAAGCTAAACTTTAATATTATATCACATTGTAGAACTTTTCCAATAAGAGTTGTGGACCAGCTTTGTTCAAAATTCAAATGCTCTCTCAAGTAACTCAACTATCAGAGTGACATGTAGAGCTATACACCTGTAGAGTTTAGCCCCTCATACCCCTTCGATAGCTCAGTTGGTAGAGCGGAGGACTGTAGAGCACATTCTAGATATCCTTAGGTCGCTGGTTCAAATCCGGCTTGAAGGAGGACTTTTTAACAGGGGAAAAATTATAACAACAGCAAGGAACAATCAGTGAGGTAAACTAGAGAAGCACTCAGAGAGAGCAGACCTCTCCCAAGGCAGTGTTTGTACTTTCATCCACTAGATGGTGCTGAATGTACGGACACCATCAAACTCTAATCATCTGTAGGATACCCCATTTCTGACAATCTGTGAAAATTTCATGAAAATCCGTCTGTAACTTTTTGAGTT
>JAQQZY010000005.1:19106471-19119309 GCA_030068375.1 Ostorhinchus rueppellii
AAATAAAACAAACAAACCAAAAAAAACCAAAAAAAACCAAAAACGTTTCAGTCAAAGAAAAACGTGTTCCATTAGAAGTTTTAGGGTAACAAATATTTTTTGTATTCAAACGCTTTTTCTTTGGCTGAAGAGTTTTGGTTTTATTTATTTATTTATTTATTTATTTATTTATTTATTTATTTATTTATTTATTTATTTAATTGAAGTTGAGGTTTATTTATTTATTTTGTTGAAGCAACTTTTTTTCATTGAATAATAAAGAAACAAATATACCTTCAAAGACTTTCAATATTTATTTTACTAAATACATACATGCTTAAACTGTTGCAAATATTTCACAGGTAACACCAAACATGTGAATAGACTTGAAAAGAAAAGAGAGCTCTATTGTTTGTAGTTTACTCAGACAACCACCAATTGTGTTTAAGACGGCCTTTTACATTTTTCTTTTTACTTCTATATTTCAATACAGAGACTAAGAACTAGATAAAATATATATTATGCTTATTAATTGTTGCAGCAATTCACTATTATGTTTGGCTGCTAATATTTAAATTGCCATAAATGTAAAACCTTATATTCCCCATGACATCACTCTTATTTACATGACATACAAGCATATAAAAAACACTTTGACTTAAAAAGCGATTTGTTTCTCATAACAAATACAGAAACGTTAGATGGAAAAAAAATACTGTGCATTTTATTTTTGTGTTTTGTTTTTTATTTTATTTTATTTTTTTGAGCAGTGTTATTAACTCATCCTGGGACATAAAACTGGATCTTGTGATGCAGTCTGTTGTTTTTATCGCCTCCTGCTTGTTATTCTCGGCTGAAGCAGGTAAAGGCGTGGCTACTAATATTTGGTGGCAGTTACCTGAAAGCAACGAGATTAAAGGACGCTGCTGTGAGTATAAGAAAACTCCCAATACGTATATATTTATTTGTTCACAATGCATTGAAACTACATTGTCTTTACATTTATTATTACAGGGCGGCGTCCATTTTAATCTACGCAAACGGTAGGATGTACTTTCGTTTTTTCATGCACCTGTTGTTTTTGTGTGAGGAAAGGATCAACGGACAACTGGTCGTTAATTGTCATATAGAAGTCGGAAATCCCATTAAATGCCACATATATGTATTGATCTGAATAGGGAGCATGTCATTAGTTAGTTTTAAATTGGTTATGTATGTGGGATAAATATGTAATCTAACGTGTTTGATCTTCAGAATGACCTTTGTTTGCTTTGGGTGAGAGGGATGACTTCATGTCTTTGTTATGACACTATGATAAACCATTGAACTGTGATATTTAAATTATTATTAGGCTACTTATAATCTCTGTGAGGTTTTACTTTGCAGCCTATTATTAATGTAAAATTTTCAACTGCCCACGGTCATATTTAAATTTTTTATTCCTATTGATGTCTCATTACAAATATTATTTGCCACTATTTCAATGTAAAACTCAATTTTTCAAAAACACAAACATTTAAGTTACAACGTATATTACCTGAAATCATATTTTATGTCAGCTCAGTGACGGATAAAAGCAGTTTGGTTGATTTGAGTTATGGAAATGGCATATTTGCATTGAGGCACATGATCAGAGGTTCAACAAGAACTGACAACAGGTGCGCGAGGGCAGGTGGGGGTGGAGTTAAAGCTTTTTAGGCCTTATTGTGAGAGGAAGACACCAAAATATGATCAGACTGATGAAGATAAACCATATGTTAATGTCTTAGCAGTTTGTTAAAGTAGTCCAAAATATAAGGCCCACTGTTGAACACAAACAGTGACATGAGGCTGCAGCCATTGGACTTAATCCAACAGGTGATGTCACCTCTTCCAAGCTGGCAAAGCCTGTTTTCTCAAACTGGATTTTCTTCCTGGTAACACAGTTGCAGCCTATCCTGGTCATGTGACTTGTTATTTACACAGCCTCTTTATTGAATGTTGGGAGCCATGCAAAGATAACACACCAACACTTTCAAACCATGGAGACATTATCTGTCTCACTGGGCTAATAAAACTGTATCTGCCTCCACTAATACAGGCTGGTATTAGTAATATGCTTTTTACCTGTTCCATTTACAGAAACTAAGATGGTGGAGCAGACAAGACGTCCACGTCGTGTCATTTCCCTCCAGGCTGGCCCTGGAGGGGTGGGCACCCCATTTGATGTAAACTTCAGGTAAAGGTCTTCCCCTGCTCCAGTGTTGATAATACCAACAAAAACACCCAGCTCAGACAGACTGTGCCTCAGGCCAATCAGTATGTGGGCACATAATATCAAAAACAAACAGCAGTTTTTATTTGCAGAATCACTAGCTCTTTAATTATAATTGCCTGTCCCCTTACTGCTTTGGTGAAGAACAAAAAATAGTAAAATAAATAAATAAATAAATAAAAAAAATACAAAACTCAAGGCACTCTTATAATTTTGAAATGCCTTTATTACTTATGGCATGTCTATATGAACCTGACTGAGCCCCAGTGTGTTTCAGCCTACTGGCCTTCATCAGGAGCAGAAAGGCCAGCAGGCTGAAACACGCTGGGGCTCAGTGAGGTTCATATAGACCTGCCATAAGTAATAAAGGCATTTCAAAATTATAAGAGTGCCTGGGTTTTTCTATTTTGTGCATTGATGGTCCTTTCACCAAAGGGCACCTCTTTAACCATTTTTCATTACTGTTTTTCATTACTGCCTGGAGGTCCATGAAGCGTTCCTCGTTACTGTTTGTTTAAAAAAAGAAAAAAAGAAAAAAAGAGTATTTAATTAACTCTAGTCCGTTATTAAATACTTTCCTTGTGCTGCTGTTCTTTTCTGTATGTTTAGGATTGATGATAGGGCTGCTAGAGCCTTTGGGCGTCAGTTGGCTGTGATTGGAGATCAGTTTCATCAGGAGTGGACCAGTAGACAACCTAACTGGAGACCGACCGCTCTCCACATACTCAGACCTGCTCAGGCACTTACCAGGACCATCTATCGGTAAAAAAAGAGTATTACATATTACATCGTTTTCAAAATTCCACAATTTCATGTAGCTCTCTCCTGATATAACAGTGTTTCCCTCCTGCAGAGACATTCATAATCAGATATGGGACTTCCAGGGTTTGTCTGCTGCAGTGAAGGCCTGGATAGACAGCACTGCATCTGGGCAAAGGATCTTCAGAACTGAGGCCTGGGCAACCTGGGTAACACTTGTTTAATTTGGTATTAAATGTGGCTGATTTCTGGGTCACATGCAAACATACAAATTAGTTATGTTTTGTAGAGAGAACTCCTCAAATCTTTACAAACTGAAAATAGGGGCGCTAAATATTGTGCACTTGAGGATGATACAAACTCAGCCAGACATCAACCAACTATGTTTTTTATGATTCATCTAAAAACGATCAAATGCATGTGAATCGTTCAATCTTGGCTTCCATGCCTTAGCTGCATTTGTTGAAGAGTGTCCCAATAGCCCATGTTTGACTCATATTTCTGAATCTCACAGGTATCCAGTTTGAAACCAGTGACCCGCACTGACTGGACCAGAGGAGCACTTGTCACAATGGCACTGGTTGCTGCCGTGGCTCTTTGCAGTGCACTATGGGTGGACAGGAAAGCCTAAATGTGCTTAAACAGGTCTTTAGACCACTTTATATTTGACAAAAAAATGTTTGCATATGAGTGTTAGTCGCTAAGTGATTTGTTTCTGCTGTTTACTTTGACTTCACTTTTTATACTTATTTAATGAACTGTATTGCATTCTTCACTTGAAATTTGATGAAACGGGGACAATTTCTAAAAGGTTTTGTGCAGGTAACTGAAAGTTATTTAAATTTGAGGACCAGGATGGTGTAATGTAGCAGTGACATGTTGGGTCACAGTTGTACTGATGTCAGGGTTTCTCATGACTGTTGCTGGCCTGCAGTCTTTTGTATGCAGACGAGTTTCTTGCTGGTTTAAGAAGACTAAATTTTACAGATGATGTGTAGCTGGGCTTTATATAAAATTAAGGGAGCTGGACTTTCTGTTTTCAGATTTATGCTTTTTCATGTGATGCAAATAAACTTCATAATTAATACATGTTGTAGCCTCATTAATACAAAACAGGCTTTTATTTATTTACATAATAAAAAAAACACACAAAGCAATATTGAGACTTTCCAGGTTCAGCACATCTCACTGGAGAGTTTGGTGGACATAAGTGAACACTGAGGCACATTTCCTTATAATTTACACTTTTACTCTTCATGAGTAGTGACGTCCACATGTGTATACGTTTTAAAGGCCTTCCTGTTACACTTCTGAAGTGTAGCACCAAGCTGTGTTCCAGGACCCACTTCATAAGTATGAGGGAACTTCTGTCCTTGCGTCCTCTCATACATCTCATGCAGACTTTGCTCCCATTTGACAGGCGACTCAAGCTGCTTCACCAACTGCCATTGAATGTGGTTCTTATTCATGTAGCGCTTGCCATCCACATTGGAGTACACCCTGATCTCAGGACGTCGGATCTGAACAATAGAGATATCCACATGTTAGATGACAGACACTCAAGATGTGAAATTTTTACAAGTTGCATTCATTAGTCAGGATGATTATAAAGGTTAAACTGTAACTCCATCCACTGCATAAACAAAAATAAATACTATACAATAATAAGAAGAAATAAAAGGACAAAAAAAGGCTGAGACAGATGTGGATGTGTGAGACTTCAGGGACATCTCTAGGACAGATAGAAAAATAGAAAAGGACACAAAATCACAAGACATCAAAGCTAAACCACATGATGGCTTCAAAGCTGTGCTGTGGCACCTAAAAAAATATAGTAAGAGAGCCTGTTCAGGCAGGGAAGAGAAGCCTTGAAGCTTTCTACAAATTCACAAGATGCCCTTGTAGAAGCAGCAACTTCACAGAGACACCGCCTCAGTCAGTTGGAAAGTTACTCTCAATGTGTAACTTTGGAGTTTTAACTCATTTATAACCAAACTATTACACTGAGGAAGCATTTCTTGAAGGTTAAGTAACCATTCTGTCAAATGAGTTTGGAGGCTTTGAATAAAGGGATATAACAGGTGAACATAGCCCTAAAGGGAAGGTGCTTAAAAGTATTTCATTAGATTGTGACGTTTCACAGTTGACTTTACATCAGCAATAGACTTGTAGGGTTTAGGATGATTTTAAAACAACAACTGGCATGTTGTGCTATTCTCACCTATAAAATGCAGATGAAAGTTACCATGCACAGTATAAAGATCAAAAACATATATAGTGTACAGTAGCTCTTAAAAAAAACAAAAACAACTCACTCTTTAGTGCATTTCTTTTTTGTAAATAAAGACATTACTGGCCAACAGCCATTTGAGCAAATACAAATCCAGCTTAACATAATTTTTAATGCAAGAACTTTACTTATAGAACAGTGAATTCCTTATCACTACTATCCTAATCCTAACACTATGATAGTCGTGATCAGTTGACTGACCTCCACCTGTCTGAGGACCTCTCGAAGAGGTTCAGTGGCTGACTTCATCAGAACAGTGTGAAAAGCCCCGCTAACTGGGAGGGGTTTGGTCCTCATGAACCGAAGCTGCCAGGAATTCTTCTGAAGGAAATCCAGAGCCTGGAAACACAACACAGCTCTGCTTTAAATACACTACAGATCTTACTAGACATACTATTGACTGTATTTTAAAACATAATCTGACATTTGATGATCAGTGCTCCATATTGTACCTGTTGGTGCCCTGCAATGACCCTACCATCAGGGAATAGGTAGTTGGCCACAGAGCAGACAGGCTCCTCAATGCCCAGACTCAGGCAGTGCTCTTTTGCCAGCAGACAGGCGTGTTTGTAATTAGCCTGAGGGCGGCCAATGACTGACAGCATCCCACTAGGAACTCGCTCTGATGCTTTCTGCATGGCTTCTGCACGTACCTTCACCACGTACAGAGCTAAAAGACACAACAAGAGTATTAAATCAAAACTTCCAACCCCATGGTTTTAACGTGCTGCTTTTAACTATTTACCTTCAGTAAAGTTCATAGCACCAGAAAAGACCAGTGCAGCAAATTCTCCAACACTGAACCCTGCAGCAGCAACACACGTCTCAATAGCCTGTGGACAGAAACATCAGGGGTTACTCATAACTACCAGTGGTGGTTTACTCAACAGTTTCACTTCATTCAGTGTCTGCTTCTAACTCCTTGCAGCAAATCCTGGACTTTTTACTCCACTGTTAATCTAACAGCTTCAGTTATGGTTCTGTTTCTCCAGATGCCTTGAAGGTTTGTGATGAATTTAAGGATTAGGTGTTTTATCATCAGCTTACTTTTTCACTTCTTTCTGAATATAATGGCTATGCTTTTAATACATTGTTACAAAGTTGAAAACAAGTCCGATTACCCTAGCTCAGGGGTATGCAACCCTGGTCCTAGAGAGCCACTATCCTGCATGTTTTAGATGTATCCCTCTTCCAACACACTTGCCTCAAATGATGAGCCTATCACCAAGCTCTGCAGAAGCCCGATAATGACTGTCAGGTGTGCTGGAAGCGGGAAACATCTAAAACATGCAGGATAGTGGCTTTCTAGGACCAGGGTTGCTGACTCGTGCTCTCGCTGATGAAAAGTTGACTTTTTAAAGATACATGATTCGCACAGGATGATAATAACACAAACATGAGCTTAACTTTAAATACATGTATTTACAGCAGTAAAATGCAGCAAATATATGACTGCTGTAGTTGTATCAAACCAAAAGGGTTTTAATAAAACACTGAAAAGGACTAATTTACTGGACAATGACTGGTGCATTTTGCTGATAATGCTTTTAGTTACTTACTTATGCATGTATACTTAGTTCATTTTCAGTAATTGAACCATTTCAATGCTAGTGTGGATACATGACAAAAACCCACGAATAAATAATATTTTTTAATACTGCTGGAGTGTTATAAAAGTCAAAAGGTAGCAACATTGATTCAATACATTAGTTGTTTTTTTTTTTGTGAAATTAAAAAAATGTGGTTTCCGTTAAAGTCGATGAGGCTTTTTTTTGCCATGAGGATCCTGTACTGCAATACACTAATGTGATGAACTCATTACTAATCTCTGACATAAAACAAATCATATCCCTCCACCAAGTAGTAGTCAGTATGAAAAATATTCATTCTTAGTATATAAATAAATATACATTACTATTTATTTATTTTTAATAAAACAAGTGGCATCACCTATGCAAATTGTCATTTCAAGGTTTACAATCCTAAAAAAAAAAAATATTGGAAATTTGATAGTTTTGAGCTGAAAAAAAAAGTTGATATATGGTGATTTTATGGCAGTTTTTGAAATGTACATTTTTGGCTCCATCATTCCCTGAGGGTGTAAAATTGTCTATGCTGAATAATAGACCTGTAAGATGATCTATTATCTATGATGTATGATCTAAATCCAATTTACACAATGTGAACGAGGGTGCTGGGACACGTTCAATTCAGGTGTTTTTTTCCCCCTAATATATATATATATATATATATATATATAAATAAAAGAAATATTCTTGCTGAAATTTATGCCGTAAGCTGTAACACAGCCATAGTGACCAGTAAAAAAAATACAAATAAAAAAATAAAACAACAAAAAGGTAGACAATTGTCCTGGGGGTGAAATGGAAGTGTGCTTAGAGGCTCCAGGGGCCTTCTTCAGATACCGTGGGGTTGACATGGTTGAGCTTCTCCACTGCTGCCAGTGAGGTGACAAACACCGCTGGCTGACAGTGGACCGTCTTCATCAGCTCCTCCTCGGGTCCCTCCAGGCACAGGGACAGCAGGTCGTACCCGAGGACCCTCTGGGCCACCGCAAACATCTCTTTAACATTGGGGTACTTCAAAAGCCCTCGACCCATGCCCACAAACTGGCTGCCCTGGCCAGGGAAGAGGAGCACGGAGCAGTCGCTGGGGTCCTTCCTGGGTCTGTGGACCTCCTCGCTGTCCGTGGGGGAAGCGGGCGGATCGGGGCTCTCAGGTGGCGGGTGGTGCTGGGTCTCATCCTGGGCTCCAGGCGGGTTGGTGGACAATCTTCCACAGAGAGGGAAGAGCCGTCTGAGCCCTCCTCTGGAGGCCGCCGTCAGGCCGGACAACAGCATGACGTCTTCCGATTCTAACGCTGTCCTGTCGGTTAAAATAAAGCCATAACCTGCCTGGATGAACCGAGTTTAATAAACTAAATCTCATGTCTGTCAGGAAAACTGTTATCTGTGTTCGGCATGACATTTCATGGTGGCCGCCATGTTTGAAGTCAACGAGGGACTTGTTCGTTATTTTACTTCCGGTTGAGTTTTCATTTCCGGTTGTTATAGCATCACCTCCAGGTCAAGCGTCATAGTAGTAGTGGTTCAAAACTCTCTGTAATCTCTCATAAAACAAAACAAACAGTCATTCATAATATATAAAATACAGAATATAGTGATAAATAAGGCCGGGGTATCCAAAATTGTGGACATTGGACTGCACAGATGGACAGATGGACCAACACTGGTAAAAGCATAACATCCTAGGTGACGGAAAATATCTAAAAACTACATTAATTTATATTTATAAATCTAAAAATTAGATTTTAAATCTAAAAAAATGATATACATGACTGGGCGATGTTATAAGTGAAAGATTTTACTTCATTTGATTCCAAAGTAATAAATGATACTAATAAATGTATTATATTGCACCTCTTAATCTGTAGTGAGCTCACAAGCCTTTTTTTTTTAAATCCCTTTTTAACCCATCATGTGAAGCCAGACACTGTTGTGTTGAGTTTATCCTGGCCACTAATTACTTCTTCTTTCTGCATCTGAAGTAAACTCTTAAATCAAATTGCTTCAAATTTCCAAAATTATACAAAAAAAACCTGGAAAGCTACAAATCCTACATTATAGGTGTACTGATAAAGTTGTCAGTGTTTGGACATGTACAGATGTATTTGTGTGTTTGATGTGGAATACCTTAATGCAAAGAGAATAACACAAAATATTTCCTCCTCTGCTTAATTTTGTTGATGACATGTTGGAAATTAAATGGTATTGCTGTTTTAATTTTCATTGGTGTATTATTTTTTCACTGTAGCTTATTTTCAGTTTCCAGAATGCTGTTGTTTGAATTACTTTCTCTCTCTCTTTTTTTTAGTCTGTGTTCTCTGTGGTTAAAGCCACATGCCCTGGAGAAGTAAAAGTATGAACACATAACATTTGTGACTTCCCTGATTTGACTATTGTTTGGGGCCTTTTTTATGTTGTGGGATGAGGCTGAAGAAATGGTGATGTGGATCTGTAAATACATTCATCTGTATCTAAATCCTTACTCTTTTCATAAATTGACATTCTATGATGCAAATGGTCCAATACAATGAAAAACATGTGAAAGAGTTGTTTATTAACTAAAAATAAATCTATACACTTAAAAAAAACTTATATTCAAGTCACATTAAATCACATCTTTCAGAAGTCGAACAGTATAAGGGATAGTTTTAATGAGAGATGTTATACTGATTCATTCGGGTTCAACAGAATAATCACAAATCAAATTATATAGTACACACACTATTGGACAAAACTGTAAATCTCAGGTGATCATCGTGAAAACTGTTTATTTTCATTCCTGGATCACATCATTCTTTTCATTCTTAGTGAACATCTAAAAATATAAATATATTGCAACACTTTAGCCATTTTCTCAGATTTTACTCAACTGTTCTTCCTCCTCTCTCAACGAGTGAGCCTGCAGGTCTTTAAAAAAAAAATGAGGATTTCATTTTCCCATTATGAGTTGAAATGTGAAAGTTGTTTCCCAAACTGTCACATTTCACATTTGTCCATTGGGGTTTTCCTGTGATTCCTCCCAGCTGTCCGACAGATTGGTAGCCTCATTCTGCTTCCTGAGCCTCTCATGATCCTCTGGTGTCTGACTGTTCTCATCAGCTCTTACTTTATATTTAGAGACGAATTCATTACTGGCTAGAGCACCTTCCTTTTTGGGACACATGTGTCTAGATAAGAGGCGATGTTCCAGACGTTCTACATATAAAACATAAAAAAAAACAACAAATTAGATATACATGTTAGAATAAAGATACATTTGAAAAGGTGAACCAAAGAGAGACTGAGTTAATGTGTGTAATTGTAAATAAAGTTTTAAAGGAGCTATGTGTAATTTTTCTACTTTAAAATGTGGAAATAGGACCTAAAAGCATCATTTGAGTGTCTGAGATAAAGAGTCCTAAAGTTATGCCAAAGATGCCAATGTATTGGATTGTAGAGTTATGAACTGAATTTTGTTTGCAAGATTTATGTGGCCACCAGAGGGAGTAGTGAGTCACTACTACACTACATCTTGGACATTGAAAACTAATGTCACAGGACCTTTGAAATTGATGCGGTGGGATGAGAACCATTAAGAAACGACTTCTGGGGTGAAAAAAAAGACAAAGTGATGAAAGTAAGAAGCGCGTTTTAGTTTACACCATTGGACACAATTCTAAATTAAAAGAATGGCGTTAGATGATGAAATTACAATGTTTCATCTGCACGGTTTGATTATGAGGTATATGATGTATAAAGTTATGTCATGTCTCTGTTCTATACTCATCTTTCTTGCTCTCTCTCTCTCTTCCTCTCTCTCTCTCGCTGGCTGTCAATCAATCCTCATGCCAGTGCAATCAACCCGAGTGGGAGCACCTGTTTGACCAGGTGTTTCTTATTCAGGCTTCCTATATATTCACCTTCCCTCTGCTTTCTCATCACCAGATTGTTTTGAAGCCTCATACTTGAACTTTCCTGCACTACTCCTGATCTGTTGTTTGTTACCTGACCTGAACCTGCTCTGACCTGTCTGTGTGCCTCCGACCTGTGACCTGTTTGTTCTGTCCTGACCACGCCTGAACCCTGGTTAGTAGAATCGCCTTTGTTGGACAACTCTCTCTGAGCCCGAATCACGTAAACCTGACCTGCCTTTACCTCCGACCATGCCGCCACCTGATCTGCACTGGAACCTATGGTAACTGCCTACTGGACCGGACTCGACCCTCGCCATCGCCAGCCCCTTTGGACCCAGGTGCCACCGGACTTCAAGCTCAGTACCCCTAGTACTGAGCATAAGAGGATTCCCTTTGAACTGTGTTTAACACTAGTGACTCTGATCTTGGTGATTATTCAACCTTTGTCAAATAAACTGTTTGGAACTTTATTTGTGGTTTTGACCTTGCATTTGGGTTCAAGCCTGGCCTGTTACAAGTTATTATGTGTTATTATGTTCACAAAGTTCTTGTTGATCCACTGTTCAAAATAAACAGTGATAATTTTGACCTTGTTTAGACAATTCAAAACAGATCTTTAGTGGAGCTACTAAACTGATTTGTGGCTTTATGGTGGCTGTTTTCTGTTAAAACACAGAGCTATGCTAACAGAGCCACTATTAGCTGATGTAGTATGTGAATATTATCAGACACAGTGTTCTTTTAACCAACTGTTGTTGTGAGTTTCTGTTTGAAGGTGAAAATTTGATGGTACCGTAATACAGATGAGTGTGAACAATGATCTTTATACTTTATTCAGTGAGTGATACAGTCTGTGGATACATAGTGTTGATCCATTAGTGGTTTTGGTAGTTGTCTGTTCTTATATGTGACTTCCCTACTGTATCAATGCGACATAGAACTCCTTCAATAACATATACAATGCTGAATTTCTGTTCCCCTTCAATGTGTTCTGTACCTGCAGGTGAGACAGGCTGCATCAGGCGGTTCAGCTGGACGTTCCAGTGCCGTACGTGTTTACTGGCATTCCTCAGCTTCTCTTGTACCTCCTAGACAGGGGAAATATCCTGTTATCTACGTGATCTTGCTGTAATGTAATATATCAGGTTGCATGTTGAGCCATTACTTTTTCTAAATCTCCTATCCTTCATGTTTCTCACCGCAAGGTGTTGGTGGCTCCTTTGGCGACAAGCACGGAGATCCTGGAGCTCCTGTGAGGCGGAGTGGAGGGCTGAGGGGGTGTCGTCCTCCGTCACACTGTCTGAGACCTCCCGTATGGGGCTGAGGCACTGCAAGGCCCTCTGCTGCTCCTGGAGGAGGTGGAACTGCTTCTTCTTCTCCTCTTCAGCCTGCAGAAACCTGGGAAGGCAAAAAACAAGATGACAGTCATTAAGTAAGTACAAGTTTTTACAGTGGTGTTTGATTATTGGAGAATACAATGTGTCTGTGTGTGTGTGTGTTACCTCTGTAGGTCCTGCTTAGCCCTCTCTTCCTCCAACCGAGCCTGGATCTCCAGGTTTAGAGCGGCTTCCAGTTTCTCCTGAGTCAGCTCCAACTCCTGGATCCTTCTCTTCTGCTGCTCAGCCTCCCTGTCCTTCTCCTGCATCTCGGCCTGCATACTGTCCCTCAGCTAACACACACACACACACACACACACACACACACACACACACACACACACACACACACACCCCTATTCAGTGGAAAGAACTGACCTATTCCTGAATCACCTTTTCCAGGAATGCCATTACCTTTACTCAACCACTAAAAATTACTAAAGGTTAAGCCGTAACTTTATATTGCCAAGGCTTTCCTGCTCTTTTCCAAGGTCAAAGCCAATGGGATGGATGCTAAATGCTTTTTCAGATTAAAGCTGTCAGTGCCATGATGAGACCCTTGCACCTCAGCACATAGCAAGGTACGCCACAGTTGATGATTTTTAATGTAAGCATATTAAGTTTTTTTTTTTTTTTTTCAGGCTACTCTCGTTTTAAGAAGTTGTACAAAAAAATTTAAATAGGCCTATTACTTCTTGTGT
>JAQQZY010000005.1:19122506-19146380 GCA_030068375.1 Ostorhinchus rueppellii
GCTTCTTTTACTCTCAAGATTTTAACTCTGCATTTTAACAAAGGTGCAGTAGTAACTGTTACTCCAGTTGTAGTTGTATTGACTCTATAAGAGTAAATAATACTTAACACTGGCTTTTTAACTCTTGCGATTTTACTGTGCATGTTAGGCCAGATACAATGATACATGTTCAATTAATAAAGTGTTTCTCTGTATTTGGTGCTTATTATACACGTCACCACACACCTTGAGTCCATTCCACCTTCTGTCTCTGATCAGACGCACTCATCTCAAAGGTTTTATTGTGGGTTTTCACACAGAACAAACAACGTTTTCCCTCTCTGTCTGGAATAGGCTAAAAAAAACAAAAAAAACAAAAAGGGTTAAAAACAGAAGAAAGAAATAGCACAGCACATCTTACAACATCTGTGTACTTTCATTTAATCAGTAAGTCATAGTAACAGTAAAGGGACCTGTGCTTGTTATTTTCATGCAGCTTGCTGAATATCAAAGCATGCAACCATTTTTCCTCACTGACCTCGATCACACAATTCTTATCTAGCAGGATCTCGCCTCTCTTATCTTTCAAGTCCTCACTGACGTAGTATGCCATGGAGGTGGGCTTCAACACAAACCAACGCTCTGTCCAGTTCCTGCGTACATGCCCCTTCTTCCACATGTAACCCTACGAACAGCGTAGAGTTGAAAAACACATAAGAAAAAAAGAGAGCAGATGAACTGGAAGGAAAACACAGGGAGACTCACCCTCTTCAGAACATTGTGGTACATCTCCAGATAGACCTCGTCCAAAGCCAGACTGAAGGCTTCGGGACTAGTCACCCTCAGCAGCCGACCCACACCCATGTGCTCCAAGAAAGCCCACACTGACATGCCTTCATCCTGAAGTGTGGAATCCTGAAATAATAAATCTTCCAGGGGCTTCCCATCCCACTCCTGACTCATTGCTGAGGAGATTTTCTTGAGGAGATACTCCACCTAAATGCAATCACATATGAGATTACAGAAACATTACAACTTACATAATAATAGGTTACTCATACACTACAATGTAATTCTTTACAGGGGCAGGCTACTGTGCACATAGTACAAAAGTGGTTTATTTTTGTCTCTGTCGACAGGAAACCAAACACATCATGGAGGAAGGGCAGGAAGGAAGAACCTCATTAACTTACTAACTTGCACTCTTTTTTTTTTGACAACAAAAAATGCAGTGAAATGACTCTGTTGGGTCTCAAATTGTACTTATTTTAGAATTATATTAAATCAGGACTTTTCACCTCCTTTTTATTTCTAAGTAGATTGGGCACAATTAGGAACTACATCAAATAAAGAAATAATCCTGTATATTTTCCCTGTTTCATCTGATTCATAAGTCCTATCTGTCTTACCTCCTCAGGGATCATCACTAGTGGGTAGCGGTCCTCTGACAGCAGGTTGAATAAACAGAAGAGTTTAAAACAGTCTCTCTGAGATAGCAGTGTATCCTCTGGGACTCCCTTATAGTTCTTCTTCATCGTCATCATCCAGCACAGGTCATCAAACTTCTCTTTGTCAAACATTCCCTCTTTGACCTGGAAAACAGAAAAAAGGCTTGTAATGACTGACTAATATGGCTCTGCATGGACTGATGTAAGTAATATAAAGATAGACAAAAGAAGAGAAAGAAACAGTTAGAAAACAGGCAATGGACGACATTGACAGGCAATAGTGTTATTTTGAATCAGAATGTAAAAAAATACTTATCTTCAGTTAACTTTTCCAAGTAGCAGTTGGAAAATATTGGTATTACAGTGAAATTCCATTGACATTCAATCATGGCGTTAGCTTATGAGTTCATCATAAAAAGTAATACATGGAATTTTGCTAAAAACAAAACAAAGCAAAATAAAAAAAAAACCAACAACAACAACAACAATACAAAGACCATCTATGCCTTGTTCATTGAGTGGAGAAGAGTGGCAAAGATTGAATTTGTTTTTAAAAATAGGTGAAGAAATGCTTCATATTTTACCTCAAATACAGTAAAACCCTCTACAGTCTAATGCTGTCATTTTCAGCCATTGTTAAGATTGTCTACATTTAAAAAATCCTCCCTATGAGCCATGTGACATGAGAAAAAGAGAGGGGAAGAAATGAAAATATACACTGTGGTCCACAAAGTTGAAATAATTTTGTTTTCAGACACATTCTTCTTTTTTCCCTACATAAACACATCAGTAATCCCCTTTGACCAGGTACAATGAATACAAACTGAGTCCCAGTTCCACTGTATCTATCAAGAATAAGTAAATCACATTGTCAAAATCATTTCATGAAAAGAGGTAAAAATGTTTTATTCCATCTTACAGGGCAACAGTTTATATATGTGATAAACTTCGGCTTAAATTTCTAAACAAAACAAAATAAACACTGGCATTTTGTCTTTGACTAAAAAATATGCTGTATTTGTATTTTAATTAGATTGTTCATGGCAGTAAACTAATATTTGTTCTAGACTATATATGTAATAAAAGCAGTGTATGGATTAGTATTGGAGTTCTTTTGCTCTCTCTCTCTCTCTTTTTTTTAACCCCACTCCACAGGGATACAGCAGTGACTTTACCTTATCCAGGATATACTTGTTGAGGTAGGGCATGTAGCCATGATTGGACACTGGTCCATCATCATCATCCTGGAAGTGTTCCTCCAGAGCCACAGGGTCATGTGGGATGTTCAACACTGTGTACAAATTATGGGAAAGCACCTACAGAACACATACACACATAGAATATTTTATAACTTTGATAACATGAATGTGTTTTGTGATGATCTGAAACAAGCCTACAGTCACATAGGATTTGCTTTTATCAGTGTTACTTCATCCCCAAACCCACACAGACACAAGCTCAGTCAGACAGTCCTCAGTGACTAAGCATGTCAGGACAGCTTTCTGCTATTTCCTTGGATTCTTCTCACCTATGTGGACTAGGGCAGGCATGTAGGGACTGGACAGAAACCAAAGAGCTGCACATAAACTCACTGAAAGGAAGGTGATGGCAAAACTAGACCTGTTCTTGTCTTATCACTTATTTTGGGATGTTATTTGACTAGTTAATGTTTCTGAGCCTCTTCAAAGACTGGACTTTGAGCTTCAAGTCTTAACCCCTCTCCTCTGCCCTGGCTACGTGTCTGTTTGGGAAAAACTGCAGCTTTTACACATATTTGACCTCGACTTTATGTGTGTTTACTACTCACAAAATCACACACTGAAAAAAATAACACACTGATGAGCATTTAGGTTTTTATCCAAAGTAAAAAAAAAAAAAAAAGAGTAGCAGAGGCTATGATCTAGATGACGCACCTCGGTCTCCTTTTCTTCATCTTGAAACGACTAAATACGATAAATCTTACCTTTAATTGCGATTTAGACACTTTGCCACACTTCTCCACGTCCAGCGATGTAAAAGCGTACCAGATGGATTTGAGGAGCTCGGATTTTAGGTCCATTTTGAAGACCCTAGTGAGCGCGTAACAACTACATATCCAAGCGCGGAGCAGCGGCTTTTACGCAGCCACAGGCAAGTGGCGGCGGAGAGAATTGCCAAATAAATGTGGGGCAGAGCACAGACTGAACAGCAAACAGACCAAAAGTAGTCAGATGTAGGGCGCACACACTTAAAGAGGCGGAGAGTAGAGATAAAACTTCACCTCTCACGCGATCCTCCACAATAAACGCACGTAAAGAAGAAAATAAAATGTGCCAAACAGAGGCAGAGACTTCACAAATATATTATAGACAGATGGAAACAGATGACAGCGACAGGAATCAGAATAAAAAGCATAAATCAAGACCTTCTAGGATTGATAGCAGCTCTCATATTCAAGTTCTGGGCCATTTACAAGGGTGGATTTCTAAATTCCTCAATGTGAAAAAAACAAATAACAGCTCTTGTTATCAGATTCAGGAGGCATACCTTGACTTTAAGACACACCCAGTTATTAACACAGCCCAGGGCCACATTTGGCATCATCTTAAAATACTAAACGTTATCAAATACAACAGTTTGAGCCTCTAATTGTTGTTGTTGGTTTTTTTTTCACTCATAGAGATAGTTTGAAATTCAACATTTTAACCTTAGTATGTTATTGGAATGCATTCCTTTTATGAAATAGTTATGTAGAAAATCAGGTTCAGTGAAGTTACCATATTTGGTTTCGTAGCTGTAAAAATAAAACATTAAACAAAAAAAACAAAAAAAAAATGCAAGAAATAAATACAAAAAATACCATAAAAACACATGAAAGGCAAAAAGAACATAACTTTTACAACATTAGAACAACATCAGTGGTGATCCAGACCCTTGCCCACATCCACATTCACCCTTTGAACATTATTCCTTACATTAGTACCATTACTTCATGGTACCTAACAAAGCAGGTCCACTCACTGTTCATGCACTGGTGGACCTTACAGACCCTGGAGACCACATTAGATCTGAGATTGTTGACTTACTGTCCTCACTGGAACTATTACTGTCACTATCTTGTGTATGTGGAAATGACCAAAAACAGTCACTTGCCCAATAAAAGGTTAATGCCCATGTTAAAGCCAGTGGCTAAATGTGAAGATCATGTTCTCAGGTTGTCTACAGACCAAACAGATATGATCTTTTGCCCCACTGTCCATCCTAGTGAACATTTGTTTTGGCTCAGTAACAGTCAATAATAGCACCCAGTAAAGCAGCCCAACCCAGACTAGGTTTCACATGTATTATAAGCAAAGTGCCCCTTGTGGTTTCCCTGACTTAAGGTGTTGGTTGAAGGTCTTTTAGAGCTTGGCTTTTGTGTGATGAAACTGCTGGTGAGGATGTGCTAATGTCAGAACACAATAAATAGGCTAAACAAGGACAGTGAGATGTGATCAGACACACACCATCCATGATGAGCCTTGCTGGAGCATATGTAGGTTAATCAATAGAATAATTAGGTCATGACAATGGTAGCAGTGTCCAGAGGCTACAGCCTATGCTTCTATGAGTCCAAACAGTCCTACAGTATATTGGTTTTATCATACATATTTAGTGAATACATGAAATATTATCATTTGCATGTAGAACATGATTTTCTGCTCCATAAACTAATCAATACTGGATCAGCGTGCTATGTTTCTTCATCAGCTTCTTCTATTTGTCGTCTCTTTTCAAGGGCAGATCTAATCACTGTTGTCTCAGGTGGCAGAAATGAGATGTCATTCCATGGCTATAATTCAGAATTACCTGGCTCGAGGTCTCGGTGAGGATGGACCACTCCCAGCTCAGAGAATTTACCACTCTGGCACATTCCCAGCATGCCCTGTCTCATAAAATTAAGCCCAGAAGCTTAAGGTGTTTGAAATTCAGACAGGAGCTTCAAATCTATCACCAATAAGAATGAGCGACAAACATTGTTTTGGTTTTACGAAAACACAAAAAATGCACAATACAAGATTTGAAAACAAATTTTAATTACATTACATGCTTCAACTATGTCTTCAATATTAATTTGTCATTTTGCTCACAGTCACAATAATATTACATCACAGAAATAATACTATTGTCATAAGATAAGATAAGATAAGATAAGATAAGATAAGATAAGATAAGATAAGTCCCACAGCTATAATTCCATTTTAATCATGTTTTTTTGTGCTGTGGATATACTTTACTATTCCAGTCATGCTTGTTTGTACTTGTGATAACAGAATATGTACATGATATTATGTTTTATATATTTATTTACATTTGTAGTGAAAGGTGTGTGTTATTCTATACATAGGAAAGGTAAGATAAACAATGACTTAGAGGGAATGTATTGCTGTAAATAACAATTCAGTGCATGTAGGTAATCTTTTACTGTATTCATAATCATAACAAATTATAATAACTTAACGAAAGAAAATAGACCATTGTGATGTTAAAGTAGAATTAAAATTCATTGTGAGGAAGAGCATGAAAAATGCAGATGTGATCCCAACTTCTAGTCACTGTTTGGCTGCGCAGCCTCTACATTTAAGTAATAGCAATATCAATGTTATGCATAAAGTTCTTGGCGTTATCACTTAAGTTATGATGAGATAGACTTGTGCTTCAGGTTGTGACTGGAACAGTGACTGGAAAACATCACTTAATGTAGTCATAATCTTACAGAAAATCTACAGCACTCAATACAGTACATGTTTTACAGTTTTTCAGTTTTATAAACATCACAAAACACCACATACAGGACTTAATAATAATTACCATTACCTTTAGAGCATAGTGTATTCTTTGTAATGCCAAACCTACATGGATATACAGATATGTTTCCATTGCAGCCAAGCTAAACTATCTAAAATGAAAAATTGCTGGTAAACATTCCTGGGCAGTCAGTATTGAGATGGTCTAAATAAGAAAGGAGATGGGAAATTTCTGACAAACAGGTTCAAAGACAAAACTGTTATTTCCATGCTGCCCAAAACAGAAAACAATTCTTCCCCCAAGTATTATTTTTTGCTGTACATAGTTCATTCTGGATTAACCTTGATTTCTGACACCAACATATGGACAAGAACCTCATTTAAGGGAACACCTCTGTCACTGTCAGATCAAGAAGCATTTTTACATTTGTGCTGTAAGCAGAGTCAGGCAAGCAGTTAAGTATAAGAGGGATGCAAAGTGAAAATAAATGCTGTTTTATAAAGTAACCTCTCCCTTCTAGACATTCCAATGTGAAACTTTTCATTGATATTTATTTCTCACCCTGGAAACACAAGATAAATGACTATGTTTTAGGCAGCCAGTACTCCTGGTTTCCTATAAACCATGTGCTTGACAGATGATTATGAACACAAACTCCACCAACTATGCAACTCTATTATTCTTTAAGGGAAGTAAACATTCCTTCCAAATTATCTTCAAAATTTTTCTTCTGGTTTTTTTGGTATTCATTTTCGAAACTGACCATCAATGTGCCACTACACGTCGATGTTGCCTTGGTGCCAATCTGTTGGCAAGCAGACAAGCTAGAGCGATGCCTCCTATCTGAGTGAATGCCAGTCCCAAAACAGTGGCAGCAATATGAAAGACGTTGTCATTGACCAAGCTAAACACTTTGCGGAAACAGCCATGTGGATGGATCCCTGCAATAACTACTCCTTCGTTGTCATCTGACAGTAGAGGACGGTTCCTGCAGCCCTTACGCCTAATGCAACAGCTGTCCGGTAGGGACACAGAGGTGCCATTTTCAGTGGATGGGAAGGCCATATGTTGGATGGCCCAGTCTGAGGAGAGCCAATCACGCCAACCCTCTGCTCCACAACACTCCAAGGCCCTCTGTAAGCTGTCTAAAGCATCTGCACGACCTTCATCCTCCGTGTAACCTGCCACCGCTCGCTGTAGGCCGCTGCGAAATCCTCCAGCTATGTCTTCACGGTAGAAAAGGCCAGATAGTCCAGCGGCCAAACCAGCAATAAGTGCAGCAAGTTGGAAGAAGCCATAGGCCCTAAGCACACAAGGCAAGTTTGCAGCTACCCCGAGACAGCCCAGGAAACCCCAGGCCGTGACAGCTGCCCCAGTGGACAGAAGGATGAGTGGGGCATTGGGGTAGCGATTGGTAGACAGCAGCATGAAGTCTGCCAGTGAAATCTGCGCCCATACTCCCAGGGTAAAGATGGCCAAACCTGCAGCCCAGAAGAGGCAGCTGAAGGCCAGGAGACCCAGGCGCAGGAGATGCATAACTCCCACTGGGCGGCAGCAGGGTGTCGCAGCACCCCCAGGTGGAGGCACAGGAGGCGCCAGGGAAGCTTCTGAGCCAATTGACAAAGATAGTCGCTGGTGTTGGTGGAGCTGATCCTCCTGCTCTCGATATGATGGGAGCAGGTAGCCAGGAATTGCAGAGGGTCGACGAGGAAAAGGAGGAGGAGTGAGGAGATCAAGACCCCTTGGAGAGGACAGTCTTCGTACAGCTAGCTGCTCACGCTCCCAGTCCAAAGCTTGTCTGCTGGGACTGGGTCGAGCTGACAGGGAGTCATAAGGCAGTGCAGAGCTCATGGTCCTGGCTCTGGTTTTATCTACTCCTCTCTCTCTCTCTTTTTACACACTCCCCCTTCTTCTCCTTTTTCTATCACTCTCGTCCCCCTGCAACACACAGTCCCCCTCCCGCTTCTTTATGACTTGTTATTAATCCGCCTCCAGCTCCACGATGCAGACCAGACTGTAAATCTCACTGATGGGTCTTTCCTTGAGCTCTTATCTGCGTCCACAGCCCCCTTGTTTCCACTCTATTTATCTGTTTATTTCAGGTGTTTTTTCCACTTGCATGGTCACCGAGAGTCCGAAATCCTCTGCTGACAGCCACATCCGACATCTTCTGGCTCTCTGCTGCCCCTTGCTCTGGTCACGGAAGGTGAATGCAGTGAGATGGTCCCGCCATCAACATGCACACCCTCTCTCGGTGTGGAGGAGACATCCATTTGAGGTGGAATGTCGTCCATTGATTAAGCAAATATAAATAGAAAACTGTTAAAAACTATTAAACAGAACTTTTATGATGTGCCAACAAAGACATGAGGCTGTTAGTGGATATTATTTTATGGATGAGTTTCAGTTGACACCATGACAGACTGGAATAAGGATTTAATGGAACTCATCAGTGTGCAATATAACGTAAATGAAGTAAAAAAAAAAAAAGAAAAAGAAAAAGTAAAGACATTGTATTAAACAGAAATACTAGGATGTTTTATGAAAACAGAAAAGTTAAAACTGTAATGAAGAAATAACTTTAAAAACAAATCATTTTTAAATACTGGTATCAGTTGAAAGTCATGGATAAACTAAGGTTTTACATTATATTATGCTACATTTCTATTTTTTAAAAATAGATGCTGTAGAGATATTGACCAAGATTAACACCTGATTTTTTTAAATTCTGAAAGTTATCATTTTCAAGAATTACTTTTATAACTCATCTCCCTATGCTAAAAATTAAAGCCTTTCAGTTAATTAAGTATGTTCTAATGGTCAGTTTTATAAGGACAGCTGTTGTACTGGTGCGAAAACAGAGAGAAGGATACTCTGATAGATTAGCTGACAAAAGACAAAGAGGATGAATCGTAGTCTGTTATTATGCCAAAGTCTTACAGACCAGATTCTGCTTGACCAACAGAACGTAACCATACCGTGAAGGTTTTTTGTATGAAATTCAAGCAGAGTGAGATGTGCATGGACTCCTTTTTTGCTTCTTTGTGAGTTGTTTTCCACCATGAAACATTACCCGCTGGATGTTTGGAGGAGAAATGAGTTATGTTTATGATGTTTGTAATTAATCTTTGCTCTTTAACCGGAGTCATTCAGTTTTATGTGCAGACTGTACAGAAATGAAGGAAATGCATCACCATCACCTGATGATTGCAGGTTCATAGTAAAGCCATCTGTGCTTCAATACTTCAAGTGCTGCAGCAGTGGCCACAACAATTTCCAAGAGGACTGTTAAGTACACACGTATGTTAATTCTGTAGTTTCTGCAGCAGTTTTCCAGTCAAAGCCATGTACAGTTAAGACTACTGAAATCAAGGTCTCGGCAAAACTTCAACAATTTACAGAGGTAACATTATTATTGCTGTATTATAATGTGCCCTTGGAGTTACATTGTCCTTATTTGACTATCAGCATGGTCTCAGATGATACTTCAGTGTAATAAAGTGCCTCAGGTTTGTTTTACTGTGTTAACTGTAAGTCTGCAACAGTTTGCAAATTATTCTACTGTGCTTTAATGCTGACAATAAACAGGCAGGAAACACAGTGAAAAGCATTTTAATGTACATTATTATTCACAACAAAATTCCTTTTCAAAACTTCATAACAAACATTGTCATTTTCCCACTGCAAACAAAACTTTGATGTTCACAAACTGTACTGAAATGACAGAATGTAGCTGTCCTTGTCCACAGGTCAGCACGTGATGTCATGTGACATTTCTGCTGTAATGATCAATACACGTTGGTGCAGCTTCCTGACCTAGTATTCTTTCTGTTTCTGCTGTTTTCTAATGTGGACTTAAAGCTACCTGATCAAACATTCTACATAAAGTTTCACTTATCTAATTCTGAATGGGATTGTATTTATTTATATCCATTTCTCTGTAATTACTGGTTAATGTTTGGTTCTTTGGGCTGTGTAGAGTCTAAAGACTGTGCTGCTTCACTATCCTTTCTGTGAATCTCCGTATGTTTATTCAGTTTTGCAACTGATGAGAATATTTTCAAACACTGTCCACATGTTGGTTTCTGTGGTTTTAACCCTGAATGGCACCGTTTGTGCCGTGCAAGTTCTGATGAACTCTTGAATTTGAGCTCACATGTGTTGCAGGGATATGGCCTCTCTCCTGTGTGGATACGCTGGTGCAGCTGAGCCTCACTGAGGGTGAGGAATGATTTCTCACAGTGGCCACAAGGGAAGGGCCTCTCTCCAGTGTGAATGAGATTGTGTCTCGTCAGTGCATATGGTTTGGTGAAGCCTTTCCCACAGTAGGTGCAGGGATATGGGCGTGCACCAGTGTGGGAGATGATGTGTTCCTGCTGGGTTTTTTTGCTCTTAAATCGTTTGTCACACTGAGGGCAGGAGTAGGGCCTGTCGTCCACATGTGACCTGTGGTGTTTGGTGAGTTCTCCCTGAGACAGGAAGCCCTTTCCACACTGGGAGCAGAGGAAGGGTTTCTCTCCAGTGTGCATCCTCTCATGTCTGGCCAGTACAGACACCAGAGTGAACCTTTTGGGGCAGTGGGAACACTGGAATGGACGCTCACCTGTATGGACACGAAGGTGCTTCATAAGCATGAAACGGAGAGAGAATCGTTTATTGCACTGGTTACACTGGTATGGACGCTCCCCAGTATGTATGGACAGGTGTCGCTTCACATCAGATCTCCGTGTGTACGTCTTCTCACAGTGTGGACACTTAAACTGACGCTTGACCTGATGCATCTGCCGGTGCTGGGAGCGTGCGAGTAGAGTGTCAAAACCTTCACCACACTGTTGGCAGATGTAACGTTTACTGGTCACATGTGACTTCCTGTGCTCAAGCAGCTCACAGGAAGTGGAGAAACTCTGGCTGCAGATGGAGCAGATCTGAGGAAGCTGACTGTCCTGGAAATGACATCTCTTGTGGTGGACAGTCAGTGCACGGAGGTTGGTGAAGGAGCTTGTACATAGTTGGCAGGTGAAAGAGATGGCCACCCCATGGTGTTTACTCTCATGTTTTGCCAAGTCCCAGGAGTGCTGGAATGTGCGGTCACACTGTGAGCAGAGGAACGGCCTCTCTCCTGTGTGTGTGAGCTGGTGTCGTCTGACGTCTGATGTACGAGTGAACGTTTTACCACACGTTTCACATGTCAGGGCCTTCTGTCGACTGTGGGACAGAGCCACACTTAACGCGCTGTCTTTTATGCTTGACTCTACTTTGTTCTGCTCAGAATTTCCTTTGGGAAAAAGTTTAATCGATGTAAAAATTTCATCAGTGTTGGAAGGAGAGGGAGTAAACTTAGTCCCTGAAACACTCCTGTATAGATCTGTGCGAACACTCTGCATGTGGAAGTGAGGAGGACTGTTTTCCTCAGAGGTGTGGAAGGGACACTGAGAGCAGGTAAAAATGATAGATGTCATCTCGTCTGAATCACCTGTAAAAACAAAATATGTAAACATTTGATGCTAAAAATGGTCAAATCAACATTCCAGAAGGTATTTTTTTATCCTGATGCAAAACTTCTACCTCTGTCAGTTCCTTTGATTGCAATCACAGATGGTGCAAGAGATACATCAGTCCTGTTGAAATAAAAAAGTAATGTGAGCTTTCAAACTTACAGTACATCAATCACAGATGTAAAAAAAACAATGTTTTGGGAAAATATGTTGCAACAAATATTGTGATATAAAATAACTTCATCTAATTAATTTAAGACAGTCACAAATCCACAGATATACAAATATTTTTTAAAAGTATAGATATATAAATGGCCTATGTACATTTTTGGTTCACTGCTCCTTTCTCTGGATGATTTCTTGAGTTTACTCATTTCCTGCCAACTTGGAGGGGTCTTCATTTGCAAACGTGTGGATTTGCGCACATTAGTGAAGTGGTCATGCGGTTCTTCTTCTGAGGCTGGAACTTGACTGGAACCATCTATCATTTCTGTGTTCATATTGCTTTCTGTGCTGCCTGATTGGAAAATGACTTCATCCCTCATCTTTCCAACTGTGTTTCCCCTTTGTTCAACTATCTGGTCTCCTGATTCAAGTGTTTCATTTATTTTTCCATCATCTGTTGTATTTCCTGGTCCTTGCTCATCATTATGGGATGCCTCTACATTTGAAACAATAGTCTTTGTCTTTTCTGTCAGTGCATCTTGACCTAGGTTTTCCTTTCTTAATGCAAATGTTTTTGTCAAAGTCTCCAGTGCCTTAGCAACATCCACAGTTTCACTTATTTCATCTGTTTTAAAGTTATTTGATTCCACGCTGGCTGTGTTATCTGCTCCCACAGCCACTATCTCTTCTTCATAGAAATCTGTCTGAACTTGTACTTCAGCTGACTCAGTAATTTCCTCATCTGCCTCAGATGCTCCAACTTCCACTTCAGTATAAACAGCCACAACGCTGTACTGGTTTCCTCCGATGAAAGTGACAGGGTTTAGTATGTTAGCATAGTTGTGGATGGACTGTAGTCCGGCAGAGACATTTGGTTTTTGTGAAGGAGGAATGGATAAAGCAGACATGATGCTGCTACCAATGGTAGATGAAGGACCATCTGCAAAAAGTAGATAAGACAAGAAGTCAATGATTAAAAAAAATAAAAATAAAAAAATGTAATTACATGTTTACGTAATGTCAGGACACATATCAAGCCCAGCAACTAATCATTTTGCTTTTCCTTGAAATTGGTTTTTATAATTTGCTCAATCATCAGATTACATTTTTGCCATACAAAAGTCACAATAGCCTCAAGCCTTAATAGTTGTCCTGGTATATTGATAGATAGATTTATTTGTTTTCTGGATAGTTGAAAATGTTTTATAAGGCACTAAAAGTAGCTTTATTCTAAAAATGTTCTAAAAGCTCTTCATGGTGGCTTCAGTTTCTTTCTTTTTATTAGAACCTTTTGGAAACACACTTACACCAAACAGTAGCATACAATACTTTCTGCAAATACGTATTGTTTTTACTGATCTAATCCATGATCTTTACCAAACTTAAATCGGGAAGTTTTTGTGATTTTACTTAAAATACACTGATGATCAAAATGATTGCAACTGTTTTTCAGTAAGCAGACAATGAACTGTTTCATATTTACTTACATTGCATTTTCAGTAGTCCTGAATTTTTATAGTGTTGAAAGACAACAGGGAGCTCTTCAAACATGGACTGAACACATTCCTCCAAAACAGAAGGTGCAGAGCTGAGCCAGGCCGCAGTCTGTAATCAAAGTGAAGTTGTTTTGAGGTCTGCTGTGAAATGCTACATAATTTACAAACTAAAGGCAGAAAGCATTGTTTTCTTGCCCTTATTCTAAAATATGCAGTTTTATGTGCGTTTCTCCTTCTGACCAACTTCTAAGGTGATCCATCTCTACTAAAAAGGATTTTTGTCTTTACAAAAGCTGAACAGGGGGTTGTGATTTGGAACTGTATATTCTGAATGTACTTTCAAGACAGTTTCTAAAAACACAACATCAGTATATCCCACATTTCTTAAATGCGCCATTCAGAAAAATGGATCATTTAGAACAAACACAGTATGCTGTTTAATTGACACGTGTCAAAATCAGAACAATGTCAGATACAGAATGAAAATGTTACACTAGTGTTACTAGAAACATTGACGCAATACCTGTTTAAGATCTGGTATAGGAAGAAGCTTTTCCAGTTTGGACAGAAGTTCCCATAATAACACATGCAGAGCAGCATCATACTGTGGCCCATATTCCACTGGGAATACCTCCTGTAAAAATTATTAAATATAGTCATATTTTTATGAAACAGTAATTTACACAATATTGACATATAGCAGCTAAAGAGCCATTCTTAAACTCATGTTAAACTGGATCTGACCTGGAAAAAGTATGCTCTCTCAACTGGATCTTTCAGCAGGCTTTGAACAAGTGCAATGAAAGTGGACTCTGTCGTCTCCACCTCCGCCTCCCTGTACTGCCATACATGTGATGTGTGTCACTAAACAAGGGACTTTTGTTATGCTGTTATGTTGATTTACATTTAGTTTCAAACAGCTGGTGCTTCACTGTACTTACATGTGCATTTGTAGAACTTATTGGAAGTCTGTCCAAGTAGCTCTGGACAACTTGAGCATCAACAGAACCTCGACCCGTGCCTTTACATAACTCCAGAATCAGCTAACACACAGATAAAATACATGTTATTATTTCGCAGATTATTGACATAGACTGTATGGGACACAGATAGCAGCTTTGTCTCACCCTTGCCCTCAAACCCAGAATAAGCTGAGCTCTCTGCCTGCGGTTTATCAGTCCGGGAACAGCCTCTGTTACCATAAAAACAAACTCTTGCAGCTTCTCATAATTCATCACATCTTTCTGCTTCGCCAGCTGCCACATAGCAGCAGACAGAAGCTGCAAGGGGGGCACAAGAATACGAAGAGAGGAAAGTGGCAGGCCTGGGTCTGAAACATAAATGTGTGATGTTAAATAATGGGCTTTGGATGACAGTGATGAGATTTCCACAATTTCACTAGAATGAGGTACTACGGTCCACAACAGCAATAAACTTGAGAAACAATTTCTCAATTTCTTTAAATTAGTGCAAGTAAAATCCTACAAGAACACATTTCTTACTTTGTTTCATTAAGTTAATGACAAGTCTATAATATATACAAGTCTATGGACTAGGGTAAATGCTGGAATAATCTACTAATACTGTGAGTACTAAACTTAAACAATGGTACACTTACTATAGTTATTCTAAAAATGTCGAGCTAACTGACAGAAAATAATCACTTTTACTTTTAGAATTTGATCATGCCTATGTAGATTGTGGACGCAATAGTGTCGTCTATAAACACGTTTCCTTTAAATAGACGGGTCCCGCTAACAGTCTGACTTCTAAACACATAAACTGTGTTAAATTAGAACAGAGGCAGATTATTTCCATACATACCGCCCGTTTTCTCTGTTGACACAACAGCATCCATGTGCACAAAACGCTGTCGTTAACAGTGAAATAAAAATTATATCGAGCGATATTATTTCATCTTGTCAATAACATGCGCTGTTAGCACGCAAACGCCCGTTTCCTCAACGCTTAAGATGCATTTCCTGTTTACAAATTAAAAGTCCAAAATAGTCAACGCTATATTTATCACTTATTTATGTATATATCTTACATGCTTTGTTTACTCAACCAGACTCCAGAGTGTTGCACATTTCCCCAAACAGATTACAGTATATAAATTAGAACACATGCTACTGGACTGTTCAGTGCAAGGGAGTCGGTTTGATTTTGACATTGGACACAAAAGTGCTCACATGATGAGGCCTCTTAGAACACCAGACTTAAAAAGCTTATAAAGCTCTGATTTTAAAGCCACATGGATGAAGCATTGTTATTCGGATCAACATCATCCTAACATTTGTCACAATGTTGAATCTCATGACTAACATATCAATCATTATTTAACCGCAGCTTTGAATTTCCAGTCTCTCCTCCAACTCCTCCTCCTCTACCTCCTCCTGCCTCTCCTAGGTCTTTGGATTGTGGGAGGAAACCGGAGTACCCGGAGGAAACCCATGCAGACACGGGGAGAACATGCAAACTCCACACAGAAAGGTCCCAAGGTCCCGCCCGGGAATCGAACCCAGGACCTTCTTGCTGTGAGGCACTGCACCATCGTGTCGCCCAAACTATCCATATAAAAAATAATATGATATAGTTGAAAACGTGGAACATCATTCATTTTTTGCGAAATCAATTTTTTGACCAAAAACAATATGACGCAGGACAAAGGGAAAATAATGTTCTAAGATTTCATCACCACCACTGCAGAAAGAGCATTGATCCACCTGAAACTTAAATCTTTTCGTAAGAAACTCTGCTACAGGATAAATCCTGTTTATGATATTAAAGTTCTTTGGCAAGATTCTCAATTTTATAAATTTAGAGTGTGCTTTACCAAATTTACAAGATGTTAGTAAGGTAGTTCTTTGTCAGTTGATTTCTCTGTAATAATCACTACATAACCTAGAATTACAAAACAGTATTAATGAATCTATTGTTACATTTTCTTTCAGACAGATTACACTCACCAATCAATGTTTTTGATAATGTTGGTACAAATGTATTATAAACCAAGAAGTTTTGAATGAGATGGTGTAAGGGTAAAGTGATCACTTTAAAAAATTTTGTTATATTCTCTCAGAGAACAATCTAAATTGTATTTTTCCACAAAATCTTCATATTTTAGAAGGTTACCATCACAATTCATTAGATCTATGGCAAATATAATGTTCCTTTGGTACCAATCATTGCTAAATACTGATTTCTTATTAATTGTAATCACTCAATTGCTTCATAAAGTTGAATAATGAGAAGGAAAATTGTGGGTAATATAATTTTCCTAAACTGAAGTGGACATCTTGAGCGGGATCCTGTTCACATCAAAATCACATTTCAAAAATAAAATCGAAACCTCCCATTTTCTTAAACAAAGACCTTGTAATGTGGAACCACACAGAGTTTGGCTGTGATAGACAAGCTTTAACTGAGTTAATTCTAAATGTGCTAACCATAGATGAAAAATCTGGGGCTTTGATGTTTTTTACTTTCTTACTTCACCTCTGACCCGATACACCTAAACCTTATTCAGTATCCTTACTTGTGTAATGTAATGAATGGCAATACCATTTTTGAATCTGAAAACATAAATACATACACAAATAAGAGGAGTAAATGCAATTACCAATAGTTTTTACTAATAGTATGCCTGCTACAAATTTTTTTGTGTATCTATTGATCCACTCTGATCTGTGTGTTGCAATGCACATGTGTAAATCATAAGCTGAGGCATAGTATTGTTACAATTGCACTTATTTTTCTTAATACATTTCAGGTTGTTCATGGTTGTTCATGTTAATCATATTTTCATTATATAATTTGACTTTTTTCACTCTAAAACATTGAGAGTTGATATTATTCATAGGTTATTATAACATTATTATTTTACGGAGCCAACTTAAGATCACGTTGAGCTGTTTGTGGCCCCTGAACTAAAATTAGTCTTACCTTGGAGTAATTGAGAGGGTGTATTTTTTTTCCTGTCAGATCCTATAGGCTCCAGTAGATGGCAGTATTGCACCGTAAGCTGATTTATTAGCCCCTCCTTGAAACCTGACAGAAGAAGAGGAGATTTTACGGAAGTGTGGCGGAAGTGGAATTTTCAGCCCTGAGTCACATGAAACATTTCACAGCAATTGTGTTTTATCGCAATTTCTGCGTTTTGCTCAGAAAATAGTTTAACAGTCTAGCTCGAGTCTGCAGGTTTTCTTAAAAATCTAACATGGACGAGGACGGGCTGCCGATAGTGGGGTCTGGGGTTGATCTCACCAAGGTTGGTGTTTGAACATTAGCTAACGTTAACTTAACTGTGTCGGGGACAGAACAGGAGAAAAAGCAGGAGAAAAATTGTGAAAAGGCCGCTATCATTTTATTTAGTAGGTCAAATAATAACTGTTGAGCTGTGATACAACGTCATTTTAAATAGTCAATAACGGTGTCCTCTCATTGAAGTCATAACCTCTCAAGTCCAACTAGTGATTTAAGTAACTAAGTAAAACCTCTGTCTTTGGTCAGTTTTCTCTTCACAGCGAGTATTTTTACATCACAGATTGTAAAGTTGTCCTAAAATCGGAGGATACTGTCAGTCACGCCACATCGTCTGAAATTGTATTTTTCTGTCTAAAACTTGACGTGAACAGTTGGCAGAAATGAACGGCCATTTAAGTAATCTGTCTTTCAAGTAATTTATCATAAGTCAATATATAAGCTTGGAATAAAATGGTTAAAATATACCAAACTACATTGTAATATTTATTCAGTAGAAATTCAGTCCATGCATTGACTGTATTTGTGCTGCACTTAATCTCTTTCATTCCATAGTGGCAAATATTGTCAGCACATCACAGATAAGTTTCTCTCTTCTTACTATGACTCAAATATTTGTGTTTTTTTTTCAGGTTCCTGCTATTCAACAAAGAAGAATTGTTGCGTATCTCAATCAATTTATTGTCCACACAGTCCGATTCCTTAACCGCTTTTCCACAGTTTGTGAGGAGGTTTGTACTGTAACTTCTACTTTAGGTTTCTGTCGCCAGATTAGATAAATTTAACTTACTCAACCCACTGCCATTTAATTCACATCTTGAACTACTGAACTTCTCTTCCACAGAAACTTGGAAACATATCTTTGCGCATACAGCAGATAGAAACTACTTTGTGCATTTTGGAGGCCAAGGTAAGTTCTCACCTGTCTCAACCTCATCTTTACGTACACATTAAATCCATGAATTCATCTTGTTAAAATGTGTTTCTTTGTTCTCTGAGCAGCTGTCTTCCATTCCTGGACTGGAGGATGTTACAGTAGAGGGTGTCAGTCAGCATCAGACTGCTCAGACCAATGGGCCCACTGTCAGTCAGAATCAAACAGACAGTCCAGCAGTAGGAAACCTACCAGCCTCAGAGGTATCTGACAAACTTTGACAGTTACATGCTCATGGACAGATGGAGGATGTTGTTTGTCTTTGTGTAAAATGAATATATATAAATGAATGCAGCATATAGTACCCCTTTCTCTTGTATGGTCACATTTCCTGTACAAACAAGAATCTAAGGAGACTATTCCACACCCGCCCTGTCTGCTCTGATTCAACTCCACCTGTGAAGCAATGAACCATAACTGTTAATTCATAGGCCCTCTGAACCATCCAGCTACTGGAACATTTATAGAGGAAGGATATAATTGTTGAGAGGGGATGACAAATTATTATACACTCACAAATTCTGAGTCATCATTTCTCAATTATTTCCCAGGAAAAATGACAGACTATGACAGTCCATTAATGACAAAATGCCTCATTTTGTCATATTTGGTTCCACATTTTGGTGGTCATTTAATGCAAGTCACACTGTATACAAAAACACAAACTCTGAATTCAGCAACTGTATACCACATACTGTAACAGGAATGCAGAATAAGGTACCACATTCAGTTTCTAATGCTATCTGTTTCATCCTGTCTTGTAGGTCAGGACTATAGCATAAGTACAAAAAGCATTTCTGGCTCAGCCCGCAAACCATAACCAGTAAACATGAAAATATCAGTGAAATGTTTAATTTGTTATTTAAAATAACTGACTATCCATAAATGAAAACAATCAAAGACTTTGACAAAACTGCCTTAACTTAAATTGGGTCAAACGGTGTGAACAACTACTTGTTACTTCAAACCATGATGTGAATTTGCATATTTCATATTGCAGCCTGTTCAGAATGAGTCAGAATCTGCAACAGTGGAGAAAGCAGAAGCAGGGGCAGTTTCAGCAGCAGAGAATGTTATGACTGTGGCCAAGGACCCACGGTACGCCCGCTACCTGAAAATGGTTCAAGTGGTAAGTCATACCGAGTTAATAGTTGCTTACAGACTACAGATTTAAAAAGTCTGTGCATCTTAACACATGTGTCATCTGTTACAGGGGGTCCCAGTTATGGCCATTAGGAATAAAATGGTCATGGAGGGTTTGGATCCCAACTTACTTGAGTGAGTCTGTTTTTAAAAAATAGATGACATTGCTTTTCGCTTGGTTGAGATCTATATAAATGAATGACTTGATTAACATTTTATTAAACTGTCAAATAATATTTTTCTCTCTGTTTGTGGTAGTACACCTGATGCTCCTGTGCCTGATGGAGGAACAGGAAGTGCAGAGTGTCAAGAGGATGACGCCAACACCTCTGACAGTGAATCATCTTTTAGTGACTGATATCTGTCCTTTCTTTTGATTAAGTCAATCTTCCTGTAAAGACCATTCATCTACAACTGCACTACTACAGGCTTGTGCAAGACACTAGCAGGGTGAAGAAAAGTTAAATATGTCAACCTAGAACTATGTGCCTGAAACAGGAAAATCTAACCAGTGATTGTAATTTCAGTGTGACTGAGCTGGAATCATTTTTCCATTGGTCCATTAGTGACTGAATTGATTCTCATACACTGTTGACATGTTTTAAGAGCAGGTAATTCTTTTTCTCAGATGATTTTCAAAGAAATTGTCAAAAGCACATGGTATGTAGCAAGTATTGTTTTCTACAAATCTTATCCTTTAATAGTAGTTTCACCTACAATGCCTTCAACACACACTGGTCAACAAAACATCTTTGTGTCATTGTCTAATTGTGCACATTTAATACTTTCTGAGACAGAATTAAAACAGTTACGTCATTGCCTCCGGTATCAGTATTGGAAAGGAAATCTGGACTTCAATCAAATCTGGTCATTTTTAGGGACATTTCTGTTTTTTCAGCAAGTATTCAGACCTTGTACTTTTTCCGTATTTAACATTTTAGCAGTTTCATTGAAAATAAGAGCTGCAGGATGTTTTTGGTTTTTCAAGAAAATCAAAAACCCCATCATATATTGTCATTAAAATAAAAGTAACATAGTTTTTGTTCCCTATGTAATGCCTCTGCTGCTCATGTAGATTTGTTGAGGCTTCATGATTGGGTAAGAATGACATGTATTCCACTTTTCGCAATGTCGTATAAAATACAGTCACCGCTTTTCAGAAAATGCTATATCGGTGTTGTTTGTACATTTAAATACATCCAGCTTTAGTTAGAGCAATGAACATGATTCTGAAAGAGAAATAGAAAAAACAATGATAATAGTATTTAATGATGAAGAAAAGTTTGATTTTATTTCTATGAATGGATATTACACTATAAGTACTGTGAAAGAAAAGCAAATGTAGAGAAAAGCACTTTTTTTTAACAGATTACAATCTGCCTGTTTGCTTGTAATAAACACTCATACAGATTACTTTGAAAAAGTACATCTTTATTTTTCAGTACAGCAGCGTATCAGAATCTATACAGTACAGTTTGTAATAAGATAAACAGTACTGAGACTAAGTGAGTAAAAACAGACTTGACCCATTGTAAATACAGCATTTATAATAAAAGGTATATATCTGTGTACATTTAATGCCTGTTTTGTCCAATAATACATGATGGTTTTGGGACTCAACATTTGAAATTATGTTTCATTAGAAAATCAATGAAACCATTGTGACTAAAGTTACCCAAGACAATTTGTTAGAACCACTTATACACACACATTTTGTTCTTAAATGTCAAAACTCATTAAGGAGAACCTGGTACACACACAAACACACACCATACTTTCATTCTGAATTTTCTTTCAGGTAGAAACAACCAAAAATGATCCAAACCTGTTAGAGGAATTGTGTAATCAGGTCTGCTGTTACTCTATCCTCAGTTTTCCACTAAATTATTGTACATTTCATTACTCAGAGACTTACAGTTTGAAAATCCCCTACCGACGCCTTCTTAAAAGAATTCCCCAAGTCATTTTTTCAGGAAAAACAAAAAACCCGAACCATTTGTTGAATACATGATATTTACTAACAATTTTAATCAAAACAGTTATAACAATAGAAGCCTATTGACATACAAAAAACAAGGTCAGCAAACACGGAACATGAGAGAATTAAATGACTTTGGCAAATTTTCAAACATGCCAAAATGACTTGGGCAGTTATTTTAAGAGGGTGACGATACACGGTATTCGTTAATGGTCTTAATATTTTATTTGACAGATTGCATTTATCCAGTTCATACAGATTGCTCATAGTTTTCAGAAGTTACATTTAATTTCTGAATGTGATGTTTCACGCTCATACTAGCCAATCATACTAAAAAAACAGACATCCTCAGACAATACAAAGATATTCTTACATGAGGTCCATTGTGGACTGTAAGCGTACCGAACTGTAATGGGGGTGATCTTTACCGAGAGCCAGCACCATGACAAAAAAAGCTATGTAAATTTATCAATCCTAGAATCTTACATTTTTCTTAGAGCATTTACAACCTTTACAATATAACACACTCACTGCTTCTGTATTTCTGGATGAGAATCACTGAACATACTTAAACTGACTTACTTCCCATTTTTTCCTCTTTAATTTTATTACAGTAATTTCATTTGACTACCTCACTAAGCACACTAATTGACTTAACCGCTTACTTCCAAGCTGCCTAAGGGCTGTGTTTTTCTATAGCTGCACTGCATTTTACAGCATCAGCTTGATACTGTTCAGCACCAGTACTAATCCACAGAGCCTCAACTCCAGACTAGGATATCTGAGCCTGTTTGTCTCCTCTCCAAAAATAACACTTTAGTTAAAGAAAATGGTGAACAAAATAATACAACTTGGATAATAAATTGGCGAGGATTTAACTCCATTTTTGAAGTATTAAATTAAAGTAATATTTCAGACATTTTTTCTGGTGTACACAAAAATCAGGATGTATGTATTATCCTGATGTGACCAGTTTCTTTAGTTTATCTCAAAATGAAACTACTCCCAGGTTCCAAAAAGATGAACTCATATGTTTGACTGGTTCTTCCCATTTAGCCACAAGTGATCATGTGCTCCGTGTGTGATGAACTTTTCCTGCTCTTGGTCACATTTTTTACGATCTGACAAGGCGTGACTTGCTGGTGTGGCAACAGTCAAGAGCAGAGTGCAAAATGACATCTGACAAAAACCTGACACTGACAGTTTGACACTGGAAATCCGTACTTTATCCTCTATAAAAATCGTACATTTGACAAACAGTTGTACAAAATATATAAATAAATCAATCAAGTGAATAAAAATCACAAAATCATAAAAAAGCCTTGTGTATAAAATGCATAAAATGTTTATGAAAATATATTTATGAATTTTCCATTAAGAAAAGATTGAAATTTATACCTAGATATGATGGCAGGTACTGACTGCTACTGACACTACTCATCCTCGGACACTATCTTTACCCGTAAAGTAAACACCTGCAAAGAATAAAACAGAGCAGTTAGAATCTCTTACAGAAAAGGGAGTTAACATTCACTCTGATGTAGTGATACTCACTCTGAAATCATCAATGTATGTGGAGAAGAAAGAGATGAAGCTGAAGGCAACGACCCACTCACACACTGCACTGGCCAAATGGAAGGGGTAATCCTGTAAATGGGACACAATCTGCATTAAGTCTATATTTAAATGGTTTAAGGCTAACTACACACATTAAGTAGCCTATATAATCATAATAAAGTATGGTATTGGTAAGTAATACCAGCACAGCAGAGCTCCATGTACCCTTGTCAGTATTTTACTCTCATGTGTTGAGAGTAATTTTACTCCTAGATGAGCTCATTTGAGCGACTTAGTACAGTGTTTTTCAACCTTGGGTTCAGGACCCCATATAGGATCGCCTGGAACTCAAATAGGGTCACCTGAAATGTGTGTGTCGTAATTGATTTAAATAAATAAATAAATAAAAATAAATAAATAAAAATAATAATAATATATATATATATATATATATATATGGTACTGTTTATCTGTCAAATGTTCACTGTGGTCAGTTTCAGATGCTGCAGCTATTTCATAATTCATTGTTTGACTTGTTTTTGTTTGTTCAGTATTAATTGTCAGCCTTGTACATACAAGCTGGACTGACTGTACATATCCTGACCAAGGAAAATCTAATTCTCACTTTGTGCAGTAATCTGAACCTGGC
>JAQQZY010000005.1:19171996-19191719 GCA_030068375.1 Ostorhinchus rueppellii
AATAACCTGTTCCAGCTCAAACATTATTAACCACTGCAGTATTTACCCATGGAAGGATCTGAACTGTTTGCTGAGTTAAATCCAGGCAGTTACTTTTTTTTGTCCAAGCTGTTTATTTGACTCTGATGCAGTGGTTGTGGTTGGTTGTCTGTTGATGCAGTGAAGGAGAAATGCATATGTATGATCATTTAAACTTAATGGTGTTCTAAGATTTTGAACTAAAAGTGTATATACAACTTGTACACCACTGCATTTTTATTACTGAACTGTTCCTACATATATAGTTTACATATGATGAAGCCTTTTGATTTTCAGATGGTCAGGATTCAGGACTGTGAGTGAATGTGATGAATGCACCTATCTTTCAGGTGTACCTCACTTGGCCAGTTCCAAATTGTGCTGAAGGCTGCCCAGGATCCTGGATTAAAGATGGATATTGTGACAAAGCTTGTAACAATTCCGCATGTGACTGGGATGGAGGAGACTGCCTGGGTAAACAGAAGAACATGTTTGATCTCTTCTGTATAAATGAGCTGGTCTTTGTCATCCATTCATGTCTTTCTTTTTGGATAGGTGCAGCAGGAAATGGTCGGTTTGCAGGTGGGGTTGGTGGAGGTGGCCCTGGTGGAGCTGGTGGACAGGTGTGGCAGTTTGCAGGTGGTGTCGGAGGCCTAGGAGGGACGTCGTACTGTAATCAAGGCTGTGCCAACTCCTGGCTGGCAGACAAGTTCTGTGATCAGGCTTGTAATGTTCTGGCCTGTGGCTTTGATGTGGGCGACTGCGGCCAAGGCAAGTCCAGGGAAAATGTTGACTGCTTCTTGTTTCAACCTGTACTACAGTAACATGCAGTCAACGTTTGTGTATCTTTGTTGTAGAGCACTTCGGTGAGCTGTACCGAGTGACACTCCTGAGGAATCAAAGTGTGTATACTCTGCCTGTGGGGGAGGTCCGGCCTTATTTCAGCTTCGACAGAATCGCCCGCAGAGTGTCTGAGGCTCACGTCAGTGACAGCCCCACAGTGCGTCACACCTCAGTGGCCAACAAGTGGAAGACCGTTCACCTGCTGCTCCATTCTGGCCACAATGCCACACAGATCCACTATAACCTCACATTTCAAAAACAGGATGACACAGAGTTCAGTATGAGCTTCACTGTTGCTGTCGACACTCGTGAGGTTCCTCAGGCAAATATTTCACAGACGATAAGCAAAGACACAGACAAAGCACCAAAGCCAACCCTAACCACAGAGCCACTGTTCCCTTTCTCAGATATTCCTGAGGACAAAAGAGGTCCTAAAATTCATAGGTGGGAACCAGCTGACCACCAAATTTTCATAGAAGTACCTTCAGTAAACGTATCACTTTTACCTGCTGGTGTGCGCACTGAGCTTCGGAAGCTGGATGAGAAGCTGCAGATTGGTGACATTACTATAAAGGGCTATAACCTCACCAAGGCTGAGCTGCTAAGTCCTTACAAGAAACTGAGCCAGACCTTGTCAAAGCAGCAAGATGCTGATTCAAACGTGTTAGCTGAAGATCTAGCCAGAGTCCAGAAGAAGCCCTATAAAGACCTGGAAGGAGAGCATGGTGATGAAAAACCACCTGTGCAAGATGTTAAACAGACAAACTCAAATGAAGAGGGGAGGGACATGGCAGAGAAGGACAAACCCAAGCCTGTCACCCCTTTCATCCCAGTCAACATTGATGATAAACCTCAGGAAGATGCTGACACTCCAAAACCTAATAGTCTAAAGGCTGCAATTGAAAGGCCTTTGACATCCAAGCTGCTCAACAGCATTTCCAAAATCAAAAGTACTGATGGTCAAGTAGAGCAGGCGAATGCTGCAGGAGGAGCTCCAGTCGGGAGGAGACTGCAGCACTTCACCTCCTCAGACAGAGGCTTCTTACCCTGGGAGAGGAGGAAGTACTTCCAGGACCTGTTAGAAGTAAGTGAAGCTTACAGACTCTGTGTGAAGTCTTTCATTTCATGGTTCCCACAGTCATAACATCTACAGCTATGGAATCTTTTGTCAAAGGACATTAACTCATTCACTGCCAGGCGTTTTCAGAACAGAAAACTAAAAAAGCTGGAAACAAAATTTTTTTTCACATGAAAGAAGAGACTTTACACTTTATTTTGATGGATGCCATATTTATGTAGTCCTAGAACTTGATATTCTGTGAGTCTTGAAAAATCAGTCAAAATGCTCTAAAACGCCTGGCAGTATGGGGGATACTGCCAGGCGTTTTAGAGCATTTTGACTGTTTTAGAGCATTTTGTTTCCAGCTTTTTCGGTTCTCAAGTTATTGACCTTAGAACACAGGGTTGTTTTGCCCAAAATGTCTGAACGCTAAATACTTCCTCAAAGTTGCGCCAGGTCGTTTCCTAGCAACCCCCCCAATGAAAGCTGATTGATGCCAAAACGCGTCATTGGCAGTGAATGAGTTAGTGTAATTAAAAAAAACAAAAAAAGCATCACAGTTTTCCACAAGTTTCTGAACAGTTTAGGTGCTATGATGATTTGTTGTTATTTGATTTAATTTTGGATCTGTGTTTGATAAAACATATCTCATAATAAGAAAAATACCAGACAAATCTGCAAAAGAACAGGTTACCCCCGCTTTTAAAAAGCTTGTTTTCAAAAGCAAAATACTCAGGATTAAAAGTATGTTTTCTTCCCAAAGAAAGAGAGAAATCTCACCAAATCTCAAGAAAACTCCAGACTGGGTATTCAAACCAGGATGGTTGACAAAGCAAACGTCAATGTAATGGTGTCTGAATTTGAGTATTTCAGTCAAAAGGAAGATATTACAGAATGAGAAAGTAGCTGTGTAATTTAGACAGTAGTTTACTGCACCACAACATGATGTCTTTGAAAATGCAAGGGAGGCTTGTTGTATATATGGGATACAATTTTTGAAGCTTTGTACTGGCAAAAACCAGCAGATATGTGATACACAAGCTATAAGGGTTATAATTTAATACATTGAAATATATTGTCATACTGTAATGATGATGTATCACACTTTTGTGAAAACTGTCATAGTATAAAGAACAAACCACCATATTCACATGTCATTCACATGTATCAAAGTCTCTGTATCTTCTTAGAACGTAGCACTACATTCTGTGGAATCTTAAAATGTAATGGCTTTAGACTCAAGGTTGTGTGTCAGTATTTTCTTCCACTCTTAATGAGTTTTCGTCTTTATAGAAGGAGGAGCGCCTGCAGACAGAGCTGATATACAAGACTGATGGAACCGCCACAGGCCGAAGGCTGAAAGACACTTTTGCTGATTCGCTTCGCTATGTCAACAAGCTACTCAACGGCCAGTTTGGCTTTACATCCCGCAAAGTTCCAGCACACATGCCCCACATGATAGACCGACTTATCATGCAGGAGCTGCAAGACACGTGAGTGTTGAATTGTTGTTTGATGTGTTTCTGTAAAGTCGACCTACAGTGTATCCTGAGCTGCTCTGTGCTCTTTCTCAAAGATTCCCAGAGGAGTTTGACAAGACGTCCGGCCATCGTGTTCGGCACTCAGAGGATATGCAATTTGCCTTTTCATACTTCTACTTCCTGATGAGTGCTCAGCAGCAGCTCAATGTCTCTGACGTGTTTGATGAGATCGACACCGACCACTCGGGCATCCTCTCTGATCGTGAGATCCGAACTCTCGCCACAAGGATCCATGAGCTGCCTCTCAGCCTCCAGGTCAGTCCTGGTTGAATTGAACACTTATGTTAGTTTACACATCACACCTCTTATACTTTTGTGTTAAATTTATCTTTGTGGGATTGTGTAGGACTTAACAGGATTGGAACAGATGTTGATAAACTGCTCTAAGACACTCCCTACAAATCTGACTCTGCTTCATCTGGTGAATCCCACTCAGGAGGCCTATTACGACCCCAGCATGGTGAGCTGCAATTAAAGAGAAAGCTGTTTTTTGGTTTGGTTTTTTTGAGTATATTGTTTATTAGCTAAATTATTTTGAGATTCAATTTTTTTTCTTTTCACCCACAGCCTCCTGTAACAAAAGGCCTAGTTCTTCACTGTAAGCAAATCACAGAACGGATTCACAAAGCTTTCAAAGACCAGAATAAGTACAAGTGAGGCTTCATGGGCTATTAACCAAATAAATGACACCAGATGTTTCCTGTTGCTGTTGTTAACATGTCCTTGTTGATCAGGTTTGAGATCATGGGAGAGGAGGAGATCGCGTTCAAGATGGTACGGACTAATGTGTCCCATGTGGTTGGACAGTTAGACGACATAAGGAAGAACCCCAGGTGAGGATAATACTTGGAAGCTGCACTTAAACTTTGCTTCTTCACCATACTGGTTACTGACTGTACAACCATCTGTATAACCCCCCAAACAGGAAGTTTGTCTGCCTGAATGATAACATTGACCACACCCATAAAGACGCTGCCACAGTGAAAGCTGTTCTGAGAGACTTCTATGAGTCCATGTTCCCACTGCCATCTCAGTTTGAACTCCCCAGAGAGTACCGCAACCGGTTTCTGCACATGGACGAACTCCAGGAATGGTATGATGTGCAGATAACTTAACACACAGGTGTAACACTTTGATCACAAGTTTAAATTAAAGTGCAACGTGTGCTTTATGCGTGACATTAAGTGAAAGAATAATATGTTTCTTCTTGAAAGTCTTTGGCTAAGTTCCAAAGCATAAACCAAAAGTCACAGAAGGGAGTTGTCTCCGCTATCACTACTATGTTCACTCTGAGACAATGAACAAACAAACAAACAGGCTTGTCAAGAGATTTTACTCCCCTGTTACAGAGCGATATGTACATTTCATATCTACTGTGGAGTTATACAAATACCAGTTCCTACCAAGATGAGTAGAAATATTGCTAGTAACAAACCATGAATCTTCATTTTGGTGCTGTATATGCCATATAAATGTATCAACACGCTTATCTGTACTATAGGTTATCTCTGCATTTCCCCCTCACATCATAATTCTATGTGTAAAATATTAAGGTTGTGAACTGCCACCAGTGTATGAAATTATACTTTCAACCTCACTTCTCAAAATTAGCTCTGATAACCATATATTTCTCATTGTTCAACATCTCTGAGCTGAAGCACTCTGTTTTTGAAGTGAACTGAAATCTGCAACAAAATACATCCAAGTTTTACTGAAGTGTTTATGTATATATAGACATACACGCTTTAAACTCGAGTTTTTAGACCATTTTCCCAATCCTATTAGTTATCTACCAAGTGTATTTTAGTCTGTACGTTGCACTAAATAACATGCAGTCTTTCCTCCTATGTTTGCTTGAGAAACTATATTTTATCAGTACTAAATTAAAATGAGCCAATTCCTCAAATAAAATAAAACTGAAATTATTCATTAAACAAACTATAAACATTCATTCATTCATTCATTCATTCATTCATTCATTCATTCATTCATTCCAAATTCTAAATGACTGGAAAGGAGCAGGGTGAAGAAAACTTATAATACCTGCCCCTTTATTAAAACATCTGCTTCCATCAGATAAGTTGCCATTACAGCTATTAAAGTAAAAAAACAGTTTACATGACACTCAGCAACAATAAACAAATCCAAAATCTATTTCATTACATAAACAACATAAACAAATTGAGATTCTACGTAAAAATACAAGCTAACAATTTTTTAAAACCATAGTAACTGTTTACGATGGTAGAAAAGTGACAAAGTCTAATCAGCTCATTAGTTCAACAGTTGTTGTGACATAAGTATGGAAGTTAATATTTAAAGCATAATGTCCCTGAGTGTTTTCTGCACCCGTGTGGCACTAAATTAACAAGCTTTTTTTCTCCCCAAACAGACTAAGTTAAGAATCTATGACTGTCACCACATGAGATGAGGTGTTGTCAGGTTGGAGGAGTGGGAATCCCTTTGGGGCTTTAGAGGGTTTTTGTCTGGGATCCTGCTCCTCCATTCTGGGGGCTTCAGCTGGAGGATGCCTTCCTCACATGGGGACTTTAAAATTAGATCAGGATCCTTCAGATCAGCCGCTAGCAGTAAGATCACCACCCAGGCGGTAGTCTCCTCCCCTGTGCCTTTACTTCACCTGCTGTCTTTGGGTTTGTCAAGTGACAGGCAGAAGGCATTGGGTGATGTCACGTTGTCACCCTGTTGGCCTGCTGCCACTGCATACGCCGTACTTCCTTCATATTACATCAGAGCACAACAAGGCTTCTTTGTTGAATGCTAGTAAAAGGTTTGGCCCTGGACCTTATTTTCCTTATTTTAACCCTGTCAGATGAAGACCGTAGGTGTTACAGCTCTTTCACAATTTTGTTCATGATATTCTTGTATTATGAGGAATAGTTGGGTTTATAGGCATGTAAGGGAAAATTTATATATTTCTTTATTTTATTGGATTATTTCAGTCTTTCTCAAATGTGGGGATACTTTGAGGAAGCCCAGGGGGGACTTGAAATTTTTTTTGGGAAAAATACATTAAATAAATCAACACTTACTTAATAAAAATGAAATAATGAGAATTAATGCTAAAATCTAAAACACAATAAATACAGTGATATAATAAAATGCACACTCTTGACCTTATTTAATTTCAATATTTTTAAAAATTTGGAGCCCCCCCCCCCCCAGTGCTTTGGTAACATTTTGAGAACTTTTCTATTTTATCATATTCAAGATGAGTTTGAGTAAGTAATCAAGTGTTCATTTTTTGTTGATGAAAAGTTCATTTATTCATTGAAGACCAATTAATTTATTTTTCCTGTCAATGAAAGAAGTGCGTTTCAGTTTATATTTTGTACAAAATTAACTTATAAAGAGTTGTTATTTTTAATATATTAAAGTTAAATATTTGTTGTTTGTCAACTAAATTTTTTAAACACCTGGCACATGAACTAATTTTGCCTAATTTTTTTCAGTCAACAAAGCTGGTGAGAGTTGGGGTACAGGGTTAAAAATATGTATTGCAGGGGGTAGTTCACTGTAAAAAGTTTGAACACCACTGGTTTATTTGATAGGGACAGTAGACATTAATCAACATTGCTTGAAATTCTATAGAAATAGTCCAAAGCCTTGTTTTTTTTTTTTATTTGTTTATTTTTTTTGTTTTATGTTTTGTCTCGGTACAGAGTTTACTGTGTCATCCTGAAAACAAAAAATGCATTTAATGCGACATCAAATATTATTTACAAACCAATGTTAATTAACAGTCCGTAATGTGCCAAGTCATTTTACTCTTGCGTGCCATGTATCAACATTTGGGGAAATCCAAAGCTAAACCAGTTTTATCTATGAGTATTTTTGGATATGCATTTTTATTTTTAATTCAGTTGACATTATTTTTTACACTGTAATACAATAATAACCTATAAACCTATTATTCATACATTCATTCACTTTAATAACCTGTGAACCTATGATTAACCAGCCCAGGTACATTTGACATCTGTCTATTGGTACTGGGAGATATACTAATCCTTAAAATGTAAAAATCAAAAGACTGAACAAAGGGTTTTGATCTTTGTCAGGCGAGTTTACCGGGACAAGCTGAAGTTCTGGACGCATTGTGTCCTTGTGGCGCTCGTCATCTTCACTGTCATGTCGTTCTTTGCTGAACAGGTCAGTATCCACCTCAGACCTCAAGCACAGTTTGTTTAGACATTCAGATTAAGACACAGGATATTCACTCTCACACACTTCTTGTTTCCATGATTCACACTTGAGCTATGATTCAGGCTTTCACTACTGAAATTCCACTTGGAGGTGCGTCTGTCTCATGTGTCGTATCAGTATGACCAGCTGAGCCAGAACCTGACTTCACTGAAATGAAAGACCCCCAGCAGTCCACTGTGAAACATGAGACCTGACTCTTTGTTGAGTTGGGTCAGACAGTGCATGCGTTTTCTTTAACCTTCATTGTTGCTGTAAAAGTAGAATTTCTAGTCGGAAAAGCATGTACGGGGTTTGAAGACTCAGACCAGTGTTTTTGTCCTTAAATTGGACAATTTTTTCCCTTACACTTTTTTCTCCAACTGGTACTGGAAGAAGATTAAAACAAATGCCCAACATTGTTAAACAAATAACACATGACTCAGGTTTAACATTGAGCTGTTGTGAAGCTTAATCCAAAGCTCAAGGTTTCTAGTTTCTCCTCAGCGAACCTAAAGAAAGGTTAATAGTTGGAGTGACCTTAGGAGAATTTCCCCCACAGCAGTGTGTGGGACCAGCGCTCGCTCTGTGGAATGTGTCAGATTTGTCAAGTGTTTGGACACGGCTATCACATCACCGCATCAGTACACAGAGTTTTGAGGCTAAAATGAGCCTGGCAGTTTCACATTCTGTCTTATTCAGATTAAGACATTGATGGAGTCAGTTCTGTCCAGGTTAGACCTGAGATGGCACCTGCCTGTCATTTCCAAGAGACAAATGAAGTCTGTTGCTAAGCAGGTTATGTAATCGCTCACATCCGTCAGCAGATAATGCAAAAACTACTGAACTCTGTTGATTTTTTATTTTTTACATTTTGTTAGAGGCTGTGGTGAAGTTCTGTGCATTTTCAGCTAAACTTCAGTTTTCTGCTGTGCGTCTATTTTCTTTGTTGGATTATCTGAAGTTTAAACTTCCCCTCATTGTCCATATATGATCAACAGACAACACAATCTCTTCAGTCTTTGTTGCTGTTTTCCTACACGTGAACTGTTGTTGTACTATTTCATCTTCTGTCTCTTTCTGCAGCTCATTGTTCTGAAGCGAAAACTGTTTCCCAGACGCAGAGCAAACAGGGACAACAACCCTGAGCGGGTGTGAAAGATTGGCCTCACTGCTTCTTACACTCCCCTCCCTCTGGACAGGAGAGCCTATACTGGAATCGGACCTCTTCTGTGTTCCTGTCACATCAGTATGGACAGAGGATAGGACTCCTGTGAACTGGTGTTGAAACTTTTTCAGAAGATGATGGATGGGCCTGTTCAGAGGGGAATGGCGACCCAAATGCCACCCATTGATTTTCACTTACTCCTCTTGGGGCAGCCAGTGTTGTCATTCAGCATTAAAAACAAAAATACTCCCTCCACATAAATTACACACCCTCCACATGCCCTGCCCCCGCCGTGTAAGTGAGAACTGTGAAAACTTGATAAGATCGAGATTGGAAAACTTGACGAGGTGTGTTTTACTAGTTTTATCAGTATATCCATAAACTATTGTGTTTACTTGTCACAGCTTGAGCTTGATTTAAATAATGAATGAAAAGGTACGCATTGGATGAGGACTAATTTAATTTAAATGTTGGCTGTTGTACATCGTGTCTTTAAAACATGAAAACTTGAAGTGCCTTTGTTGTATTTAAAACATATTGCTTGTTCCCACAATGCATTCCTGCTGGTTTGAAGAATTTTGTTACTTCATTGGGTTTTTTTTTAAATGTCTTATAAATGTGGGTTATACATATCATGACAAATTGTGTTATACATTGAGAATGAGTGGGATTTAGGGTTATATGAATATCATTACTGTTATATAAATGTGATTGATTACCGGAGTTAAATGACAACTAAAGCTTTCATAGCCACCTGTATGTGTGTCCCTGTGGGACTCAACAGGCCTGCTTCTGTCTGAAATTCAGACCTGCTCAGCATGTTCTGTAACTTATTTGATTGTATTTTGTGAATATGAGTCAAGTGACTGATGTGTCAGACATGAATGCTTTGAATGTAAACATAGCTTCACAAAATGCTTGTCCACTGTTAAAACTCTTTCCTTGGAGACTCTGTTTTTCAAACTTCTTTACCATAATGACTGACAAACATGGAAGTGAAAACCAGTTTGCTGCTGTCTGGGTTCAGACAGATTATGTTGTTCAGATAATATCAGTTAAATGGTTCCTCTGGTTGAAATAAAATATGGTTGGTTCAGTCACTTCAGTGAAGATTTTCATTACAATGACAAGATAATGACTGAAAAATATTCTTTTATTACAATCTTTTCCACTCGTGTTAGTAGAAAGGTCTATTATTGAACAGTGCAATACAGTGTTAAAATCATGGTTGTACATTTCAATGCATAGCTCCATAGTTCTAAAAAAATGATATTTTTAGGACATGCTCCTATACAATGTCCGTAATCCTGTACAAGCAAAGTCTGAGGAACAAAATTTCACTGTTCAAGTAAAACTTAAGAAATTCAATATATATTTTTTACCCTTAAAACAGTTCACCGGCACTACAGATATATCCCTTTTGCTCCCAAAAAAACCTGAATGAATCAAAGTGTCACATCCCATCAAATTATAGGTGTTGAGTAATTTTTAACTAAATATTACTTTGAATCAAATGAATCTTCACCTAAACACAGTATACATTTGTAAAACTGGAAAAAAAAAACAACCTTGAGTGAACACTTAAAAATAGGAAACCTTCCAGTAGCATTGTATTACTTATTGTTTACATCTGGTATTACAACTGAGTGAGAAAAAAAAAATGTACAAAGCTTCTTTAAATATTCACAAGTTAAACAGTAATTACAATAACATATTCAAGGCTTCTTCAGGTCATTTCTGTACAATCACAAGTAATTATTAGCCCTTCAGGGAGAAGAACAGAGAAAGCAGAACAAGTCCTGTATTAATGCGTCATCAGTCGACGGAGCTCTAAAGGCCAGAGGTGAGACGGTTTTATTTTCCAGGATTGCAGAATGAGATGAGTAACAGGAAATGAGAAACAAATTAAGAGCTGGAGTGGTGTTAAAAAGAAAGCCTAGTAGAGAGCCAGTCGTCAATTTCAGCATTAATACAAACCGTAGCCCCTTCACCTAGCTCACGGACAACCTGCCAGTCCACATTACACTTCATTGGAAATTAGAGGTCTATTATTCCGTATGTTTGAGCCCTGATTGACATCAGATTGAGTTACATTCAATAAGTTAAAAAAAAAAAAAAGTTACAGAATTTGGAAAATTTTCAACTGGTGGTCCTAAGTTTGAGCAAACACTCAAGAGATTCAACTTAATGAACATATACACATGGCTGTTGTATATTTACACTAAATATACAACAATCACTGATATACTAATCAAATATTTGTATGTTTTCATCACATAAAAACTAAATGATGTTTGCCCAAGCTATAAAGTACCAACAGAAGAAAAGCGTTTTGGTATTTCAGTTGAATAAGCAAGAAGTGATATAAAGAGTGCCCTTTTGGTGTAAAAACTTAAACCTTATTTTCTATTAACATGCTTTTGCTTAAAGTCAAGTCAGTTCGACCACAACAGCCAATGAAAAATTAAAGGGAAACTCTTAATTTTTGCATTCAATAGATCCATGCTTTTTGAGAATTAGCCCAGTTATTTTTTGTTTTTGGTTTATAGTGTAAAGTTGGTTTCACATAGAGGCAGTTTTAATCAGATGTTGTCACTTGGTCAAGGCTGCAGTGGCTCGGGGTAGAGTGTGTCTCCTCGTCATCACAATTGTCTGCTTTCAACAGCGGAGAGAAATCCATGTCTCCCTCCGCCTCCTCCCGCCGGGCAACCTGTCAATCGCGGTGGGCACTGGTTGGCGGCGTGATGCTGAAGACTCTGATGCGCAGGTGGGAGGCAATTTGGAGGCACACACCGGTACAGTACCGCGTCAGGTCAACAAGAGAGAGGACCTGGAGATGCAAACACATGAGATTAAAAACTTTAGTCACTGGACAATCAGAAATAATGTACAATGTAAAGGTTTCAGTTGTGAAACACTCAACCATCACTTGCTGAAAACCTAGGGTTTAGTATAGTAGCACTCAATAAAAAACAAGCATGAAAAACAAACATGAACTATATTTGGTAATGAAAGGTCACTCTCACCTCCTCTCAACCTGCCAATAGTGACCGATATGCTTCACATGTCAAAGTTCAGTTGGACGAGTGCAAAGCAAACAGGTACATTTGTACCCAAAATCAATTGCTGTCTCTCTTCAGTGTTTATAATGAGGATGTAATCAGTAGCTTTGTCGATTCAGTTCTACATATTGCTGGATACGTCTACTTTTTCATCTCAAGTCCTTTGTCTTATGAAATGCTCTCAAAAATAAGTCCACAGCTGCATAGCTACGGCCACAGTACTGTGGCACTAAGTATCGGTTTGTCTGTTGCCACAGAGCCAATCACATGTTAGCATTTGTACTAGAGCCAATCATGTATACGGTTACATGAACTTGTTAGGCTTTTGTTTTGTTTTTTTTTTAGTCATTAGCTCCTTGTTGCGACAGTACTGTGGTGATACGTGACGTATACTTCAGTGCATTCTTTTGTGCATTTTGCTACCACAGTACTGTGGTAATTGAGAGAAGAAATGAAAATTCATGATAGCATACAGTATAGAATAGGAATTATTGTTGTAAATACTCTATATGTTGTTGTTCTTTGCTCCGTGCAGTGAAACTGAGGCTGGAGAAGGTGGGCGGAGCTACACGTTCAATGCAGCAGTCTCCATTCTCTGTCAGTTCAGTGTATTGAGTGCCGTGCTCAGAATTTTGTACTCTGAACGTTGTCCCAGTGGCTGATTTATATCAATGTCGGATTTACCTACTAGCGCCAAGCACATTTAAAAATTGTTGGAAAATCTGCAGAAAACAAATGCTGCTTTGACTGGGAATCGAACCCAATTTTCCTGCAATGGAGGTCAAAGGCTAATGTTAGGTCCCTATATTAGTCAATACTGTTTTGGCACAAAGGATTATGAACATCAGTCAACGTCGACTGCACCAGACATGCCATGCTATGAAAACCTCTGGAGAGAATAATTAGTTATAGGTGAATAGACAAGTCCCCTAAAACTGGAGTGGTATTCAGTTACAATGATCTGATAAATTAATCTTATTACAACGTAGAAACTGGTGTTCTTCCTTTCATATCAGAGCTGTGCAGGTTCAGACAGGGGTCAAAGAACAAGGAACTGTATTAATTATATATAAGACTCCCTAATAAAATGCCTAAAGTAAAAACAATCATAGCAATCTCTGATCTTAAAGACAACTAAAAGCAGCCTGGTTTCACTTTACACACTGTGATTATTTTTTGTCACTGAAACTCAACTGTCCTGTCCTGCAAGTCATAACTGGAACTACATCCCCAACCTGATTCAATTTGGCCAGAAACCATATTAGAATGAATCAACTGTTTTGTTTAAGTTTTTCTGGTTGAGTTGCCATGTTTTGAAACAGAAACAGAAACATTCCCTTCTGTTCTGTGGGTGTATTGTGCTGTTCACTGTTGTAGTGATGGTCCATTTGCATAACACCACAACTACTATAATAGAGCAGGGTTAAACCATTAATTAAAAATGTGTTATTAATTAACATCTGCAAGTTGAAAATTTACCATTTCTTAAGTAGGATTCAGAGCTGAATTCCTACTACACAACAGTATTGCAACAATCACAACCCAAACTGTACAGCAGTTTTTGGATTGTGCAACACTCAATGCAAACATTATTTTCAAACTAAACCAGGCAGGGTATTTTTTTTAAAACCTGGTCTTATCTATTAAATAATAAATATCAGAGAGGAATGTCTGATTATCTACCACCCAGTGATAGACTGGACAAAGATCAACACTAGTACAATTAGGTAGTTACACTCAGTACATGTTTGTGACATAATGTTTGTTAAAAGTATGGAACAGGTGACAGAAGAAGTGAAGAACAAATCAAATCAAAAATACTAATGCTAAATTTTGAGAGTAGAAAAGCACTAGCAATGCTAAGAATGTAATTAGAGAAAATGGGCTGAGCTCAAACACACCCTCTATAAAAGACTGGTATGATATCTTATGTAGAATCTTCATACTGGAAAGAATGACTTCCTCCTTGAGGGGAAAATGAAAAATTAAACAACCTGGCTTTCTCTAACCACTTTGTTCTACTGTTTTAAATGCAAAAAACATCCCACATTCATACTGGGATATTCTTGTTTATGTGTGTCTTGCTTGTGTTTTGTTATTGCAGAAATCTGGGGAGAAAAAAAAAGAAAGAAAGATCTAAAGTCTACACGTGTAACCAGACGGAGGCTAATGAGATGTGATCTGAATAAAGAGAAATGAAAAAAAAAAAGATATGCAAAGCCTATGCTGTGTCAGAAACTGACCATGGCGATCCAGAGGACTATGTGTTCATCGATGAAGCTGTTGAAGTACTGGTTGAGGACAAGTAGACCAGGTCCTATAAAGGCTGTGTCTGGCAAGTACAGCTCACTCTTGGTCATGTGTGCAACCTACAGAAAGGACAAAAAGAAAGAAAACAGGATTTATTATAGATGAGCTTCAAAGAAGGTAGTGAGCATCTCATGTTCTTATTCTTCTCTTTGATCGTGCACCTTCACCTTATGGTAGATGTTTGATGTCCATCAAGAATAAGCACAATTATACCCGAATTTACTTCATATGCAGAGGACCTCAACATCAATCATTTAAAAGTTTAATATCAGCCACCAACAACATACCACAAGTTTGTTGGAAATCTTGGAGATGACCATTCCAAAGGCGAGCAGATACAAACAGGGGTGACGCTCAAACAGTTGACTGGAGGACTTCTTAAAAATGATGAAGGCCACGGTGAGGATGAGACCGATATGCAAACCAGGACTCAGCACACTGGTGTCCTACAGAGCAGAGCAGATCACGGTTTACAAACCACTAGGGAAGCCAAGGAAACTTTAAGAGCATTAACATATATGTTCATAACCACTTACAGCCACTGTAGATCCATTTTTGCCGACACCTCCATTCAATATGACATAGAAGTAGTTGTGGCAGGAGTACAGGGCTCCACCGACGATACCCATGATAGGAAAGATGTACAGCTTCAGGCCAATGATGGGCAACTAAAGGACACGAACGAGGGTCAAATGAATGTGAAGACACAAAGTATTCTTCTTATAAGAAGAATAAGAGTGCTCATATGAAAGCTGCAGGCATGCCGAGCGTGATGGGAGGGCAAAGCAAAATAGGCGGGAGACATCATCAGCTTTGTGAGCCAGATCATGTCCAATAAATGACCTGTTGCCATGGCATTAGCTACCCATATTTACCTTCTCAATTCTCTCATGTGATGTTAAGTCAAGCCTCCAAAGGCAGCACAGAGTGAAAGTAAAACACAAATTCTATTTAAAGACTAGAAGGAAGACTAACAGCTAAGAATTGAGATAATTAGATAAGTGGAAGACTACCAGTGGTGAAATGAGTGTTTCTGTTTGTGTACAGTATTAGTGTACTTCTACATGTGACTGAACAAAACCCACTATTTTCAGTTACCGTGGTTTGCCAAATGCTCACGCCTCCAAAGGCTGCCATCAAGTACATGATGATAATCGCAATCTGCACCTCTGTAACATCAACCCTGCGCAGAAGTGATAAACAAAACAGATTTTTTTTTTATTTAAGAGACAGCACGGGAGTTTAATGGTTAAATAAGAGCAAAACATCCTCTGTATTAACTGTGATTGCTAATAAACTTGTCACCTACAGGCCAAACCGAAGAGTCCCTGACACATAGGTCTGCCAGTGAGCGCAGAAGAACATAAACATCCCAATGAAACCACAAAAAAACATCCAGTTGGGGAATATTCCGACTCCACATGAAATGCACGTCCCCACAGCGACAAAGACTGTGGAAGAGAGATGACAGTCCAGCAGAGACAAAGTCAGTAGTGGTAAATATATCCTAGTGATGAAACGTTAACTGATAGATGATCTACTAATACACCCTAAGAACACTGGTACAAGTTGAAGCACCTGTGGAAACAGCATCACAGCCATGGTCGAAGAGCTCCCCGAGGGGTGAGCTGCTGTTTGTCCTCCGAGCCTGTTTCCCATCGATAGCATCCAGAGACTGGTAGATGAACAGGCCGAGGGCACTCAGGATGAAAGCCCACGATGGAGCCTGACAGGGAAAAAAAAAAAAAAAAAAAAGAGTTAGTTAAAGATCACTGATGATAAAGACAGAAAAGCCCTTCACAACTGGAATCTTCCTACTTTCAACCAACTACAGGTAACTGTGGCTCAGGAGGCAAAGCAACTCATCCACAAACTAGAAGGTAGGTGGTTTGACCCCATGGGCAAGAACCTGAACCCCAAGTTGTTCCAGTGAGTGTTTCACATGTTTGTAAATGTGGCAGTATTAGTGTGCATTGGTGAAGGGAAAACATTCCAAGCAGTTTTAGTAGCATCAAGGTGAAAAAGCCAAATAGAAATGCAAGCTGAACTAACTACTGTACAAGTTTGAAGTCTATATCACTACAATTCACGCGCACATATTGTGTTGAATTATGCTGTATGATTTGGTTAGAAAGTCAAACTGTTATACAGAGGACAATATTACAGCTGTGATGTGAGTCTGTTTGGTTTATTAAGGAGTAAGACGCACAGATCACTGATCATTTTCACGTGTATATATGTGCTCAAACATGCAAGCTTGATTGAATGAGTGATTTGTTCCAAACATGCAATGAAGTTTAACATAAACGTGAAAAAGTAAAAAACACAAATAATACAAAAATCAACAATCAAGACAACCTTGGAAAGAAGAACGGCACAATAGTTTAATTTACATAGTCAAAAAGAGGTGGGGAGAAGTTTTTAATCCCACCCCATCGCCATAAAACATTAATAATATATGTTTATCTCCCTCTTCCTTTTACGTTACTCTTTTATATTTGTGTGTAAATATATATTCACACACACTCCTACATCCGTATACACATACATGTTTATACATAAACACATCATACAAGCACACATGTACATATAATCTTTTGCTTCTTAATTGTGCGAGCAAAATATAAATAATAAATAACTCAAAGAAAGAAATATATACATAAACAACAGTGAACATATGGTGGCAATTAATAACCCTCATCCCTATATCTTGTGAAAAACATTTTCATGCAAGTGTTTTTGAATTGGTTTATGTTTGAACATTCCTTGTGCTCCTCCCTCAGTCTATTCCATAATTTAACACCACACACAGACACAAGCTTCAACTGGTATGAAATCGTGACTTCATTTGTCATGTTTTACACAGTGCTCTGCTCTGTCACTGAGTCCAAAACACCACCACACACAATGGACCGTTAAATTGCAGCCCTCTGCAGTTATATAACTGCACAGAGTGACACTGTGATTCTGTTATTTGTGCAGGTCAAGTATTGATGTTCCAAACTGAAATGACTGAATGGAAACAAAGCGTCACACACATAGTGTAACAAGCAAGATATCCTGCAGAGCTTTTTACAGCTTCTACATCATCTAAGAAACTGAGGGGGTCACAGAGTTTATTTTTTATTTATTTATGGTTTATTTGATAAGACCAGATACAGCACACGTGGATGAACTGAAAGCAGGTATCACACAAGAAGCACGTTTGTGAGATTAAGACCATACAGATATAAGAAAAAAATTACCTGAGTACAATAAAATATCATAAAGTTAGATAAAACTGTAGCAGTATACAGAAAGTTATACATTCAGAGATATGTGTGCATCAATTGTGGTAGCTTTTTTGAGTGGCTGATTACAAATGATCAAGTCATGAGTTCTGTGAGAAAAAAGATGTTTTTACAAAACTTACAAAACTGAAGCTTAATATAGAGTACTGTACAAAAGTCACAGGCCAACATTACATATGTTGGTTTAGTAAAGTTTTAATGACCACATGTATGCATTCCTCAGTCTCTGTATTAAGATCCAGTGTGGATATATGTGAAGTACGCAGAACAGTAAAAACAAAAGTTTCAGGGTAAAAGCAGCTTTTATAAACCAAAGTGGTAGTATCTAGTGTGACTTGCCTTTGCAGTTAACATGTCTTTAATCCTTTTGTTAAGACAATATGAGACTTATTGCATTCGTTTAGGTTTTGTAGCAGGTTTCATTCAAGACACGTCAGATGTTTCTTCTTGTTTGTGCTGCTTTTTGTCATGGGGTCAAGGGTCACACTAAATAATGACTTGAACCTGCAGAACACATTTACTTCACACGTGCACATATTTTCTTGTTGTATGTAAAGAAAAGTGAATGAGGAATAAATACATACGCTCATTTCAACCCCAAAACAACAAAAGCGAAAGGTGGCCTTAGACTTTTGCACATTTTGGTGGAAAGTTTCAAAATGTGGAACAGTTGGTGATTATTTGAAGATAATTATTAATTGTAAAGTGTTTGACAGGATGAAAATATAAACTTAGAAAAAGCAAGGTATTGTCAAATGGTAAGAATTTTAAAAAAAATCATATTATCTTCATTGTCTTACAAATGTTTTTAGTACATCTAATGATTTATGGAGCACAGATGTTCCTACATTGTTCAGACTCAATGTGCATAAGATAATCTGCAGGTTTGATCATATAGAAGTTTGTCACTAGATTAAAAAAGCAGTTTATGAGTTACAATCCTCTGGTTCCATTCACAAACATGGGTGATCTGTAATCAAAGCTAAAGGATTAAACATGTGTTAAGTACATGTATTTAAGTGTTTCAACCAAACACACCATATGTGTGAAGGAAGGATTCCAGCTGAGTGGAGGGAATCGGTTCCTCTTACTAGGGTGGAGGTTAAAGACCATCTGGACACTAGAGGCAGCCAGCGGCTCTGTGTATTCATCAGGGTGTGTGAACATGAGTATGTTTGTGAGAGACACAAATACAAAACGAGACAACAATGGTCTGTGTTTCCAGAGAGGTCAAGAATCTCATGTTGTCTTAAATGTACAGAGACTGCTGTTGAAAGTCCACGTCTTCCAGCCCTGGTGTTTGCATGTTTTGGTTACTCCCATCTGCATTACCAAAAGGTTATCTCAGATGTTGCACATTGTTTGAACAGGCATAGGACTTTAATCCACGAAGAACAGTGGAAATTGCCCAAGCTTTTTGTCAGTATTGAAACTTAAGTGATTTTGTGGAATTTGACAGTAGGTAGTATGTTGGATGGACTGTAGACCTTCAACCAAAGTTCTCATGGTTGGACTGGACAAAGGTGTAAATCTGATAAACACACACCTATAGATTTACAGCTGGAGTCAGTGCTCCAGAGTAAACCCAGACACACAAGCTACTGGACCATAGGTCAACTTTCAGCTCAGCTGCTTCATGGAAGGACTGGGTTTGGTTAAGCAGGACAAAAGTTGATTTGACTCTAGTAGCTGAGGCTGCATGGGAGACAGATTTGGACCAAATTTAAACCACCTAAACAGCTATTTGTAAGCTTCAGGTCAGTGTAGAGACCAAACCATAAGACACTGCTAATTCAATTACCTCCAGTGTCTTTGTGTCTGAAAAGCTGTTTTCCTTAATGGTCTGAGTCATTGCAAAAGACATTGTGTTTTGGCATCAACAACAGAGAATCACATGAACATAGACGAGCAACACACGTCAAAGCTGTCCACAGTCCAACGACCTGCACTTAAGACCACATAATGTCCACTCAGCAACAAAATTCAACGTAAAAACAGCCAATTTAATGCATCCTGTCTGTTTGTGACAGTACAAACTAAACACCCATGTAGTTTAGCATACTTAGCATGTTTAACATGCTCTGCTGTTATTTATATCTAATTACACATTACTACCCCTGCAATATCAATCAGAAATATAAAAATATACAATTTCCTGTAATGCACAACTCATGTTAATATTCTGTCATGTCCTGTCTGCACTTTATCCATCTGCCACATGTTATTTATTG
>JAQQZY010000005.1:19200119-19213271 GCA_030068375.1 Ostorhinchus rueppellii
AACCCAAAAACAACAACCAACCAACCAAACAAACAAACAAACAAACAAAAAACAGTAAAAATACAGGCAGACACAAAGTAAATGAGATGCAAAAAAAACCAACAACAAAACCCCCCCCCAAAAAACAGGGTGATTAATGGTCAGCCCTCATAAAGGGATAGTTTGGATTCTCTGAAGTGGGAAAGCATTAGGTACATATCCATAGTCAGTGTAAAACCTCCACTAGACTGAAACCAGCACAGAAACAGGAGATAAAATAGAACCCAGCACATAACCAAAGCAATATAGTTGAGATAACACAGGAAGAATTTTAACAAATTAAAAAAAAGGACAAAAATAAGAAAAATGATGCCCGTTTACATGCATTTTATTTATTTATTTATTTATTTATTTATTTATTTATTTATTTACTTAATTCCACTACCTTTTCCTGCTGTCAGACAAGATGGCAGGAATAATATGTTGTAAGCTGTTCCTAAAGGTCTGTGAATTACTAGCAAAAATGTCTTTAGTGAATACATATCATAAAATTTTATCTCTTCATCCTTGAGTCCATATGAATGGTTTGTTCCAAATTTTGTGATATTCTTTCAAAACTGTTCTTGGGATATTTATTGCTTGATATTATATATGAATATTAAAATAAATATAGAGCTGTCCCATGGAAGCATCCAAAAGAATTTCTTTCTTTCTGCCTAATATACTGTAACAGTGATGATATAGAGGTGAGGCAGGGGGTGGAGTGGTGGGCTGGGTGGACCTGATGCAGTATATTGTATACACTCAACCAGGTGAGCTACTGGGATGCTAAAACTGCTCTTTCTATTGGTACTACATCTTCTCAGATTCAGAATTTAGATTTTCCTACACATACATGTCTCCATGCTTACACCACAGACCAACTGTGAGTCAGATTTCACAGAGAAAATGTTCTGAATATAAACTACAGCCATTCAACACGAGTATCAGTATAATCAGTATTATCCGAGTACTCATATGTGGTCCTTCAAATGGGCTGTGTGGGCCATGATCTAATGGAGACAATACACCAGCAGCAGATCAGTACCTCATTCAACCACAATTCATTCCAAAATATCCCTTTAACCTTGACAAGGGTCCAACTCCCACTTAAATATTTTAACAGGCAATTGTCCTATCTTTCACCACTCTATACACCCTTAGAAATGCTCACTTCCAAACATCTCAGTCAACGTTACCTTCTTTCACAATTAGGGCACTTTTTTTAGTTTGAGTGGCAGTTTCACTTAGGCCGCACATGTTCTCTGAGAAGATCCTGAAGAAATACTCATTGCCAACCACCAGCTCTGTGATCGTGATGCAGGTGCGATGGTAGTGCTCAATGCATGTGTACCACTCCTATAAATAATGTAATTTGAGTAAATAACACATATAATTAATTTACAGTTTATATTTAGCAGAGATGCTGAAATCAATTTCCTACCATTGTCTTCTTGTCTGCTTTTTGAATGGTGTAGCCTGTTATCGGTGCATTCCCATTGTCTTTTGGGGGTGTCCATACCAGGGCTACGTTTCCTCCCCATACATCTTCAATGGTGACAGACTGAGGAGGTTCAGGTAGGTCTACCAATTAGTGAAGAGAATGTAAGTTTAAACATTCATAAAATGTCAAGAGAATACCTGAAACTGTTAATCAGAGTCATTTTCACTTTATAATTTGAGTGCTTGAGAAAATGCTAATGAGCGCAGTTTTTAAGAGCATGATTTTCCTCACCAACAATTTGTATGTCAATGATGGCAGTGTCCACATGGTTTTCAACCTGTACTGTCATCTCATACTTCCCAGAGTGGCTGCGTTCTGCTTTACGGATGAAGATGATACTATCGCAGTCTGTATTGCGAATGCTAACATGGGATGGCTCGATGGGCTTGCCCTCCTTTAGCCAGGTGACCTTCGGCCTGGGTTTTCCCTGTAGAGATTACAAAGAGCAGTATGAGTTTCTTGCACAGAGCTGTCCATTGTGCACAAACTGGTGAGGAAATCATATTACCAGAAATGGCACCACAAGATTAACTGCTTCTCCAACTTTGCGAATATATGTCTGCTTCAGGTGTCGGGGTACACGGATCTTGGGAGGTTCTGCAGAGTAGACATAGCAGACAGACATTAGTTACTGAGATTATTATAGATGCCTGCAAGTCAATATCACCATTTTTATTTTCTAAAAATTAGAAGAAACAGAGCATTTAAAACCGTGCAGAACTTACCAATAACCTCTTTGACAAGGATAGAGTGCTGAAGGGTTCGTGGAGCACTAGCTCCAGCTGCATTGATGGCTTTGACTCGAACTAGGATTTTAGACCCTGGAGTGAGCCCAGTGATAGTGTACTTGGTCTTCTCAGTCAACTCCGTGTTGGATATGACCCAGTCATCAGCTTTACAAAAGTTAGACAGCGGGTTATTCATTTGTGTATTGTCTGCCTCCGCTTCTAATTCTGCTTTGAATAATGACTAAGATGTACAAACAATTTAAGGCCTGTTTACACTGTCAGTGATTTACTGCTTATCAGCCACTGATGATATAAATCTGGTAAAGTGACATGTGTCTGCTCAAAAGCAACAAATAAAACATTGTTATATCCATGCTACTGACTATGGCCTTTACATTTACCCACCAATCTGGTATTTTGTGTGTATGTGTGTTTTCTGGAATGTGATACCATAGATGTATTGGCCAGTATAGGAAATTGGTTTGCAAATGTGTGCTGAAGCAGCAGTCAGATAATGAGAATTATTGTCTAAATTTTGTTGCTACCTCTTAGAAACTTCTGGAAACTTTCTTATAGTGCAAATACAATCCAACTGAATGGGGAAAAATTCACAATCTGTAGGCACCATTAGAAGATTAACATTCTCACTTCCTTCGATGCAGTACTCCACTAAGTACCCATCCAGACCAGCAGCTCCAATGGTTTCAGGAGGACGCCATTTTACTGTCACTGTGTTGTCGGTAACATCATCCACAACCAGCATGGTGGGTTCACTGGTCACAGCTGAATAAAAATGGAGAAGGAAGATTAGGAGCACATAAGGGTCATGAATACGATTGTTTCTAACTACTAGGAAAACATCAAGCTGGTCTGATGAGTCATGAACACGTGAGCAAGGCACTGGTCTCTCTTGCTGGTATGCTGGTATCAATCTCCCTGTCAGATCTCATTAGTTCCCGCACTTGCTGTCTATTCTTGTGTTCTGAATCATATTTAACTCCTATTGAACCCTCTTACAGACCTGATCTCCTAAACCTCTAATCCACAGATGATTTGGCAGCCATTATAAAGACATATTTAATATCCTCTAAAGCTCCTGCGTGTCCAGTGGAGGTCACTGTCAGAATGCTTGGGATGGTGGGCTACAGGGATGAACAGCTGCGTTGCCGGGGCTCCAAGGGCAGATCACACATGCCTTGGCCCATCACAGTCCCACTCTTGGAAAATTTGTACATTATTATGAAATGGTTGTTAGATAAACAGCCTTACGTAAGGTCACAATACTTTCCTGGAGAGGTTATTAGTAGTAACAGCTCAAAGACTGGTGTTTAGACTGCTAAGTGGATTCAAGGAGACATTTACTCACCCAGGGGAATAAAGGCTTTGGATGGATCACTGGGCTTGGACACACCTATGGCGTTGACTGCAAAGACTCGCACTTCATAAGGCACCCCTTCAATCATTTTCTTGGGTTCAAAGGATGTTTCCTTGATCAGGTCAAAGTTAAGCCTCATCCATCTGGAGCTCTGTTTCTTTTTTCTCTCAATGAAATACCCTTGAAGTGGAGGTTTGAAATTTTTTAAAATTAATTTTTCCACATGCACACATATCATGAAGGAAAAGGCAATGTTTACCTAAAATTGGTGAACCTCCATCGTATTTTGGGGCTTCCCATGTCATAGAACACCAATCACCACCTACCGCAGGCACCAAGGGAGCATCTGGAGGGTCAGGGATGTCTGCAGATACAACCACATCATGTTAAGAGGCATTTACAATATATATACATATACCGTCTCATGTGGTAATAATTGGAGTATTGTGACAAAACTGATCTTACCCACAACTTTGATTTTGACACTGGCTGTGGCTTCACCAGCCTCATTCTGCAAAACTATCTTGTAGTTCCCTGTATCTTCCCGCTCTGTGATATCGATTGTCAGGCTAGTCTGGTCCCCATAAGTCTCGGCTCGGACACGATGGCCAGACTCAAGAATGACCTGAGACAAGAAAGATAAAAGAAAAGACCAGTACAGCCTAAGACTGCATGCTTCTGCTGTAATTCTTAAATGTCCTTCACATAACGATACACAAAGCAAACACCCTACTCTTCCACCACGTTTCTTGAAAATTGGTGTGGTAGTTTTCCACACAGACCAACAAAAAGCCAACTAAAGATTTGACAGGTAATTATTTTGTTCATTCATTGCTCAAAGGTCAACAGCTTAAGTTCATGTAATTGCAGACTAGCACAAAGACGTACCCTTTCTCCCTTCATCCACACCACCCTGGGTGCTGGTTCACCACTGATGGGGATCTCCAAGCGCAGTTTGTTTCCTGCCACAATTGTCACAGTGTTGTCGGGAAAGTTCAAGCTGTCTAAATGCACCCTTGGAGGATCTGATGAAAATAGAGCATGTAAAATATGCATCTTTTCTCAGCATGATGTTAAAAAAGTAGATTTTCAACTACAATGAAATATATCTTAAGTACCAATTATGTGAATTTTAGCAGAGAGGCTTTGAGAATAACCCTCTGGCACAAAAGTGTAATCTCCTGCATCATGAAGGGAACTGGTCTCAATTTCAAGTCGGTGGACCCTGAGGAAAAAACAAAACATGTTTTTTTTATCAGTAGAAATTAGTTTTGACCAAATTAAGTGTCACAAAGAAGACATACTTATTTCTGTGAATGATGTTGATGCGGTCATTGGGTTGGATTAGCTGTCCATTCCTGTACCAGCGTCCTGGGACATTGCCAGGGTAAATCTCACAGTGCATCTTAATGGGCTGACCCAGCATCACAGTCATGTTCTGCAAGTCCTGGTAGATCTTCAGAGGTTTCACTGATTAATAGGGAAGAGAAAACAAACATTAAGACACTAAGAAACAAGAAACCAAAGAAACCTAAACATTTGTACTGATTCCTTTGAATTAAGGCAGATAATGAATTAGGAAAAGAAAGACTTACAGTCAACCTGTACATGAGCCTCACATGTGCCCCCAGTAGCCATGATGGAGTATGTCCCACAGTCCTCTCTGGAGGCATCATCGATCACCAAGTAGTGTTTGGTTCCCTCACACTTTACTCGATACCTAGAGCGAACTCCTGTGGGAACCTCAACTCCGTTCTTCATCCTGGTCACAACATTAAATTAATTTCACAATCAGAATCATAGACATGATACAAACAGGTACATATTGTTGTCTTCTGAAAGCATCTACTGTATATGATTCTGTCCAAACAGAGTTTACTGTCTTTAAAAGAGGTTGTTGATTGATCAGAGAAATTTAATAAGAAAAACTGATACACTTAAGTGACAGATAAATTATTATTTTGATTGTACTGTATTCTTGCTTGTAAATAAGAATTCCTAATTATCTGTTTCAAAATATGTGGCACTTCCTAATTTTATTGTGCACAACATGCAATACTTTATAATCTATTGAATGCATAATTGAATTTTCTGGTGTCAGTACATATAATCTCACCATTTGACTTGAGCACCCTCCTCTGACACCTCACACTCCAGCTCAATCCTCTCATTCACTGTGGTCTTCACTGGCTCAATACCTTTAACAATCTTCACTGGCAGCTCTAGAAGTTAAAATAGAAGTGGAGAGTTTTTTATGAACTCCTTTAGTGTCTTAATGAAGTGTGCAGGATGATAAACATGAACACAGATTTGCAGTATTGAACTGGTTATTATCATACTGGGGTAACTGTGTAACAGATGAATGGTTCTTCAAGATACCTTTGACAAAAAGCTCAGTCGTGCATTTTTCATCTCCTGCAGCCACAGAATAGGCTGCATCATCATTCATGGTGCAGTTGTTGATGACCATAATCCTCTGTGTGCCCTTATGCTCAAAAATATACCTAAAGAAGAAGTCGACTCGTCACATCACTAGTCACAAACTGAAACCAAAGCTTTAAATAATTACAGGTACGAAGTGATATAGTGCAATCCTCAGATATAACGGATATTATTCCAAAATATTAACTTTAGTTCCAGACACTAAATATTATTGTTAAATCAAAATCTAATATGAAATATAAAATTCAAACATATTTAAATAAATGCAACATACACCAGGTTTGAGTGCACAAACCCAAAAGTCACAACAGACAAAGGGAAAAGGTCACATCAAAATGTTGTTGCATGAGAAGGGAAAACCAGCCGGATGGATGGACTTACTTCCTTTGACTTAGAGTCAGCAGTGGAGCCAGAATAGGGCCGAGTCACAGGGGGTCAACAGGAAGTGATTATGGCAGACAGGAAGGAGCAGCATGATATTACAGACGGACAGACAAAGACAGAGAGACATCATGCCTAGAGGGGTCCACTATGTAGTCGACAACAGTGTTACAACAAAAAAGAGGCTCAAAAGAGAGAAATGGACAGTGTTTACTTCTTCTGAGCATTGATCTCTAGAGAAAATGAGCACAAAACCAGAAAACAGTGATAACCTCCCAGATGGCTTTAACTTTACATGGCTTTGAACAGCATGTTCAGCTAATTTAAGCATAGTTTATGCAAAAATAATAAAGTCTAAAGGTCTGCAATTATGTATTTTGCATTTTAAAGGTCCATATTTTTGTATTGCTGAATTTTGTATAGTGTTGTTTAGTATTATTATTGCAGTACTTCCCTTCTAATGGAGGCTAATTACATTATTTACTTCAGAGATTTTATAGCTTCAAAAGGTGGCACAACATTCAAACCTGTTATTTATCCTCTTATATATGATGCAGATTTAGAGATAAAACTGAGGACATGTTTAAGTTAGTTTCAAGGAAGCTACATCACCATTTCTTCTGCAGCCTTAGCAGCAAAACTGTAACAAAGCCATACTTGGTTAAAGACCTGTGAAGGAGGTACCACCTTTTTCCTGTACAAAGGACATATACCGTATGCCCCCCCCCCCCCCCAAAAAAAAAATTGCAATCAGACTTTCCGCATTGATAACTTTCAAAAATAATTAAACCATCTAAATTCTATTTCAGGGTATGAAACTATAACTTGTTTCCTAGATCTTTCAGAAAGCCCAATTTAATTTGGTTTGTGGTTACGGAGAAATGTGGATCTTTATAAAGCATGTCATGGGTCTGTTCCTTCCAAGTTTAGCACTTAGATGCTCTTATCATCCATATGAATGAAAGTATTTTGCTCACAACTGACAGGACAACTAACAAATGAATTCAAATTCTGTGAATAAAATTATAACAATGGTGTGTACTCATTTTGTTGTTGAAAGATGTATTGTTCTCTCAATTACCATTTTGTATTTGTTCCCTATGAAGCTAGCATCTGTTGACAAGCATTTCACTTCGATTCTTACTTATCCAATTCTCAAACTGCAAATTTACTGTTTGGTTGGTCAGCAACAAACTTCCACTCAGAGAGCATTCATTGAGATAATAATTTAATATCTTTGTTTAATCATTCATTTTCGCACCTTTTCAATGTTTGAAAAACTCAGAAATCTTCTTCCTTTTTGAGGTAATTTGCTATTCATTTCGTAAGTTGAAAATGAACGTAATGAACAACTTTGGATTTGTAAGTGTGAACACAATGGACGTGTCTCCTTACAAAATTGGAGGGAAGAGACTTCTGACATGCTTTACATGGGTACCCATTTATTTGTGACCACTGAAGCAAATTGAATGGGGTTTCCTGCAAGATGTAGGTACTAAGTTTTAGTTTCATGCCTTGAAATTGCATTTTGATTGATTCACTATTTTTAAAGTTATCATTGCAGGAAGTCCGATTGTAAATTTTTGGAGGACATACGGTACAGTTAATATCAATTAAACCAACAACTGACATCATACACTACTTATGCCCAAAGGTAGCTCTAGAGCTATTTAATATATTCCTATTGTGTGTGTGAAGCTGCCTGGTAACTTATTAGAGCCACATTAGAGTCCATGGGTCGTTATTTATTCACTGGGCATCAGCCAACAATGGTTCACAGTGTAGTAGACAAGATAGGGGCCATTTTTGAAGATATGTGTCACATCATGGCTGAATCGTTAGTCCATCCCTGAATGGACAGCACCTAAATTACATGTGAACCATTGAGCTTTAAAGAGGAGACGAAATGAAACACATAGTACCAGAAGACTGGTAAAGAACAGCTTTACCACAAATGAAACATTTTGTTGTAAAATGTTTATTCATTTGTGCAATGTTGATGGGGAGAAAACATAAAAGATGCATTGAAATATTAATAAAATCTAGTCACATACTTGGGAGTGGGCCTGATTTCCTGTCCATTCTTGTACCACTTCAGGTCAACCGTGGGGTCGGCCAAATCGACCACCAAGCGAATCTTTCCTCCCTTATCCACTTGATATGCTGGTTCCAGTTTCTTTGCAAATGCTTAAAAACAGACATTATTATACAAGACAAAATTCTTGAACAATCACTTCATTTCATCATCAGTATTGCACTTGAGGGTGGTGGTAACATGACATTAATGATGTTCACCTTTTCAGTGTTTCTAACGTAACTGCAGTTTACCTTCGCTTTTCTTCTCCTCTTTGGGAATCTTCTTCATCCTCCTCAGCAGACCCCTCAAGTCAGTGATACCGTACATAAATGCAATCTTCTCATACTCATCTGGTCGGGCATTCTTCAAGATCTCCCAGACGTCCACCTCTGGGGTGTCGTCCTGTTGTTTAGGCTCCCTATTGGTGCCGGATATGATCAAAGAGTATCAGGGTAATGTTCCCAGACTGGGGTTTGCAACGTGTCCTGAGGAACTACTCATTCACTCTGCAATAGTGGGCTTAAACGGACAGTTATGGGCAACAGAGTCCCTGATATGTACACTGAATGATTACTTCAATAATGCATTCTTGTACCTGTTCTCTAGAGGGTTCCTCAGGACATGTCACACAAAGAGATGGGCATGTGAGCTGTCTACTTGTATGCTGAGTCAAATGTTAACCTTCACAGGGCTGAAGCATTATTAACACCAACCACAAACATGTGTTTTCTAGGTTTTTGATAAGTTGAGGTAGGTTAATTACTGCCCTATATTCCATTTATGTGTCTGTCCAGCTGGAGTGCTCAAAATAGACCCATGGGGACACTAATCAGGATCACAATGTGTTTTTGCTGTGAAGCAACATTCACAGCCCAGCCATAAGCCATGGGTTACAGCGTGCATCTGTCACGAAGGGGAGATAGCACAGGTGAGCTGAATTAAAGAAGAAATTTGGATTTGGATCTTTTAGTGTTTTATGAGACTTTAACGTAAGTCTGGAAAATGAAATAAGGGTTTTATGTGTACACACTAGAACAGACACAGGTTTTTCTGTTGTAGGACCAAATGTGGTGTCATCCAACACACTGGAAAACGAGTTGCTTATGTGTAATAAAATGTGGCATGCAGGGATTTAGAGAAAACCTGCAGCAAAAAGTTCATAGTGTTCTATAAACGAGCCCATCCCTTTGTTCTTTGTTGGTTTGAGTGATCACTTCAGAGACGTTAGATGATGAAGTTGTCTATGGGATATGTTAGAAATGTGAGATTCAAGTTAATGAACTCATTGCCCTGACATGAGAGTATCTGTTAGTTAAGAGAACATTCAGTCAGCCCTTTCTTTCTGAGACATTTTCCCAAATGTCTGAAAGGTTGATGGTGAATAGCGTAAAACATTATTATAATTCGGTGTTTGTGTTTCTTGTCTGTTTATTTTCAGGCAATTATCAAGACGGCTGAAATAAACATCGTGAATAGTATTGCCTTATATTTCTAAGTTGAAATAAAATGACAACGTAGCGATAACACTATTTTCAGCATCATTTCTCCGTGGCCCACTAGCACATCATTAATGATTCAAAACAGTGCTCTTTGCATCATGAAGGTGACTATTTCCTTCGTGGTTTGATGAAGAGTAGTCAGCCATAGAATTCATGATACAAGGCCCATTTCCATCATTACTGATTGCTGACAGAGCAGTTAGGAATGCTGCCTTCAAATGAAGTGTTACCGTACTACAGTAGGCCAACACTCTTGCGTGTCCAGATGCTAGAGCTACATGTCATGCTGGGGACTCTACAGGATTACAGTACTCACCCGCAGTAAGGTCTAATCGTTTTAATACCTATGGTTTTCACTCTACTAACCTTTGATTTCTGAATATGTAGGGGAGAAGAAGAGACAAGCCCAAAATAAATGTATAATTTTGTTGGTGAACAGTGTTACTACCTACATTTATTTGTACTCACACCTAAATCTTGCACTGAATCACCTCAAAAAAGCATGGTATGGTGTTTAGTTTGAGTCACCACAGTAGTAGCATTTATTTATTCGGTAGCCTAATGTGTTGCATTTCTCAAAATTCACCATGTGATAACAGAAGACAGTGGATGAAAGGTGGTTGCTGTGCAATGTACATGATTTACAAATTATTTGAAAGAGTGACAAAAGAACAATGGGTATAAAAAAAGAGCTTAAAATACTGAAAAGTACAAAATCCACTCAGAACTGGGCTGTGATTCTCACCTATGTTTAAGGAGACCACTAAAGTCAAGCTCCCCTGCATCTTCTTGTCCTTCACTGCTGTTGTTAACAAGGAGAGATTAATGAAGATTTAGATTTCAGAGGCAGTTACAGGCACTAGAAAACAATGCTAAAAGTACAACACAAAGCAAAAGCTCTGATGCCAATCAGTGCATTAGCTCACAGCTAACACACAATTGGAGCTTACACAAACCATGTTTTTCATCTGCCGTGGTGATTTGTGCAAGACTCATCAAGAGCACTTCCAGTTAATATTGCCACAGTGTTTCTGCAATGTTGAAACAACATTATGGGGCAGCAACATTGTGACAATGGAATGAAACTGGGCGGCTTTGCATTGCTTTCATAAACATTGTTTGGGGGAAATTTGAAAAGCAAGAGTTGGCCTTTAATTACATAAACACATTGAGTTGGCTGAGTGATTTGTAATTACCTCTCAAAAAGGTTAATCACATTATTGCATCCATTTTGTCACACTTTATGTCATACAGTCACATTATTTGAAATAAATATATTTTTTCTGTCTTGCATCTGTTTTTCTTTTAGCAATATTTATAAATCCCGCTGTAAAAAAATACACTTGAAGAGAAAGAAATAAGGCTTTCTGTTGATGTGACATCTCCTGTAGCTGCATTACACTTCTTTTGTTACCTTCTTTTGAAAGCTGATCGAATATCAATGTTTTGGGAACCCTGTTCTGTTTCTGCAAGAAACCAAGAACAAATATAACTATTGATAGAAATCTCTTTTTTTTTTTAACTAAATGAATGTTAAAATGATTTTACTGCACTTTGGCAAACCTTTAACTTCCAAGTCAAAGGAACAGCTGTCAAACTTGTCCTTGTAGGTCACCTCACATCTGTAATTTCCCGCATAGTTCTCTTTGGCCTTGATGATGTGCATCTCAAATGTGTGGATCTGTCAAAGGTTAGATATAGGAATTGGTGTACATAAAACATAAAATATATTAGTGACTCTATACTAAAGGGTGAATGTATGGCTGTACCTTTGTGAATCGGTCAAAGGTCTCTTTCAGTTGTAAGTGCTTCCCCGTTTTGCTGGCCAGATCCATCCATTTTCCTTTAAACCACTTGATAGTAGGTTTACGGAGAAGATCTTTAGCCTCCACTTTGGCAACAAAGGTGATGTCGCCACCTTTAGACACATATTGATGCTACATGACCACAGAGGAAAAGCTGCGCATATCAAAGATCACTACCAAGTTGGTTTTAGAAACTGGAGTAACAATCAGCACCACAGATAATTACTGGTATCAGATGAAAAAATGTACAGATTTTAGCCATCCCCATATCCTCTTTAACTGTTCTCTGTCATGCTGTCACTCACCCACAGCAACTGTGCCACTCTGGGGCTTCTCTATGAGTAGGGTGGACAGTGGTGGGGTGTCGATAGGCTTGTCCAGGTCCTCTGGGGGCTGACCCTCTCCCAGAGACCACACTGGTCAATTCAGAGAAATACACAAAAACACTTGAAATAGACCTGATTGATTGTTGGAGTACAAGAAAAAAACCTTAAGGAAATTCATACACCCACCTTTCACTTTTCATCTGAAATTTTCAGTCTTACCAGAGGAGAAGTAATTGACAGACAGAAGGACACACAATCTGACACACGCTCTCACTTTTAACATTCACACCTCATACAGCAGTAAAATTTAAGCTCTATGCAACATGGAAAGCATAGCAGGCAAAATGAAACATATAGCGGAGGATATTTTATTACCATCAGAGGCCACAAAAAAATGATTTCCACAAATTATGGTGAAAATAAAATGTGTTCCTTAATTCTTCATTTTCCCAACTGTCCGTGTTCTTTGTGGTTCAAGATGTCTAAATGTTGATGAATGTTTCCTTCGAGTTATTATCTAGTTATCATCAGGCAGTCTTTCCTGCATTATTTAAAGACTTTCTAAAATCTCAAGGACAAAGATACAACTTTTCAAGAACTCAGCAGCAATCTGCATGCAGCCAAAAGACGTAGACACAAGTGGATGTGGTCTAGGGGGCAAGTGGGTGTTTTCCACTGACCAGCTAGAAAAGGAGCTTGGATTTTCTTGATTATGTTCCAAAGTCTTGTTTAAGTGAAGGAAAAAAAAACATGAGTCTTTATTGACTACCACTTCATTACCTGAGTCTTTTCTCCCCATGGCTGGCACAGGGACGCTATCATCTAAACAAAGAGAGAAATTTACAGCATATTGTAAGAAATAGTACTGTAAAGTCCACTGAGGCAAACACACTCATTAAGGGTTAGGGCATCATGTAAGTAGAGGTTGGCAAGCCATGAACTAAGGAATTCTGAATCACAGCCAATGTAATATATCTCTGCAGCCTGTGTCTTTTGA
>JAQQZY010000005.1:19213735-19229426 GCA_030068375.1 Ostorhinchus rueppellii
TATATAAATATTTGTAGTCCTGCTGCACAATGATCAGAATTCCAAAAGTAATTGATTGCAATGTATGTATTAGAAAATGAAAAAAGTAATGGTACAGCCAAAAAAAAAAAAGAAAAAAAGAAAAAAAGAAAATTATTAAATGTATGTTAATATATTAGAAATTTAAATGGAACCATCTTAACTTTCCTATAGTCTTAAAAACACCCAAACACACCCACAAAAGTAGAAGAAAAACATGTATCCCACATGTTTCCTGCATTCAGATGGTGGGTCATTGTGATTTAGACTATGGCTACCAGTTTGGTCAGAGGTACAGAAACAGTGCTAAGATTTAGCAGAGGGATCTTACTAGGCAGCTCAACTGACAGTTTCTTGAGTGAATTGCCGTCTTCTGTAAAAAAAGCAGAATTATCATTGAAATTAATCAGGACAAACCCAACTGCCTCAGAAAGTTACATGATTGATTTACTGCATCTACACCAGTGAGATAAACGGGTGTGTGATTGGGACTGTTTGATCCACTCGATCACTCTATGATGAATCTTATTTAAAAGACTAGGGGAGCAACTGTGGATATTTTCTAACCAGTAAAACTGTTGCCTTATATAAAACAGAGCATAAATTGATAGTTGTGTTATTTGGTACCTTAAAGAATGGGTACAATAGTCAAAAAAAGACAAACCTATTTAGATAATCCACACAAATATCTGATTTATTTGAAGGTACTTTATTTAAAGAGATGAGGGTTTACTTGCTTAACTTAATGTGAATTCACTAACATTAGACTCTCATAATGTTTATTGTTGAATTATATATTAAAATAAAAATACAAACACAAGTAGTGCATAAATTAACCCACATTCTTTTCACCAGAATAAAACTTTCCTGGACAAAGCTGAAATTTAATGACAGATTTATTAACTTATAATGTGAATTTGTGTATGCATTTTCCTTTACAAAATAAACACTCATATATTTATTTTGTATCAGCAATATGCATGTAAAATCATCATCACATCCATACCTTTATTTTAGACAGGTTAAGTAAAGGTTGGTGTGAGTGCATAATTTTTTTTTTCAAAAACCACACAACCAATAAATGTATGCCACAATGTAGACATACATCAGAATGTCTTATTTTACACTTACGTACCTAATTATGTACAGTATCCCATTAGAAGGTGAAAGTCTATTTTTTTTTACAAAACCAAAACAGTTAACACATTACAGAACATGTGATGGTGAAATGTTCATTTTGCACAAACCAATGTGGATAAATGATTGACATTACCACACTGAACCTGCCCAAACATACCAGTACTTTGTAATTTCTCTTCAGCTTTAGTTTCTATTTCTTCTGAGAGTTGATGTGGGCGTGACCTAGGTGCAAGTTCTTAGGCATGTTGGTAACCATCCTCAAAACCAGAGAATAGACTAATGAGAAATAAAAATCAGTAAATAATAAGGTTTTTCATGGGTACCAACCTGCTGGGGGTGTTGGGGATGGGGTAGTGGCTGCAGGAGCATCATCATCTGTAATAAAGGTTTCATTGACACATAGACCCACCTATCAAGTCCAGGTCAACAAGACACAAGACTGTCAGGCCAACAAGGCCATCAATCAGACATGCGGGACAAGACCTTGAATGGAAAATGACATGCAGCTTTTGGAAAGGCTGATTCCAAAATGTCAGCCCAAAGCTCATACAAGTAGCTGTGAGCTAGAAGGCCCTGACTGTGCCTGCACAATGTGGATGTGAAAAACATCAGTGCTTGATTCTTATTGTCACAAGCCTTTCAAGCTGCAGGAACAGAAGCACAAGCTGTCTAGCATCGCTTGAGAACACACACTCTCACACAAACTAGTGAGAGGAGGCGACCCATAAAAAATCGGCATTAAAGCAGCAGCTGTCACATATATGCAAAAAAAAAGCCCATTAACGAGCCAACAGAGACTTAAGATTTTGTGTAACTTAGAATCTCAGGTTCCTCAGTGGAGCTGCATGTACTTTCTGTTTATAGTCAAAGAAAAAGATTCGTTCATTCACTCTGAGAACACCAAACTATCTGTCAACACAACCTGTTTATCTAGCTGTTGTTTATTAAGAATTTGATCACCCACCTTTCGTATGTGTATTTTCACCATCAGTGTAGCATGATGATGTTATTAGTAGCCTACTTCCTCTATTAGTCTTTGGATTCATTAGTTTCTGTTAGTTTTTATTTCATTTTGCTTTCATCACACCATCATCAATTCAATAGCTGTTCTAGGTGATATTACTTTGCTGATGCCTTGACTCAGTTAAAGCCACGTTGGAACAATGTTTACACAAATGATAACTCAACACATGGCTTGAGGAAGTGAGGGTGAGTATGTAAAGGTAATCCATTCAGGAGATGTAGACAACATGAGATTAAAAAAGTTATGTCGTGAGAACCGGAGAGACTTTCAGATTTTGTTGCAGAGGCATTTTTATGGTATTCCTAGAGGGGAAGGCATGCAAATTCACTATGGGAAACATGAGACTGATTGATATTTAATAGGAATACTTACCAGGTGGTGGGGGAGAGCAGGGACTCTCTTCCTTTACTGCAGAGTTAGCAGACTCTGCTTGCTCTTTCACCCCAATCCCACCAGACTGTGGCTGGTTAGAGCCATTCTCTGTTGGGCTTGGCTCCTTAGCTACAGCTAATGGCTCAGACTCTGTAGGCTCTGGCTTCCTCTCATCAGTCTCTACTGGCTCTTTCCCCTCTGCTACCGCCTCTGTACAGCAGACAAAGCGCCAGGCTGAAGCAGCAAGCATGGAGCACGAATACTGGCCGTGTTGCAAAACAATGCTCGCTTAAATGAGGTGAACAGTCAATGACCAGATAGCCCTGAGTTTAACGACTGAGAATACTTGAGTAAGCAAAGGTAAATCAATCAATCCAGTCTAACAAAATTATATAAATATTTCATATTGAGATCAAATACACCAGTGGGTCTATCTGGTCATTAAATATACAGTGATCAAGGAAGCAGGGTTTTACTGGCTCACATGGTACAGGTATGAAACAATCTGATTAAGAGAGGACGGCTTTAAGACAAACTAAGAGCCAGGAAAACCTTTCTTCCTCAATCCCTCAAAACCTCGTATGTGATGATTCAGTTTGTCATGCAGTTACATCAGTGGGCAGGCAGCCTGTGTTAGTGACAGCACCAAGCATCAAGTACAGCATCAAATACAGGAAGAGCAGTACAGGCAGATGTGCACTGTCAATGGGGTGCCTTGCTTAAAGCTAACTTTTCAACTCTTTGTGCGATCATACTGTATGTTGTGCAGTCCACAAGAATCCACAAGAAGTGCAATTGCAAGATACTCAGAGTGGATTAAAAGAAAATTTGTGACTGTAAACACCAAACAAACACGTGATGTGAGTGTGATGCCCAAAAGAATGCAACATTCGTAGGACAATAAGGGGGGGCGTGAGGGACAGGGGCGTTTGCATTACCCACCTGGGGGGGGTGAAACCTCCAGAGAAATCTCAGGTAGGGGCGGGGCACCGTTACTTTCTGGGGCAACGGTTTCTGAGCATGTGACAAATATAGTGGTGGATGGAACAGCTGCTTTTAATAAGCACAAAGCTTCAGCATCTGCAGTGTCTCTCACTCAGTCTCACACACCAAACCAGACACAAAAACAAGCAAACTTGTACTTAATACATCCAGCTGCATCCACCCACCTGCATGTTTGTAGGCACACACGTTTTACGACAGCAAATAATTTTCTTACCTTTTACACAACATACATACAGCACATACAGAGATAACAAATGGATATTTTCCTAGTTACAGTATGTATGAAATGTATTCTCTACGTATCAGGACTAGAAAAGCACTCAGAGAGCGCAGACCTCCGCCAAGGTAGTGTTTGATCTTCACCAAAATGTAATCGATTGGTCCTTGTATCATTCCTTTGCCGGCGTTTATCTGTTTGTCTGTCTGTCTGTGTACAAAATAACTCAAAAAGCTATGGACGGATTTCGATGAAATGCAAAAACATAACCTCCTTGGTGGAGGTAATTAGAAATTTACCATTGAAGGCACATTTAGGCTACGTTCACACAGCAGGTATTAATGCAGAATTCGGATTTCACAAAAAAATCCGAATTTTTTCAGTGCTCATTCATATTACACATTAAATGCAATTTCTATCAGTTCTTATTATGAACTGAATGTGACCCTGAAGTGATTCGCATGTACAGAAGAGGTCCTCGCGTCATGCAGTGCGCACTGTGTTTAAGGAAGTAAATATGGAGGCATCTTGTATTGGGGTGTGTGGCACTGATAAAGTTAGTCTAAAACCGAAGTCAGCACCAGTCAAATAATTTTAAGTGGAAGATTAAAAAAGAGCAGAGACAGGTTTTTTTGCAATGGAGTATTTGAATGTGGAGTCGGAGTCAGGAGTGGTGGGATAGTGAAGTTAGCCGCTACACTGATACAGACTTTGTTCAGAATTTTCCAATTACAAGAAAAATGTTTAAATATATCTGTGACACTCTCATGATAAGACACTCATCTCCAGCAATTTCAATGATGTAAAGGTCGGATAAATGCGACCTGGCCGTTCAGACTGATGTCACATTGCAAAATATACAATATGTATCGGATTTAGGACCGCATATGAAAGTGGCCTGGGTCGGATTTAAAAAAATCAGATTTGTGTTGTTCAGACTGTCTTTAACAGGTCAAATAGCAGTGAAAAGTCAGATTCAGGGCACATTTGGCTATAGTCTGAAAGTAGTCTATTGACTGTAATGATACTTTAGAATTAAATTTTTGCTTTTACTGCCACCATGTTGTTGTGGTAGTTAAAATGGAAATTCTTTAGCATAGGATTTACCTGATGATAAGACCACAACAACACAAACTGGAAGTTTAATGCATTGTCAGACAATGTGGGTCATTACATCGACTCGTTTGGTATGTGCTAATTGTGCTTCCAAGAGGGACTGCACTTTGCTGCAGCATGAGTGACAAATTAATGAGAAAGAGGAGCTCTTTATTTTTATAACTGTCACCGTATCTCCCAAGATATCTCTATACAAGACTGATGCTTTGGCACTCACTGTATCTCAAACTGTGTAGACCAAATTAGTGAAAATAGTAGCTGCAGGATGTAATTATCCTTAGCTTCAGCTGTTGATATAACATGTCAGCAGCTGAGGTAATGTTGTGAGTTCCACCTCACAAGAAACAGGATGTGTACAGACAAGTAAACTAAATATAAATTTGTAAGTTAACAGGCAACACTCAGTTAATTCTCCACTCTTTTCAGGAAGCGCACAATGGCCATGTTTCATTTGAGATAAAACTACTCAGTCAAAGTTCACACACTGTGCAAGTATGTACACTGTGTACTGCATGAAACAATGTTAATATAAATGTTAGAAACAATACAGAATTTAGTCTTTTCCAGAGATTTTTATTTTATTTTATTTTAACAAGTTCTGTGTTTTATAGGGACTTTTTTTTATTTTTATTATAGAACCTTTTGTTATAGAACACCTTAAAACTCATCAGTGTTACAGTCTCAAGATGCTGCAGCTCCAAGGTCAAATCCCAGCACTGGCAGAAAACCAATAGCATGCCAGCACCTTGCTCACAGGGGACATCAGGGGTGTCAGCTGAATCAACAGACAGGGATCAGCTGGCTAGTGAGAGGAATGTCAGAGATGCTGACAGCTTGGCTGTTGCTGCAGATCCCTCTGGAGCACAGCAGCACGTCCATACTGCCGACTATTGGCTCCACATTTACACTCATATGCGGCTGTGTTTACACATTCACGCCAAGTTCAGGTCTGTGGTTGTCATGTTACATGTCCTGATCAGTTTTGTCCTGTCCGTGCGTCTTTAAGCAAAGAAGGATTGGTGTTTGATGTGCGCATCCCTAACTTTGTAAAGATAATTTTAAGCAATCTATCTATGATTGTGTGCTTTCTCTTGCTCACACAGTGTACAGTGACAGTATAATCCTCTGCACTCTGAGATGACAGGTGAGATTAAACCTCTGTTACTACACACTCACCTTCTGGCTGGCCATTTGGCATCTCATCTGAAAAACAAACATTTGAATCAGTCATAACATCCAAACTTATTGTACCTTAAAAAGTTACCCTAAAGTTTGTTTGTGTTTGTGCACATGGAGCCTTTTTATTCATATCTAGTCTCTCCTAAGCTCTATTACGTTAGTGTTGGATGACTAGCCACTCATGCTTTGACACCATGTAGTCTTAAGTGATTATGATGGAGGCCAACATGACACACCATTTGTTTGTCTTCTGCCTTGTCTAGACTTATGTGACTAATGGCGCAGGGCACCAACAGACACATATTTTCAAACATAACATTCACAACCTGTACCAGGACTTAATGCAGGGACTCAGCAGATCAAAGTCACCTTTAGCACACAATGATGAGGATAAATTAACCTTTTTTGTTATTAATGGGTCAGTGGAGCACAGACTGACTGTCTACAACAAATGGGGGTGTCAAGCTAGTCAACCAACATCTGGAGCAGCATGTTGTTCTATTTTTTATGTATAGTTTAGTTTCAAAAGCCTGAGTGTTTTCAAATTTACCAGGTCAGCTAAAGAGGATTTACTTGTGCTAAATGGTCACAGCAAAGTTTACAGTATCTGGATGGAGAGTGATGCTGTTACATAAAAACTTTTTATTTGTTTTCCACAACACATGGACATAGAAGAAAAAGAAGATAAGTTTAATTACAACATTGACAAAACATTTGATATTTGTCTCAGTTTTGGTAACACATTTATCCAGAAGTGAAAGAGGCTCTGATAATCAAATGAAATACAAGGCTCAAAGAACATACATCAGATCAAAATGCTAACCCCTTTACTACAATAAAAGAAACATTCAATCAGATGACTCATTTCTTAGGTAAGTTTGACTGATTACAGATAAGCAGTAATGACCCCTGGGTAAAATATATTATGACATTGTCTAGTGACATATTTGATCATGTGACCTACCTCTGTACTTTCTCAACACAATAGCTTAAATAGCTCAATAAACTAAAATTGTTAGCAAAATAAATATATATGTTCCTGTGTCTGTGTGTGCATTGTAATTATCTTAACTGACTGCATCTTCCAAAGATATCTTTACTGCAAACATCGGTTCATTTTAATTTAGTTTTATAAAAAAGGCTGCAGCATTTAATAATTCATCATTTTGAGCAGATATCAGTGGTCCTTATATTGAGTGTTTTAATAGACTTTGTGTAAAGCTGATGGATTCTTGTTCATTGTAATTTTTTATTATGTTGAAGCAGAAAACATAAACATGATCATGGCACAGTCACATCAATGACACAAGGTAAGATGGACAAGTGTAGCTCTATAAGACACTTCCTGTTACTATGGGAAACGTAATTTCAATCCCACAACTTCTCTGATACAGTATGACTGTACTGCAATGAGGTACTGATCAAAACCAAAGGTGAAGGTATTCACAGCTGTACCAAAGTTACATAAAGTATAAATCCAGCTTTAAAAGATTATAAAGTGTCCATATGTTGATAACATAAAGGTATATATGTAACATTTGTAATATTGTTTTGAGTTTGCGTGAAGTTTATATTGTAAGTTTTTTTTTTTAAGTTAGCTTTTTCCCCTCTAAGTTAATAACAATTAGTGTCATACAATGTTTCTGCTATAGAGGAGCAGCAGAGAGGCCCTGAACATCACAGGCATGAGTATAAATGTAACCCTGTGGATATTTTTGGATAGTTCAGCTCAAGTCTTCTACACAGAAATCATTATATAATCTTTTAATCATGTAAGAATCATGTAATCATGAATGTAAGAACTGAGACAGTAAGAGAAGGGGGTCATTTTTAAGGGTGTGACAACACTGACACAGTGAAAATAGAAAACGCATTCTGGCATTCCAAGCAAGTTTCGTTAGAATTGTTACATCCTGTATCTTTAAGTCGGGAGATGATTTTGAAGCAGTCATATTAGTCAAGATCAATGAAAGTCAACACAAATGTGTGGATATATATAAAGATGATGTAGAAATGACTGATAAGTCTTGTTGAGATAAATATTCCCTCTGTCAGGGTTTATTCATAAAGGGATTTTTCATCTTGCATTAAGTGTAGTAAGCATTAAGCTTTTTCATAAATAGAAAACTACCAGTTATTGCAAAACATTTGAGGAAAAATGTCTTTATCTTTTTTTTTTATTTTATTTTGTTGTTTCCATCAACCATTGCTTGATGAAAATACAAATTCTTTTTTAAAATGCAAATAAAAATACACTTTGGAAATTTCTATTTTCAATTATTTCATAGCCCCAGATATCCTTCCATTTGCAATCACTGGCTTTGAACATTCCACATCTAAATTAGACAGACTCCCACCTCACACCAAATCAATGTGTCACTGGCCACTGGGCCACAATCTTGTAGGGTCACATCATGTGCCCAAGAATGAGATTCACTCGCTCTCTGTCTCATCATCATTGAGATAATGAGAGTGGAGAAAGGTTTTGTTTTACCTCTGAGGTCTCCCAATGCAGCTGACAGGGTTGCAGGTATTTTCAGCTGTTGCCCCTGCTGGCGTGCAGACAGAAGGGCTCACACAGGCTCTGGGAAGAGCCAAACTGCCGGCAGCTTCATTTTTCCTAATATAGACCTTTATTAAAGATGAGCCTGCATTCTGTGTTTGGCTTTGCTGCAATGTTTTTGTTTAGCATGAACGAGATGATTGTCATTTTTTTTTTTTGGTTTTTAGTCATTTTAATTAGACATATGAAAAGGAGCGTCTTTGAGGCTTGAAGTGGCTGAAAGTAGATGACACCTGTACTTGGTGGCAATTAGGTGGTGACAAGTGTCCCCATTGTATTTTACTATGGGAATGTTTTACAAGGTGGTATTCTGAAACACAATGGTAAACTGTCAGAGGACAGAGCCCAGAAAGAGTGATGTAATGGTAGATATCATGGGGAGAAGACATGAGCTTGATGGAAAGGCACCCATAGTGAGAATAGTACGATAAGGTCCCTGGACATGGGGGTCAGTGGTGTAAGTGGTAGGTGTATGACCTCCGACTGATCCACAGCGAACAGTGAGATGTCTGTTTTCAATGTGAGCAGGCGGGGCGGGTGGTGATGGAGGGAGATGGCAGGGAACAAGGGATGGGGATTAAAAGTGCACTCATTCTGAACTATTCCAGGGACAAGAATCCCGGCCCCAAGAGATCTGTGGGTGACTGAGTCAGTCCGTCATCTCTCGTTCAGACTTTTTAAAGGCTCAAGAGTGGGGTGTCTAAAACAACAGCAGCCTCCTCCTCTTCAGCTGTTCAGACTCATTTAAAGAACAATACTTTTCTACTCTCATTTATCTGCTACTTTGGGCTATCAGCTATTTATGGGTAGTGTTTGTAGCAGGCTGGAATCTGCTTCTATATCCCCACTGCATTGTCTCTGAGGGGATCAGGGATGTTTATGACAGTGGATGAACACTTTGAGGACAAATGCAACATGCACAATCTGCTGTGCCAAGTTGATACTGAGGTTTACCTTACTTTAACACAATTCCTCTGTTCCAAGTTTTACTTCTACAGATGATCCCCGATAAATGAGAATAGAAATGTGATGGCGCCTATATGTATTGCTGCCATAATGCAACATTAAGAGCTCTTCCAAATCCATTAGACAGTTAGGGCTGCAGGTACGAAACAAACACACTGTACACAGAGCCAGTTAGAGTCTGCATGTAAATCATAGATGATGTGTCAGTATCTGCTAAAGACAAATCAATGGTTCTCTAGAGGATAACAAGTTACCAAGTCACAAGGAAGGTTTCCAAGATCTAAACAAAATGTTCCATTTCCTGTACACAGGCATATCAGCGTTGTCTGGAGACCCCCAAAGAGCTGAGCTAATGGTAGAGTGGCAGTAATACCATAATGTAATGACAGACAAGAGCGGATTGAACTGGAATGTTGATGGACATGATGGTAGAAATGAGTGACATTTAGTTGTGGAGGAAGGATTTTGAGTTGATATGTTAAGATCCTGTGTATGGGTGAGTATTGACTTGAGGTTTTCATTTGTCTATGAATGTCCTGATCATTAAGAATCAGGAAGGTAAACACCTTCAGAATAAGCTTCATTATTCAACCTCAAATGGCATGACCCTCAATCAGTTTATCCAAATTGCATCATCATTCTTTAGAGGCATCTGTTTGCATCCAGTTCAGTCCCAGCACAAAGCCACACCACTCATCAATATTCCTCCACTTCTCTTCATCACTGTCTTTCTTCAGTAGGCTCACCTTAAAGAATCTGGTATGCAAACCCCCAGTAACAATAGTATCTGCCCATAAACTCAAATCTATTGCCCTTGATGGCATAAACGTGCAAGCAGGCATCAGTAATTCAATACCAGTGACAAAGTCACTTTGAGTCCCTCTCCACAAGCTGACAGGGTTGCCATAAAGTGATGGAACTCTTTGCAGCATCTAATTCTCACACTGCACTCTGAATTAACAGGCATGAAATGAAAATACTAAAAGTAGAAACAAAAGGCAAATGTGAAAGAGAAAAACTAAGTTACTCTAAAGTTCTGTTTCATTTCGGTGAGATTTTAATTATTTTAGTCAGTTGCTGTGACAACAAGCAATTTTAAACCCATTCTCACTCACAACTCTCCTACCTTTCTTTGTGGGCTCTGGCATCTTGAGCCGTGTCCCATGAAATAGGTTGAAGAGTCAAAAAGGTGCAGGTAGGTACCTTCAGAGCAGTGTGACTCTGTGGGAGGTCAGATAAAAGGTGGGATCCCTCAGTCCAGGAGGGAGAGAGATGACAGTGAGACAATTGGAGGAAAAACCTCTGGGACCCCTTGGACCAGAGTGATGGGAGATAAAGTGGGCGCAGGGATACAATTTGGAGGTCTCAGTGGGGGAGGGGAGGAGGAACGGTGACAGATCAAAAGGGACAGGCTTTCAGGCCTTATATAGTAGGGTGACATGCTCCTCCTCTTTGTAGTGTACAGCTATGTCCTACATCTACCAGAGCATCACTGTCCTCTGTTCCAGCTATGGCAGCTTTTTGGATGAAAAACAATGGAAAGTAAATGTGAATTATGTTTTAGGCTGATCTAGTTCTCAGAACTGTCACCATGGTGTAACTCATGATTCAGGCATTAAACACCTTATTTTCTGAGGAATCATCGTTCCATCCATAACATCACTTAAAGGGACAATCAAAGTACTGACTTAATTCTTTCAACATTTTCTTACCATTTTCTCCAGTATCTTCTCTGTAGTACTCCTCTAAGAATTCTAAAATCACCTCCAAATCTGTCTGCTTGTCCTGAAAAGAGTTGTGGTTGAGACAAATCATCATCAGTCATTCCCGTATTATTGATTTTTACTTAAAAACATCTATTGAAAACACCATCCACCTATTATCTGAATGACTTATTCTTCATGAGCTGTTGTAGGGGTGCCACAGCCTATGTTGGCATTTTGAAGAAGTATTTAAATTGTGGCCAAGTGAATTTAACCATGCAGCATGTTTTCAGAAATGCAAATTCCAGCTTTTGAACATATTCCAAACATAGGTCAACATGATTAATGCTGAGTGCTCTTAGTTATGTGGACGATTACAACATGCAATAACATAACAAGTGTTTATACTTCATTTGAGAATGGTAGAGAATAGAGAATAAAGTCTTTCTGTTTGGGAGCAGAGGTGAGTATCTTTAATGCACTACAGATATAGGTGAAGAGGGAGGAGACTAATCAGTCAATTCAGAACTTTACATATATAAAAAGGAGAAGTGTCGTCAGAAGCTGATGTAATTGTTTTTGTGCTGGGTGACATACAATATGACATGTTCTGAAAAAAACATTGTATATGTTATAACAAAACGGTTTGACATGACATCCATCGACTCAATGCCAAATATCAGATATCCATTTAATCCGATGGGAATGTTGTCCAAGAACAGCAGGCTTTCCAACCTGGCAAATAAATACTGGGGAGATGCCTGGGCAGTGGTTATATGGCCTATACTTAGAAAGCTGTCATAAACCTTGACATTTGACATGTGTATCTGACATGAAAAGAGGGTTTGGTGGTGAATTATGTCATTGATGTAGCTTCTTTGGTTCTAATTAATCTTTTTAGCAGGTTAAACACAAGTGATAAATTAGGTGCAGTCTTGGTTGTGAAGATTAAATCACAAGGCTTAAAGCTGATGGATTTACAAGCAACAACAAGGCTGCTGTTTATTTTTTTATCTAAAGTGCTGAGGCTTCTTGGTGTGTCCTGTGAAGACAGCAACACTATCGTAACCACTAGAACATGTCAAAGATCTTAACAGGAAAGTGCACTTACAACACCCACAGTTCATACCAAACAATACAGTCAAGGGGAGGCATGTCTCTATTTTTTGCAGATAGTGTCTGGGTGCTGGAATACAGCTTATAGACTGTCAGACAGTTACCATTATCCTCATCATCCATCATTCAAGTGGTCATAGGAGGATGCAGGAGAACCTTTGAAATGAGTCACTGCTACGACTAAAAGAACAAACGCTGCTTAATGATGCTCATTATGTCCACATGGAAGTATTTCATTGAGAAACATCCTCCTGCATTGACTCTTTTGGTAATTTAGTTTAATGTATGTGGCCTGTCTTGGTAACAGACACCCATAGCTCAGTTAGCCCATTTATAACTTGGAGAGGGCTCCAGCAGTAAATACAAGGCTTAGGGAAGTATCATGTGGGTCGGCTACAAAGAGTGCAAAACCATTTGCTATTGCCTGGGACGGGGAAGAGTTCACATCACAGAGGTGATTTAGCCATGAGGTCACACCCGACATGAAAATAAAAAGACACAGGAGGAATTCAGATGGACTACACTGACACCCTCTGGTTCCCAACACCCATCAAAACCTATTACACAAAGAGACTTACACTTTATTAGCAGGTTGACGGGCACATTTGGCTGCTGTATTGTTCTTTACTCATATGAGGATGATGTTATTTTTGCAGTTAAATTTGGACTTTTTAATACATAAGCTCCTATTGTTCAGGAAAATTACCCACATGAAAAAACAAATAAAGCAGCCCCTGCATGCTCAAACTTTTGTAAAAAAAAATCCTTAAATGTACAAACTTTGGTCACAGAACCTCTTCACAACAGATATATTTAACCAACGCAGCAGTGGAACAGGTTAAACAGACCTCTTCATTAGATTTAATGCAAGACAATTGCGTCAGTGGTTCAATATGCTTCCTTTTTTCAGTTTATCTACAGTCGTGGAAAACTTATTGGACCATTAAAAGTAATCAAAAACAATGTTTATGCAATCAACTACTAACGCCTGTGTGTATTGTGACTAAAACAGACAGAAAAGAAAACATGGAATGCCTAAAAGCACTGTTTTTGTCAGTACAATGCCAAAAATATTGATGTAAGGACTGAAGTGATTTTGATCATTATCAAGAAAACATGGAAAATGGATAAATATCAGCTCTGAAATTAAACTACTATGAGCTTTTTTTGTTGTTGTTCTCATTATATTTGTCCAAGCAAGTGTACCTTTAGTTGTACCAGGCATTAAAATGAACAAGAAATGGAAGAAAACAAGGGTGGTCTAACATTTTTGTCTGTGACTGTATAAATTATAGCATCTCAAGATGTGATGACCAAATGTGTTCAGCCAAGTGAATTTTGCTTGTAGTGACCGAAGCAAAAAATAAAGTGGAAGAAACCACATCCCAGTTGCTTCTGATTATCTGGACTAAATGTAATTAAGTTTGTCCAAAAATAGTGCTCACAAATGGAGCACAGCTACAGATACTATCTATTAAACCCTACTGAAATGTCCATCAAAGTCAAATAATGACTTGGGTGGACATTTCTTAAAACATTTCAGTAGTGAGAAAAAAAAGTATAGGTCTGAATACTTTAATAAAGGAGGTCGAATGGTATTTAGATGCTTATTTTCCTTATATATTATTAAAACACTTTAACAGAACTATTATTAATACAACAGGTTAGTGCCACAGTTTTTTTCAGTAAGAAAAACATCCCACTGCTTGGATTGCTTTTTGTTGGCATTATTTGACCTAAAATGCAGCATCATTTTGGATCTACTGTATATCATGACAATCCATGGAAAACAGCTCATTATTTTTAAAAGTAGAGAATGAAAAAGTCTATTTATTCATGTGATTAAGGTCATAGACATTAGATTGTTGATTCTTCCTTCAATCTGTTCATCATTCAAAAAGAAACACAGCTATATAGAGATATAAAGTATGTGCACTTTAATTACAACTTCCGATTTGCAACAGAAAAATACTGAGACAATGGCAGCAGCTCAACAGTGTCAGAGCTGTAACATGATTAAAGACAATCTGGACAGTGAGCTGTCACTAGGTCTGAAGTCTTAGAAAATGCTGCTTTTGTTTTTTAATTTCTATAGTGGAAATCAATAAAAAAAATGTCTTCACTGGAAGCAGATTTTTTTTTTCTTGTTATTACTTCCAGTCATTAGACGTCTGTTTTTACAGGAAACAAAAAAACAACAACAACAAAAAAAAAAAACAGTGTACCACAAAACATTTCAGAGGGAAATTAAAATACTCTAAAGGCTAAAAAAGATGGGATTTTAAGGGCTCATGGAAATGCTTTACTACTAAACCTGTAGTTTTTAATGTGAAAATAATTCATAGCAGCACAACATGCCTGTGAAAGTGACTCAGTTTATTCTATCACTGACAGTTTTTATTTTTAAATTTTGACGTTTCCATAAACATTTTTCCAATGTGACATTTTTGAAGACATCCTCCACATTAAATACATTTATTGAAAAAACCCTCATATCATAGTGTACCATCTTCGATATGCACAAGACAAATAATGAGTCCTAAAGTATGGACTGCTGCCCCCAAGTGAGTCATGTAAGTACTGCGGATTATTCACAAAAAAATAATAACAATAGAAATGCTCTTTTAGTCTTTTAATAACATTCTTTAACAGATTTTCAGATGTAGAATTAGGACACTTTTTAGGAATGGTTACAATATGGCACAAAACCAGTGTGCGGCACTTAACAAAGCAGTGCAAGGGACAAAAAGACTAAATTAGAGGAATGTCAAAACATATCAGAAACAAAATTCACCCTACCTGTAGTCTTTTAGGGTCATTGTTGTAAAGAAAGTACTTTAGCTTTTAACACATGCTGGAGAAAATCAGCCTGTGTGGAGGCCTCCAGACAGGCCTTGCCCTTCACCAAGCATCTGCATCGTTGTCATCTTTCCTGAAAAATAATCAAAACTAGAAAAGCACTTGGAGAGCGCAGACCTCCGCCAAGGTCATGACGTCATAACGTCAAAACCAGATGGCCAGATGTCCGACGGGCCCTGAAGGCAACAGCAGGTAAGGGATGAGTGTGTGAAACGTAGGCGCTGAGTGTGCACCCTCGGACGCTGCAGTGGGGGAAACAGTTTCCAAATGTAAAGGAAACATTACATTAGCGCGCCGGATGGTTTTGACGTCACAACGTCCAAACCGCTATCCAGGTCGTGACCAAAATTTAATGGGAACATCCTTGGGTGATTCTCTATCACTGGTGAAAATTTCAAGAAAATCCGTCCAGT
>JAQQZY010000005.1:19240372-19252597 GCA_030068375.1 Ostorhinchus rueppellii
GAGGCTGACCAATAGTCCTCCTCCATGGCCTCCCCGAACTCCTCCCAAACCCGAGTTTTTGCTTCCACAACTGCTTGAGCTGCGACACGGTTGGCCTGCCGGTACCTGTCAGCTGCCTCAGGAGTCCCACTCACCAACAAGGCTCGATAAGACTCCTTCTTCAGCTGGACGGCATCCCTTACTTCCTGTGTCCACCATCGGGTTCGGGGGTTGCCGCCATGACAGGTACCAGAGACCCTGCGACCATAGCTCCACGCAGCTGCTTCAACAATGGAGGTGGAGAACAAGGTCCACTCGGACTCAATGTCCCCAGCCTCCCCCGGGATCTGGGAGAAGCTCTCCCGGAGGTGGGAGGTAAAGACCACGCTGACATCGGGCTCAGCCAAACGTTCCCAGCAGACCCTCACAACACGTTTGGGCCTGCTGAGTCTGTCCGGCTTCTTCCTCTTCCAGCGGATCCAACTCACCACCAGGTGGTGATCAGTTGACAGCTCTGCCCCTCTCTCACCCGAGTGTCCAAGACACGTGGTCGGAGATAATGGTAACGTGCATGGTCACCTGACACTCAGAAGTGTGCCACACAGCAATATTTAAGCCGAGATGGGGAAGTGCCTCAGTTTGGCCAGATGTCCGACGGGCCCTGAAGCCAGCAGCAGGCTAGGGATGAGTGTGTGACACATAGTGTCACACACTTGGAAGAGTGTGTGAATTAATGACATTCTTGTGGTTCAAACACGTTCTATATATATATATATATATATATGATAGTGTACACCCTCGGAAGTCGCAGTGGGGGAAAACAGTGTCCAAATGTAAAGGAAACATTACGGGGGGGGGGGGGGGTAGTTTTTCTGCAGAGTTGCTAACAGACAGACAGACAGACAAACAAATAAATGAAAGCATAACCTCCTTGGCCGAGGTAATAAGACCCATATTATCCATTGTGACATCCATTGACATACAACAAGACAAATATACAACTGTGGCGGACGTTTCAGAACACAGACACAGAAAAATGCATCTTCAGTGACCAAAATATTGACTTACATATAGAAACAATTGCATTTCCTTGCTTCTGCTTAATCCAGGTCCGGGTCGCAGGTGCTGAAAACAAAACGCACAAGAAAATTGTAGATGAAATCACATTGTACTTGAGCTTTGACAATATCGGAAAATATGAAATCCAACTTAATCCATGACCTGGACCTATAGTGGTTCCCCAGTCCTATCATCAGGTCCTGACTAGACATGACACATGTGGCTGGCCTGCATTTGGACTGGTCCTGTTCCTTTGGTCTCTCTCACTTAATCTGCTACAAAAATTAGGAACAAAATGAACAAATGACCCAAAACACAGAGAAAATTATCAACATGAATACACACATGTTCAAGATACTCAATAAAATTTAACAGTAATTTCCAAATGAATCAATTAAATGTGTCACCTGTCTGACTGCAGGGGTTCCACAGCTTTGACCTGGTCTGTCCTGGGTCAGCAGGAATGTTGAGGATTAAACCACATTGTACTTGAGCTTTGACCAGGGTTCCTACAGGTTTCTACAAGTTTACCTTTTTTAGGTAAACTTTCCCATTTAATGGCCATCCTGGCAAAACTTCATGACTCCTAGAATTTAGGGAAATGTATTATTTTACTCCAATATCTTGGTTCCTACTGTTCCCAGTCACTTCTCACTGGAGGCTTCACAGTTATTGATAAGTGGTTCCTAATTTCAATTAAAAATTGTCAGGTTGGAATGGGTGGGACTAAGTAGACTAACTTTACTTTCTTTGCAGCCTGGACATTTAAACAAGTTTACAGCAACATAACTTAAGAGCCACCATATCAAATTTAATGCCTTTTAATGGCTTTTTAAAGGTATGAAATGCAGATTTGAAAATTCAAGACTTTAAAGACTTTTTAAAACCCTGCGGTACCCTATGTGACAATATTATGAAATCCAAGTGAACATGTTACCTGGAACCGTGTGGCTCCTGGTTCATGCCATCAGGTCCTGATCTGCGGTTGTTCTGCATCTGGACAGGTCCTGCTCCTGTGGTCTCTCTCCTCTGATCTGGTCCAAAAATTATGAACAAAATGAACAAATGACCAAAAAAATATGGGCAATCATCAAAAAAGATACACAATAATGGGACATATAATGATACCTATCTATAAATTGAGTTTATTCATTATTACTTTGATTTATCGGCAGTTACCTATATAGCGTGTGTGTGTGAGTTTACTATCCATTTACATATAGTGGATTTGATGCTTGACACACACTTTCTAAAAAATAACATCCATCTATACAATTATAGTACAAATATTCTAATACAAATAATGTAGTTTAGATATTGTGTATAAATGCATAAATTGTGATGTTGATGTTATGAGAGAATTAGATTAAGAAGACACTTGAGAACACTGAAGATGAGTAACACACATGAGGTATATGATGAAACCTCTTGTGACTTGTTAAACCAATAGATCTCAGCAGACTCACATCTCTGACCATCACACTGTAACACCTGCTATAAACATGGAATATTCTACAGCTGAATACTATGTCTAGGCTACCCATGACTCTGCTCTCTGATGACAACATGGGCATTTTTAGCCCATTTTGGGGGGGGGTGCTGAAGCAGCCCTAAATTGATTCTCAGCACCCCTAAAATATTTGAAGGTTGCTGAAATGTTTCTTTTTTCTTGTTACTTTAGGTCCATTCTTAACAGTCTTCTAGAAAATAACATATACAGTACATGGTTGAAATTTAATATTTTAACAACAAAAAATACACCATCCCCCACCCACTTTGTCTTGAAAATGGTTTGATCCAGCCCATCCCTCCCCCCTCTAGATCCTGCTGGCGCTACCTTCCAGAGTTTGGGTACTGTTGTGGTTTAAGTACCTGATTAAAACCAGGCTATGGAAGACATTTGTTTACTTCCATCACTTCATATAAATGCATTATTATTATTTTAACCAGTCTCTGTTTTTGCTGCATTGAAGCGTAGATCACTGTTTATGTTGTTAGGTAGGAGTTCACTGATGTTTTTTTCTGGAGCCGTTGCATATGGTTCAGTCCACCTGTGTCTGTTTGAACTGGACTGAAGCTGCTGTTGTGTCATGTGCATGTGTTCATATTAAAGATAAGGTGCTGCTGTCTTTATTTGACTGGAGAACTGACTGGATGCCTATTAGTTATTGTGCATGTTTTGTGATTTTTATTTTTATTTTTTTAAAGAAAAAGAGCCAGGCTAAGGTAAGAGAGTAAGTTCAACGTGCGTCACCTCATTTGGCACATCAACCAAATATTCTATTAGAATGATGTTGTAAGTTGAATATAAATCACATTGTTTGGTTGTTTGCCTTTTGGTTAAAGCACAAAGAGAGAGAATTTCAAGGTTACTTTATTTATTCCTGTAGGTAGATTTGTTTGCAGACAGTGATTGTCTTGGAAGAACACCAAGACAACAAAGCACACAATGAACCTGTTAGGCAGGTACTTGGTCAAGATCCAAGACAAAAAGATAAAGAAGTGCTCAGTGTTCCAACAGTCCATCCAGTCAGTATAGCAGCATGGATAAGGAAAAGGAGAGAATAAAAAAAGGTTAAAAAAAAACACAAAAAACCCCCCCCAAAAAAACAAAACAAGATGCAATAAAACAATAAAACCTCAAAGGATAAAAACAGTCTGTGGGATAAAAAACAGGATAAGAACATAGATTTATAAATTAGAAGTCACAATCATAATAAATAAAGCAAGGAAATAGGATAAATAACTAAAATGAATAAAGTTCAATGTCACTATTTCTTATTGAACTAAGTGACGGCGAAAGGAATAAAGCTGTTTTTATAATGCTGTGGGGAGCAGAGAGATACTTAACAAATACACTGGTCTGCAATTTATTAGAAATGATCTGCCTCAGAGATTAAATGTGCTAAAAGTTATGCATTTTAATCAGATTAATTGGAAAACAAATGACAAAGTGCTGGTTTGCTGATGTTTTCCAAGTATATGATAATGTGCTATTCTACATATACAGTAAATTGGATTATGTACATTTATACAACAGACTGATAGAATCTGTAGAATGAATGTATTGTCATGTACAGACAGTGTTTTGATCTGTAGCTCTGACACTAATGTTCCCCATTCTTGCGTGTACATGTATATGTTGAGGAGTTGCTGTATCAAAATGGGTGATTGTCTTCCACCTGAAATTAGGGTGAGGATATATTTCTTTTATGATTCCAATCCATTCCTCTTTTACTGTGGCTCAGCAATTAAATAACTTTTATCAGGTTTGATGGTTTAGTTACAGAGTTTCTCCTACAGCATTCATATAAACAGATGTACAGACAGAGTTCACACAGCTTTCTTAAGGTGGTCGTAAGGTGTAGTGCGGCAGTAGTGTGGCAGTCGTAGCGTTCTTTGAGGGGGTCAAATACAAATGTTCAAGACGGAGTAAATAACTGGACTCAAACGCGTGGTGCTGAAGCGAACATGTTTAATTAATGAAAAAATAAGCTTGAAAGAATACCAATCCTGCAGAGATAATGCACAGTCCACAGGGATGAAGAATGATGGATGTCTTTATTTGGTGTCTTATTATGGCTCACAATTTATAACATCACAGGTCTGTTTTCCTGCAGTATTGTGTTATTTCAGCACCAAGGACAGCGCAAAATCCCAAACATATCAAACACACATCACTCTAAAAGACTTAATGGAAAAATAAGTTAACATAGTTTAATGTCTGAAAAGAGCATCAATCACTACCAAATTATGGTGAACATCTCTAATGTTGGAATAGGCTCCAGTGCCTCTGTGACCAGACCAAATAGTTGTAAAAATGAAATCATGAGTGAACAGTGCTCTAAGATTATGTTAAGCTTTTTTTGTAGAGGTGAAAATGGACATGACCACAGATGTCCACATGAACTTTGGTGATGATTGATCACTGTTCTGGGGCATCAAACTACATTAAGCTGTTTTTTTGTTTGTTTGTTTGTTTGTTTGTTTATGTTAAGTGCTGTAGAATGTCCCTCTTCTTCTGCTGCTGTCGGACTGAATCAGCCAAAAAAACCTGGATCTTCCTCTTCATCTTGTAGCTGTAGAAGTCTTGTAGTACACAGCCACTGTTTATACACCGATCTAAATATTCTGAAACAGTATAAGATCTTCCTACTAACGACTTGAGAGTGCAGAGAGTTTCACATTGGCCTGACATACATTCACCTTATGACCAAATAATTCATGAAGTGGTCATAGGTCTGACATAGGAAGGTCTCAAGGCACCCTTACGAAGACTGTAACAACTCTATACGGTGTTTGTCATGTCATTTTCTTACAGTGGCCCCAAGATGCTCTTACATTTTGAGCGGACTTCATAAGATGGCTGTAAGAAACTACTGCTCCTTCCACAAATGTCTACAAATGTCTACGAATGCCACAACTTGTACGAACAGGTAGATTTGTATGAACCTCGTTCGTACGAAGCTTTGTGACTGAGGCTTTAAGTCAATTATTTCAAGAGGTTATCTGTATTTAGTTTGTGGTATAACATCAATAGATGTTTCACTGAGATGTGTGATGTAAATGGACTCATTGCAGTCACTCATATTGTTCACATTTTCATCTTTGTAACCAAAATTTGCTTGTTGTTCTAAAAAAAAAGTGACTTTATTGTCATAGTTGTAAGATAATTGCAGATTTCCTCTTTTTATTCGGAAAAACATCGTCTCAGGGAGCAATCTTGTTGAGTTTATTTATATTGTTCAAGCACAAATTTAAGTTATTTTTAATTTGTACAATAAATTATTCAAGAAAACGTAAAATATGTTGTTTCAATATTTATGTTTCTTTTAATAAAATTATAATTGCACCACTGTTACAAGCTAGTTTGGGTTGAGGAGGGCCTGGAGATTTTTTGTCCTCTAAAGGAGGGCCTGACAGAAAAAGATTGAGAACTTCTGGCATAAAGTAAGATAAAGATAAAAATATTTCAGGTTTTAATTGGATTTAGTGCGTGTTTTCCTGTGTTAACCCATAAAGACCTAAACAACCACTGATAACCAAAATCATCTACCAAGATAAAATGTTTAATAACTTCTTATTCAATAATCCTATCAATCCATGCAAATAACTGGTGTAAAATACAGTTTGTCATCTTTTCATGGTCATCAGATATGACATATTTGCATGTTCAGAGGCTCTGTAGTGAACGTGGAAACACAGTCATCTTCTACAACATTGATTCACCAGTAAAACCCATGGACTTGGATCAATGACAATGGATGGACACACTGGGTTTAGTTCAGTTCAGTTAATGATAAATTTGGTTGAAAAAGTAACATTTTCTTCATTTTTCTCTGTTTCTAATATTATGACAATTTACTTTCATCTGAGATTTTATGAACGTCTACATGGTCAGTAAATTAAATATGGGAAAATGCCAGATTTTTATTAAAGAAATGCAAAATACAGAGGATAATATCATAATAAATGGTGATAAATTACTTAAGAAAGGTTAAATAGAGAGAAAAATTCCTTTGGGAAATGCTGGAAAAGTAAGACTGGGTCTTTATGGGTTAAGCCTGAAAATATGTTCAAATCAGGAAATTCAGGTAAAAAGCCATTCAGTTTACACAAGAAGTCAGAAAAATGTAAAGCTGCTGTAAAAGGCAACCAGGAATAGTTGTGTTTATTTATTTATCCTCCTAATGTTATGGATGGTTTCTAACTGAAGACAAAACATGATTCTTAAATACTCTTTTATGCTACATGTGACTGTAGAAACACACTTACACAACAAAAAAACCCAAACAAACAAACAGGATGCACTATGAAAGTTTGATGAGCAGCATAGGTCTCCAGAGGAATAATTTCAACTTTGCAATTTAAGCATTTTAATGAAATTCAGAAAGCATAAACATTGATAGATTAATGAATTTACTCTTAAGTCACATCTGGAGCATCACTAAAGTCCAACCCCATATGAAGGGATGTGAAACAGTCCTTAAATTGCATTAATAATGGTCTTAAAAAGTCTTCAACTTGTGGAAACCCTGGGATTGTGCCACCGGATGAGCTGTGATTTTTTCCTCAGTTTTCAGTGAATAAAGATAATTATAAACATAATTACGTTTATGTGTTTCTTTATATAATTATAAACAAAGAAAAACAACATAATTTTTTTTCATTAAGGTATTTCCTTTTCTTTATGGCTTTCCATTCTTTCTAATTATTTACTATTTTAAATATTTAACATTTTAGAATTGTTATTATTCAATGTTATCTCAAACATGATTATGATGTCAAATAAGTAACCTACTGTGTGACAGATGGACAATGAAGACAGACACTGGTTTTACTGCTGTTGTATTTTCTAGGTGGATTTTTCAACTTTTTTTATTTAAGTTTCTTTTTAACAGCATCCGAACTGATTACTGTTTTAATGTCTAATGACTGTGTATTTGTGTTTGTATTGTTTTTTATTCATCATGTACAAAACAAACTGCAATGCAAATAGCAATGCAAAATGATGATATGGTCTTTGTTACACTATAAAAGTTAAGTCTTGACACTGAAAAGCTTACTGTCATCATAAGAATGAGATGACTGAATAGAAATTGAACATAATCTACTTTATCTTACAAATCTTTGCGGCTACACTTCTGTAGAAGCATCAGAGTGTTTTGGCTAAACCGGTAGGTGAGCTTCTTTTTCACCTTGAAGATCTCTCCAGATCTGGCATAGTTCCTGAGTGCCCGGGACATCTTCTGGTAAGTCATGGGCCTCTTGTTGCCCTTTCTCTGCCCCCACAGTGCTGCCACCTGGTCCTTATTCCTGGAGGAGAAACGGAAAACCCCAGTGGATGCTGGGACCCAGGACACACAGTGGGCCATCGCAGGGTCTTCCAACATCTCAAAGAGAAAGTGAAACAGACGCACCTTTCTACCTGCAAAACATTAAATAACAGGAACAGCAAGTTATCCTTTTGTGGTCTCATGATGAAGATTATGAGGAATATCACAGTGAGCAGTGCCAAAGCAGTTTCAGTTAATCATTTCCTCAAAGACAACAATTCCCAGAAAATCTCTTCACTTGTGGGATCCCATTTAGCGGAGAGCGTAAAGCTGTAAACACTGTGGTTATCTGATAGATATGTAAAAAGAGAGCTACTGGGCTAAGCCATGTACAGCAGCATTGTTTTTACAGTAAAGGGAAGGTCTCTTATTTGCTCTCTTGGTATTGTTTCCCTCAGGCTAGAAACTATTGAGGCAATAACAGTATCTAGTGACCAAAAAAAGGAGAACTCACCACTCCCCGCTGCTGTGGCCTGGTGTTTAGTTAATTGTACTGTTGATTCAAAGTTTGGCAGTGACCCACACTCAGACAATGTCCCTGTGTGTGCAGAGACATCATGTAATGGCAAGGGCTGAAGTGGAGGTTTGATGTTCTGATGATGGGATGATAGACAAAATTAAAGGATTTAGTAAGCAAACATGATTCACAAAGAAAAAAAACAGAACGTGTAAAACAGACAGTGTATGCATACAGGTGACTCATAGCATGTCCAGTGTTGCTCATATGAGGCTCCATTCAAAGGCACACCTGAAGTCCAGTACACCTTGTCCACTGGAAAAGCGAAACATCACTTAAAAAAACAGCCAGATCAAAGTACTGACTTAATACTTTAAACATTTTCTTACCATTTTCTCCAGTATTTTCTCTGTAGTACTCCTCTAGGAATTCTAAAATCACCTCCAAATCTGTCTGCGTGTCCTGAAAAGAATTCATCCATCCATTACTGACCCCAGTCATTCCTGTATCTTTAATTTGTACTTAAACACATCTTTAAGAAATTTCACCCTTACAGAAAAACTGATATTTACCATCACTGATTAGCACAACAGTCCTTTCAGTTTAAGAGAAAACTGAGTTTGAGCTTCTGTTGTACCCAGACTCTTCTTATACCCCCCACACAAGTGTCTGTCTTCATGTCACCAGATGTTTGGGCTCACAGGAACAATGACCACCATCCCACAAAGCCCAACACCAGTACCAGTCAACCCATCAACAAAGCGTCCCAGCACTGACCACATCCTCTCAGCTGAACAAGATAAGACCTGGCCTGGAGGCAGGCAGCACACAATGCTCTCTTTTCAGGAAAAACACACTTGGTGCCATATTTTTCCTCACAGGATGTGTATTAATTCAATATTTTTTACTCTGCCTGTTGTCATATTTCATACAGTGTTTCAACAGCCATGTTTTGGACACCAATGTATGTGTTTACTTTGACTTAGAAAATATAGTATGAAAGACCAACAAAACCATGCAATTGTGAAAAATGCATTTATTGATCATATTCAAAAGATTTTAGAAAATAAGAGAAACCGCATTTTAAGAACAACAAATGATGGTGATATTAAAATATTTATAATATAAATAAACAAACAGCTTTTATCAAGAGAAATTTCAACATGTACATGTAATTATACAGGATGCTTATGTCTGGTTGCTTCTTGTAACAACGGGAGGCATACAAAACAGTATTTGTTTTATAACATAAATTACACAAACTGTATCCTTGTGTACTGGTGGAAAACATTGTGTTCAAGACCAATGTGGCTATCTTTCATTGTAAATGTCATTATCATTACCAAGTGATACAGGTAAGAGTTGATGTTTAATGTTTGTTTCTTCAGTTTAATGGAAAACAATCTAGAAATGATAAAAAAAAAAATACAATGATGAACATCATGGTTGAATTACCCAGCATTAATTCATCCTTTAAAAACGGCTGTGCTGACTGTAGAATTTACAATGTGGGTTAAGTGTGGAGACAAAGTTCATTTTGCGTACGATCTGTGGACATTAGCATGTTTTTTTCTTTTTTCTTTTTTTTAAATCTAAGAATATCCTATTTTATATTGTACTTAAGAAATTAAAATGTACAAATAATTTACAACTAGACTCCCTTGAAACACAGCAAGTAATCCTCCTTGCTAGTCCCACTGTGACATCACTTATGAGATTTCTGTCTTTTGTGGCTGAAATGTTCTTCTGCTCAGAGCTTGGTTGTGGTGTGTGAAGTGAAGCTGGAGGCCAGGTCGTAGTCTTCCTGTAGTGGGTAGTGTCCGTACCAGCTGTGCCAGTCTGGTGCTGCAGAGCTGCAGTAGGTCTGTTCAGGCGGGTGTGGCTGCTGGGGGTGGGCCTCCTCCTGTGCAGGGTGGCAGGGCAGGTGCATTGGCACCTGTGCAGAGCCAAGCCTGTGCAGGATGTCAGGATTGAACTGATATGTGAGTTTGCGGCGGACCTTGATGATTTCGCCTGTTCGGCTGTAGTTTCGCAGGGCCCGTGCCATCTTTTGATAGGTCATGGTCTTGCGGTTCCCCTTGCGTTGGCCCCAGCACTCTGCCAGCTTCTCCTTGTTCTTTGAGATGAAGTGGAAGGTTCCGCTGCCGCTGTCCGTCCACTGAATGGAGTCACACATGTTGGGGTCATTCAGAGCTTCATGGAGATATTCATAAAGTCTGAGCTTCTTCCGACCTGGGGATATTAAGTTCATTTAGTTTTATCTAACTGCTGCTAGACACAATTTCAAGTGTGCTTTGCTTCATAATCTGATTACCTTTCCTCTGTGGTGGTAAGATGGTGTAGAAATGAGGGGATTCTGTCTGCACAGAGTGAGTCAAGGAGACCTCAGGAATAACCTGAGTCCAGGACTGCTGCTGGAAGATAAAGACAAGTTTTCTACATCTGCCCATATCTCACTCACATATATTCTTTTCCCTTTTTCATGTGCGCTACTTACAGTTGTGTCATTCCAGTCATATGTGGGGGCTGCTACATCAGAGGGGTGTGTGACCAGGCAACAGGAGATCTGACACTGCAGAGATGGCTGCGGTGGACCCAGAGTCTCATAGTATGAGTACTCTAAAAAGATATAAAAACAGTACTCAAACAGTCACAACTACACTTGAAATTCAAATGAAGTAGTTGTGCATTATATGCATGTGCAGTATTTCCCTGTACCTGAATCATAATATGAATTGTTTGAATGCTGTTGAATTACATCGATTGCATCCTGGAAGTTCATGTCATTGTCCAAGGAAGTCTAAAATATATCAAAATACATTTAAAACAAAACAAAACAAAACATTTTTTTTTACACACAAAACTATCCATATTATATTATTTTGTTTAAAAAAAAGAGCAAAAGTAAAAAATGAATTTTCATTTTCCAATGTATTTATATATAGCACCAGTATAACTCACCATCTTCTATCCTTGATTGTGTCCTTAGATAAGTTCTGTCCTAACAGGTAGGAACACTAGTGCAGGTGTAAAGTATTTGGAAAGGTACATTTATATACCTGTTCACAGTTGTTTACGTCATGATGTAGCGCAGCCTGACACTTCTCTTTTTTGAAAACACAGATCAGATAGACATCTGAGCATCACACTCTCTCATACTAGAGATCATAATCTGCAAACAACAGAAACTCCTTTTATTGCACACGCGACCCAGGAATACCACCAATTTGCATGCTGAGCGAGATAAGTATGTAATATACACATGCATAAATGGTGGTGTTTAATGATACAGTTTTCAGTAAATTGAAATTTAAACATACAAACATTTGCATAAAAAGAATTTGTGATAAGAGCCCATGTTTCTCCCTTTTTGGAAAGTAAAACATATATATGCTGGAGCTGACTTTACATTCCTCCTTAAAGTTTTGTTAAAAAAATAAATCACAAATACAATAATCTATGAATTAAAGAATTTTTTGGGAAATTGTATTTTTCTTGTGAATAGTATTTGCTCATAGATCTAACAGTACATAGGTGTTTTGATATGCAAATTTAGCATGGTTGGTAAATATAAACGTTTTTAATCAAAAAACTAAATCTGAACAGACTATGAGAAAAAATACATTAGCATTTTGCATCCAACTCAAACCTTGTGATACTGTATTGTTATAACTATTTACAGCACACTAAGAGCTCTGTTAAACACGCAAAACAAATTTGTACTTAATTTGATGACTGAATAAATCATAATTTTGCTTTTTTCCCCTGACATTCACCCTATGGTTTATAGTAATTCACTGCTTTAAGTTGTATATGTTGCATATTGCAGCACTGTATGGGGGTCCTCTGTAGATTTAAAAGTGAGTTTCAACTTGTTAATGTTTGACTTTTGTA
>JAQQZY010000005.1:19277205-19292578 GCA_030068375.1 Ostorhinchus rueppellii
CACTGTAAATAATGGTTAATTACCCCCCCCCCCCCCCCCCCAAAAAGTGAATAGTCTCTAAATAATAAATGCTCCGCTAAACTTTAAATATATTTGGCATTCAGTGTTTTTATTTTCTTTAAAAAACAAAGCAAGAATCACAAAATCATCCTTCTACATGGCGGTAGATAAATAATTATAGACTATAAATACAGTCATTGACCAGTTGAAAGTATTTAATGTCATAATGCTTGCTTCCGCCTGCAGGTACAGCTCGATGCCAGAGGATCTGAAGAACAGAGCTTACTTCATGTGGCAGAAGAAATGGGACTCCTTTATTTCCAACAATAGATGATAAATGAGCTGTAACAGATCCTGTTTGACTTGAATGATGTCACATTGTTTAACTAGATCAAACATGTATTTGTTTTATTTGAACTGGCATTTTAAATGTGTACACTGAAAAGTCCCTGTGACAGCCTGATGGAGGATATCCTGGTGTCACACAAAAAAGGGCGGCTGATGTTTTTTCTGCCTTTACTTTTATTTTTTGTGACATGCAAATAAAGTCAAAGGAACAAATAGCTCTTAAATAAAACGCTGTAGTAAAATTAACCATGATACTCAAGCATGACATTTTAAATGTATGAGTACACATTGAAGTAACTCTTTAAACCTACAGTGTGATGGAATCTGAAAATGTCACAAGAACTTCAAAAAAAACTTAAGTTGCTGATTAGAAAAACACTCTTTGTAAGCATTTCATTATCCTCTAGAAAGGGTTTAGTACAACAGTATCTGTTCTTTTTTTTTTCCTCAAGAAAACAAAAGTATTTGCACAACATAACTTTGGATTAAGAACAATGGAATAAAATCAGTATTCAAACTCAGTGCATGTTTTGTGACAAAAATAAATGATGCGTTAACACAAATGAAATTTAACTTATTTCTTCTCTGTGATTCAGTTTGCTGCTTGCCTTTGTTCCATCCAAGAATTTGGGTAAAAAATGTAAACATACCCCATAAAAATGTTTTTACACAATACATCATCTTTACTTTTAGGCCTTGGCTGCAAGTTTGTCAGTTGTTTTGATCAGATTTTGTATCTTCCATTTCTGATCAGTGCATGGCTGAATGATGAGTCGGTTGTAGCCATCTACCTCTGTGGTCAGTTCCAGACACCTCTTTGTTGCTCTGCTTTGGATGGCCCCACCCTGGGAAATAAACATACCCAATAATAATATAAGGGATACATTTGCGGTACAACTGTGTACATTTATATTATAACCTGATATATTTACTTGTTTAAAATCCCATAACATGTGAAGCTTCTTCTGCTTGGCCATTTTGCAGTCGTACAGTTGAGGATAGATGACCCTGCCGGCAGCAGGGTCCACCAGACAGCGGTTGTCTTTATATTTGTGAGATTTGATTCCCCCGATGTACATTTCTCCAGTAATGTGATAAAAACAATGCTACTTGAGAGACAAAAAATTACTTACAAAGAAACAATAGCAGGCTGGGTGGGCAGTGCATGCAGTAAAGCTTTGAACAAACCTGAGATTTGAAGTAATGGCATGAGTACACGATGGGTGTGTTTCCAGGCATCGGCCCCCGGTCAACGCAGAGGCCTGGCTTCAGTTCATTTATCAGCTGCCAGAAAAAGCAGAAAATAATTTGTAGCAGAAAAACAACAATAATCCCCTAATGATTTAGCAAATTGCTTATATTATTGTTTTTACTGCTGGCTGCTGCTATTATTCTTTAATCATCACCAGAGGTGGCAATTCCAGCTCCATACAGTAAAAGTCCTGCCATGTATCATTTCTTCCTGTTCACTTAACACAGGAGATTCCACGAATTATCCCAGCTACCTGCAGGAGGAGCTTTGCTCATCAAAATGGGCGGATTCAGTGAATGGTTGGAACAAATACATGGCAGGACTTTTACTCTCTGGATCTGGGATTGCCACCTCTGATCATCACCAAATTCCATTAAACTGTCAAACTCAAAAAGAAGACAAAAACTTGGATTTATTGTGTTTGTATTTATGTCAGTAATGTAGTGACCACTCAAAATAAACTACGACTCATGCATATCTTCCTGGGACCATGGAAAGTTCAAGTTTTTGCATTTTAGATCAAATAATTGTCTTTGGTGAAAATGGTGATGCAACAGTTTTTCAGATGCATTTCTTCCTTTTTTTTTTTTTTTTTAAATGGAATGTTCTTTGTGGTGGACTTTCCAGGGAGGGACTTGCAGATTGACGGGTGTAGCCCGACTTGGAGATGCGAAGGTGTGGTAGAGACTTTAAGCCACCATACAACAGCAAAACAATCACCTTTGACCTCTGTAAAACCAGAACCCTCATACTGACTGGCTCTGACTGGAGGAACTTCAGTTCAACTAAAGGAGACGCCATTTTGGATGATTCACGTGAACATTTACAAATGATGACCAACCAATTCTGTTTGCGTAAGACTTCGCAGAAGGCACAGAAAGGTGCAACTTCCTGCATTATCACAGGACACAACCCTTTAGAACGTATAGGGGAGAACAGTGGTGTCCCTGGAGCGATGTACTTCCTGGGCGACAGCCCCATCCGGCGTCCGGCTGGTTTTGGAGGTGCGGCGGAAGAGGAGGGGGGGGTGGAAGCGCCCCCCAAGCAATGGCGCTAGGGGCAATTGACCAGGTTGCCCATGCCTAAGAACGCCCCTGGGGGAGAAACACCACCGAGTACAAAGTGGTTTCATGTTTGAATGTACGAATGTGTACTGTATTTTTGTGTTTATAAGTTCCTTTAAACTAATCTGATTGTATATGTGCTTTTGTGAAGTCAGAAACATAATGTGTCGAAGTCACGGTTATTTGAGCTCATTTACATGTTTGTTAATGCACCTGAACTATTGGTATAATCGCAATGTTATTGTGATACAGATTTATTCTATACATAATTATTCAGGTCTAATTGGATCGGAAACTGACATTGGGAAGGATTTTTAATTACTAAGTGAGAATCAGGTATTTTGCAGTGGACAGGTGTCTCACATCTCACAGGCCGAGGAGAACCCACGGTGACCGGAGATCACAAATCAACCACGCCCCCTATGCAAAGTGCATGCAAGGTGAGCTGGACTGGACCAAAATGGACAAAAAACCAACACCCAAGGGTTCATCAATATTCAAGACTGGGGCGTCCTGGACCAAAAGTATAAAGGAGGCAGACTAAAGTTCCTCTTGGTCTTCTTTTGCGGTCTTTTTCTCTTCTTTCTCGTTTCTCTCCGGACTTTGTCACTGCTCTGCTGATCCCAACAAGCTCAAGTGCCCGCACATGTTGCCAGTGTGCGTGTTTTCAACTGCGCCTCCTCCAGATGGCCTGCAAAGCTCCGTTGCTCCCGCCAAGCTCATTCAGTAGCATGTGCCCTCTGCTGCTCTCCTTCCGGACGGCCTGTAACGCTTCCCTCCCCTACGTCGTTTTTCGGCAGCATCTAGTTGCCCAGCAACGACCGTCAGCTTCCAGCGTGTGTGAACCTTCAGACAAGGCCACCACACCGGACCCTGTCAATCCTCAAGATAGACAAGATCGGTCTAAGCGTAAGATACCTTGATTCCGACTGTGTCCCAAGTTGGCATATTAATTTTACACTGTAAAAAGTAAAACATTGAAATCAACTAAAAAAAAAAATTTCAACAGGTCACATAAAAAAAGAATAGTTGAATGAACCAAATTAATTTACATTACATTTAACGTAATTTAATTTGGTTCACTCACATTTTTTTTGATGTGACCTATTGAAGAATTTTTAAAGTTGATTCAGTGTTTTACTTTTTACAGTGTAGTTCATGAATAACAGTCTGATTCTGTGAAACTTTCCATTTCTACTTACTAAACTTTGTTTTTATTGGAGTCTTAAACTTTCATTGTCTTTCCAAATCTCTTTCTTCTTCTGTGTCTGAATTGTATTGTAGTTACTCACAATTTTTTGTGTATTTGTATGTAATTGTAGATTAGTTAATAAATTCCATATTTTTATATAAAGTATTGTTCTCACTTGTCTATGTGTACTAAAGATTTTCATATCGACTCCCCTGTCCCGCAAAATGAACTCTTATTAAATTAAAATGTGTAGCATCTTCAGATTAATGAGATCCTGGCTCGCTTCAAAAGTCGGGTGGTGGCCCTTGAGGACACTTGAATCTATAATTGAATTGAAGTGTTGATAAAGTTATGTTTATTTTTAAGGCTAATAATTGGATTGGTTTCACTCTTGATTGTCAGCAGGGAGTATCTGCACCACAATGTTCATATATTATCAACAAACCTGCCCTAGATTCATAAAGGAAAAAGGGCTGACCAAAATATCTAAAAACTAAAACAAGAAATCTGTGAAATTTAACAAATTAAACCTAAATAAAAGTAACTCAAGGTTGACGATGGTACAAGCAGGTTTATGTCAAAAGCAGCCAAGCCATATAGTTTCTACTCACTGAACCGTAATGAAGCAGGCCATGCATGGGTTCTAGCATTGGGTAAACGTTGTCCAGATACCACTGGAAAGGCTTGCATTTTAGCTTCTCCCTTAGGTTCTTTCTCTCCGAAACATCTCCAATGTCTATTCCATGATTCTATATAGCAAGATATACAAATATATCAATGCATATGTATATTAAATATTGGGATAAATAAGGATGTGACAAAGAACCACAATGTTGACAGACCAGTCACGCATGATATTCAAAGGTGTGTATTTGCATTGAAGGTGTAATGATGTAGGACAATGAATCATTCTTTACCTCAAAGGGTAAGTTCCAGGCAACGTTGACATTATATTTATACTCATCCATCCACACTTCTGCCACTCTGAGGGCATTGCGCCTGACTATTGCATTCAGGTCTGGTATATAAGGTTTCTTTGCTCGTTCAATGTGGGCAATTTTAGAGCAGGGGATAACTTCTATGCTTCCTCCACACAGCCACACCTGCAAAACACCATATAAATTAAGTTTAATGTCAAACAACAGGAAATGGGTTTGATTGTACACTGTTGCTGGAATCCATCTAAAGACAATTGGCAGTAAAACTCTTCATTACAATGAGTGTCTGAAATGAAAAGAAAAGATTACATCTGCAAGAGTCTTACCCGAATGCCTAGCTCTACATTTTCCCCTCCATATATTTTCATTCCACCATCAAGGCTTCCAATCTCTCCAAAAAACTTGCGATCAGCTACAAGTATCCCCATAATGGAGGGGCTCCTAATGACAGAAAGTAACAAATGAAACGTGCAAACCTAAAAAAGCACCGTAACGAATATGACAAATGTTTATTGTGCTTTGTGTAAAGCAGAACATACTTTCCAGGATGCGTCTCGTCCTTTAGAGCATACCACTCTGGTCTGAAGGACTCGTACATGCACCACAGAGCCCAGTCAAAGCCATCAGCCGCCGGTGAGTAGGCAGTCAGTGTCAGGTCATCATAACGCACTTTGTCAAACACCGGTGTCAATATTAGAGTTCGGTCCTCTTTAATGCGAGCTAAAAGTGGCTCTGCCCTAGACACACAAATGTGGATTACTTTGCCATCTTACAGTGATGATAGATTTACTATTGCAAGAAAAATACATAAAGAAAACTGCTGCACCACTGCACTTGGACTTCTATATGAGCATCTAAGATGGCCACCACATCCCCTACAGCAGCTCTCCAACCAGTTAGCCTGGCCTGAGTAAGGCCAAGTTGTTTTGAGTGTCGGATTTTTGTCAAAAGGCCTGGACGCCCATCATGGAGGAAGTTGATGTATTCATCCAGTTTTCCAATCAAGTCTTCTGCAGAGAGAAATGAGAGGTTGAAGAACAGTTTCCACCTGGATTTAACTTAGTAAATATTTAGCCTTCTTTCGTTTTGATTAGTTTAAGCTGCAACATGTTCTTTAATTCTAACTGATCCAGTGCATAGTTTGTCATTTCTTAAACAACTATCAGTTTGATAGATAGCATAAAGATTGGACTGTGTTATATCCATTCAAGTTCATTATGTCTAATTAGTCGATGTATTATTGTTTTTGTTTCTTTTTTCAGACAAGTTTAGGAGACAGAACTGCCAGACCTGTCAGGTTGACCATGCCTAGGAAGAACACCACATAAGGACACATCAAAGCGATCAGGTGACCCCTTCTGAGGAAGACTGCAGATGACAGTCAAAACATGTAAAGGTAAAAAGACATCTCCTACTAAACTTGTCTGAAAAAAAGAAAAAAAAATACATTGGACTGCGTTTCCCATATACAAGGTTTTGTGACAATTTTGTTAAATTTTGAATCTAATTAACGTCTGTCTCCACCCTGAAACTATTGTGTAGAAAAGATGTTCATTATTTTGAGAACGTTGTCTGAGATGATGTCAGTGAAATGAACATATTGATGCCACTCTTATAGTTACGCTATAAATATGCAGCTGTACTGTGTCAAATATGTCAGTTTTACTGTATCTGTGTCTCCTCCAGACTTCTCCATCATGCTTTGAGTTAGCTCATCATCTGACCTAACATCTCTTCCCGCATTGGATTGAAAGCAGTTTGCCTATCAGTGTGTCCTACTCTGTTCTGTCCATGTGTTATTTTATTGTGAGTGTCTTGCACCCTGTCCTTTTTGTCCAGGGCTCCCTGGACATGGAGGAATGGGTCTGGTCCCCTGAATGTTGCTCATCATCACCCTAACTATATTAATCATTTGGATAACTTTTTATACATTGTGCCTACACTGAAGGATAGCAACCCTTAATTTCACTGTAACTTGTTTTTTTTACAATGACGATAAATAAACTTGATCTATTCTAAATATTCACTACTGTATATGGTATGTGTAAATCTTTCTGTACATGTCTTTTGGGTAAAATGTCTGTACACACAAATACTGCATCTATTTCTGTGCCTGCCTGCCCTGGATGGGGATCCCTCCTCTATGGTGCTTCCTGAGATTTCTTGTTTTTTGTTTTGTTTATTTTTACTGTTAAAGGGTACTTTTTTCTGTTATATTTAAGAAAAAATAAACCAGAGAACACATTCTTTACAGGAAGGTGACCGACCGTTAGTGCTGTGATCATCCACCAGTATGATTTCTTTCAACAGCCGAGCTGGTGTCTTGTCGATGATGCTGCGAATGGCCCTCTTGATGACAGAAAGTGCTTCATCCAGGTAGATTAACACAACACTGATTGTAGGTAGATCCTCTGGGTACTTTTTCTCAGCACACCTATTAATATAAAAACGGCCTTTCAATGGTTTGGACAGTTTTTATGAAAACCTAGTTGAGGTTTCTGTCACTATACGGTCACTTAAATGGCCAAAGATCAGATTATTACCACTGTAGTCCGGTGACATATGACGTATACCCCCCCCCCACACACACACACACACACACCAACAACAACAACAAAATACACAAATGAGAGTCAGTCCTACTGTACTGTGGCTAATTATAGCCACTTCCTTATTTATTTTGTCATCTTACATTAGGGGTGTCCAATTCTGGTCCTCAAGGGCCAGTATCCTGCAAATTTTACATGAATCCCTCTTCCAACACACCTGATTCACCATTATTCAAATGATAAGCCTATCATCAAGCTCTGCAGAAGCCTGATAACAACCGTCAGGTGTGTTGGAAGAGGGAAACATTTTAAACATGCAGGATGTCAGCCCTCAAGGACCAGGATTGGACACCTCTGTCTTGCATAATAACATATTAGACTTACTTGGAAGGCCGGGTGTCAGGGATTTCCCTGTTAAGTGGCAGCCTGTCGCTGACAAAGGCATTGTAGCCGTACTTCTGAAAAAGCTGCTCTGCCTCTTCTTGTTCCTCCTCTGACAGCCCATCACCCCATTTACTGAATAGCACTGAATTAGGGAATAGTTTCTTCACCACCATCCTCTCCTTTTTCACATCTGTGTTCATCAATGGATCTGGTTTCCTCTTTTCAAGTTTATTCATTAGGTTGACTGTTGATTTAAAAAAAAAAAAAAAAAAAAAAAAGTCTGTTTTACCCATATCAAACATGTATTTTATTGAGCCTTCTGAAGAAAATGACATCATTACTGGATCCATAAGCATGTATTTGCTATGGTGATTTGATACAAGTGGGTTAAATTTAGTTATAAAAATTTGTATTTGTCAAATAGACACTGTTTGAAAAATATTTCAATTATTGATTAAATTTTCAATTAATATATCAATGTTATTTAAATGACAAGGTTCTTCATCTTCTGACCTGCCAATCAAGAAAGACAGCCTTGTTTGGAGACATTTTACTTTTCTTCTTTATAAAATGACAGAACAAGCTGTTATTTGACTCACGCAGCTGATTAATATCCGCTTCCATCTTGTCCATTCGCCGGAGCATTCCCCTACCCCTGATGGAGTCATTGTAGTGAGCCCTCTGGAGTCTCTCTGAGTGGTTATGAACCTCCGTCTTAATTGAGCTAAGATACAATACAATTGCAGAGACAGCAAGTGTAAAAAGTAATCCTTTGAGCCAGACAGACCTCATCCTGGAGCCTCCGTGCTTCTAGTGTATTTTGTTTAATCTTAGAAACAAGGGAAGAAAAAATATTCAATACCTTAAATATAGTTTTTCCCCCTCCCTCTACTTCCTATATCTGATCTTCTCATATCCATATATTTGCAATGTGTATCGTCCTGGCTTCATTGTTTTGCAAGATGCTTTCCAACATTCATCACAGGTGGAGCTGACTACCTGGGAGGACAGAAAACCAGGAGTGGCCACCATATCCCAGGACTGGAAGTAATCAAATATGGAACGTGTGGTTCAGAGTCCCTGACAAACTTGTTATTTAACAGTTTGTCTGACTAACCTTTTGCCCATATTTTAGATAATGCTCATAACAGAATCAATTTTACTAAATGAAAAATTAACACGGTTTATCAAGTCCACATTATTTCCATTGTACCTGACTGTTCTGGAAAGCAGATAGAGAACAAATGAAAACAAGAAATGTAAGTGGAGAAATGCCCATGTCTGAATTGCTTAGTGATTTATTGACATGGAGCCAATGATATTGTGAAGTGGCAATCAGACACCCTCAAACGAGACTTTAAGAATCTGCTAAACACAGTTAGCTCTGTGAATGCTGAGGTGTTTATCAGCGGGCCTCTACCACCAGTCAGAAGAGGAGTCGAGAGGTTTAGCAGGTTGTTGGCACTGAACACATGGCTTTCTACTGCATATCAGGTTCATTCAGTGCATTTCATTGACAATTTTAGCTTTTTTTGGGACCACAGAGGCAGATGGGCTTCACTTAAACAAAACAGGAACTAATCTTTTCACGTCTAACCTACATTTCTTCCTGCATCATGCTGCTCCCTTTGCCAAGGAAACAAGACAAGAGCAGCCAAAACAAAAGGAAAGAACTTCAAAACATGAAGGAGAAACAACACTCCCCAGTGGCAAAAGTGCCGCCCCAACCAGCCATTATTGGTCATGAGGACTCACACCTTCCAATCCCCCAAACCCCCGCCCAGTTCACCATTTTCTCTGGTGTCACATCACCATTCACCCACCAGCTGGAGTTCAAACAAACTCATCACAGCTGGCCTCCAACCTACTCCCCATCTGTCCCTGATCTTTTCTCCTAAAATTCTGCCCCGCCCCCCTCGACCATCTCAGCACCACTGCCCACCTCCCCCAAAACACCCACAGCGGCTTAATGTCTCCAACTTATGTGTTTCAGGTCCATGCTTCGAGGTGAATGTTATTCCTGACTTTTCCACATTTCCAACGTGCCAGAAGCTTCAACGATTCATGTTTTGATAGATAAAAGGAAAAGAATGCCCCATCTTTCAAGAAATATGTCTATCAAATTTAATATTCATTCCATGTCAGTCACCGTCTGCACCACAACATGGACAAAATAATGGTCTTACTGTAGCACAGCAAATTTAGCTCTATTAAATATTAGATCTTTGGTTTGCAAATCTTTCTTAATCAATGATTTTATTAAAACACACAACCTTGATTTTATGTTTTTAAATGAAACATGGTTGGGACAAGATAACAGTGCAACAGTTCTTATTGAATCAACCCCTGCTAAGTTTACCTTCACCAGCAAACCAAGGATTACATAAGAAAGCAGGGGAAGCTGCCATTTTATTGAAGGACAGCCTCCAATACAAGAAAATATCCTATGTAAAGTTTGATTCTTTTGAATATGTTGCTCTTCAGTTCCTATCTTCCTGTCGAGCAACATTTGCAACCATCTACAGACCTCCGAGTTTTGTGATGAGTTTGCCAAATTTTTGTCTATTGCATGCATTGATTTTGACTGTTTTTTTTTTTAGGTGGTGATTTTAACATTTATGTTGATAATTGCAATGATGGAAGTGCTAAAGAACTTTTTAACATCCTGGATAATTTTGGACTTTCTCAACATGTGACAGAATCAACACATAGTAAGGGACACACACTAGATTTAATTATCACCAAAGGTATTAATATTTCTGAGTTCATGGTGAGTGATGTCGCTCTCTCTGATCACTTCTGTGTTTTGTTTAAAACAACCGCCCCTGCTAATCCTAACAAAAGCGAGGGTGAGATGATCAGAAGGTGTTGTGTTAATGATAACGCCTGCACATTACTCACCCAAGCTTTTGCACCATCCCCAATGCTGCCCTCAGCTCCTGTTGATGACCTTGTAATTCAGGGGTGTCAAACTCATTTTACTTCAGAGGCCATATTCCCCCTTAGCATGACCTCAAGTGGGCCGGACCAATAAAATAAGAATAGTGAAATTATATTATAATGTTTACATCTTCAAAGTTTCCTTAAAAGTATGAATAATACAAACTTGAAATGTATTAAGAATAACAAGTGTAAACAAAAGAGAGGTTATTATTCAGACTTCATTTGTTTTTATTGTATTTCTTTTCCATGATATAAACGTTAGGATCATGAAACAGCTGTGACTGTCCCCACTGTCTCCAACAATATGGTGTTTTTTAAGCCTCTACCCATGAAATGACACAGTGAGGTTCAATAATCTCTAATGTTGCATTTACAGCCAGTGCAAGGCCTTAAAAAATGTCAGAAGTACAGCCCTGTGCAGCTTTTCCAAAGTGGATTTTATCAGATTTTTTTTTTTTTAAAATCTAATCAAAAAAGGTTTAGTTCAGCATACATCAGCCACACCTCCATATTTAACCATGAAGCTATCAGAAACTACAGTGAAACTTTAAAAACACACATCAGTCTGACTGTAATTTGCATTAGTACATGTTCAATAAAATTATGGCCAACCAGTTGTACGGATGAGATGAATCAGCAGCAATATTTTGTGTTTCACATTCAATTGTCTTCTGACTTAAACCCTGTTTTCTGATCAAAAACTGGAAATCGCTGTTAGCTGACCATCACATGACTATTTCTTTGACATGGTAGGCTCATTGAGTATTTCTGCACAACACACTGATTCTCAACAGGTTTAGATTTGGTCTTTAAGCAGCCCGTGTTTAAGTTTGATTGTAGGTAAACCTGTGATCACAGTGTTTAATGTGCAGTTTGATGTGTTCCAGTAAAAATACACTCTATTATTCCAACATCAACAGCTCTCACCTTCTGATATACACTTCATAGTGTCATAAAATTACATTCTTGTGACTCAAAATTTAGAACAGATAATATTGTATTAATTGAATTCCAGAAATCCATGAAAATTGTGATAATTGTTTGTATTTCCAGATAAATAAAAGCAGTTTAACATGTTCTGGCCTTTTCGTTATGGTTTCACATGAAACCATGAAGTTGTTATCCAGTCTGTGATTTACATGAAGGTTCATCTGTGACCTTTATCTCCTGATCTTTATCTACTGGTCTATGGGTCTATGTACAAAGTATATAATTCAGCTTCATCTTGATCAGGAAAATTTACTTTTGCCACCATTAAAACTTTAAGTTTTTGATTTCACCACATCTAATTTGTAGATATTCAATTGCTTTATTTTGATTGGCTTCATTGTTTTATTGAATTCCCCTCCCATTTGTCTTTATTAATCATGCCACTAGTCTATTGCTGTACATACATCCAATCTGAACCTGATTTATCCTCACTAGGGTCACAGGGGGTGCCACCTTTGTACTCCCTGGATGATTCACCAGTTCATCACAGGGTCAGTATAGAACAACCAGTCACTTGCACAATTTTAAGTTAACCTGTGCATTTCAGTGCATCCAAAGTATATTTGGATGGTGGGAGGAAGCCAGAGTACTGGAGAGAATCCATGGACCCAGGACCTTCTTGCTGTGAGGCCCCAAGAGCAATCATCCACAAGTTAATTGTCTGCCTTGTTGGAACATCAGATACAGTACCAAACAAATCAACCTCTATTTGGCCTTATAGTGTTCAGTTTTCATTCCATCATACAGTTAACAGTGTCAAACACGATTGTTTAACAAATATTACCTATGATTTCCTTTTGTGGATCATATTTATTGTAGATAAGGAGTGTGATGATTCTTTCTTAATTGATCTGATTAACTGGAGGAGTGGCGTCTAATCATTGTTTCCAGTTCTGTGGTTTATCTACAACAAACTATGGGGAAAACACCATAAAGGACATGCACAAGGAGGTTCAATGAATGAGTGTTACTGAATAGAAAGTTGCATATGACACTAATCATGGATGCTCTTTGCTAATATCTGTAACCTGAGAATCAGTAACAAATCCACATAGCATCATGACTTTAGATCCACCACACATTGGTATGTGACGTCTTGTGGATCTGCAGGTTTCTTTTTGATATCTATTAAAACAGAAAAGGAATAGTAAATACTGTGAGATAAGTCTGTATTTGGCTCTGTTTTTGGTTGCAATACTGCACTCTGATCCGTAATCATCATAAAAGCCATAGAATGTTTATAGGTGAAGAATAATGGATGAAAAATCTGTTGTCAATAGATTTTCTGAACTCCATTTAGGGCTGTTTGCCTAAGGATGTCCATTGTCCTATGGTAAGTTTACTCACCGTCTTCATTATTCATGCCTCATTTGTTAGTAAATATAGATGTAATCTGGATATAAAAACTTGACTTTCCAATTATTTCAGATTGTTCAACATCAGAAAAACAAAATATATTTGAGTATCTTTTAAAACCCATTGATGATGAAATATTTGTCAGTCTGAGAAAAATTACTGCGAGCTACATTAAAATGTTTTAAATTTTCATTTATATTGCTTTATGTATTTAATTCTATAAAACACGACCTGTCTTCCAAAATGACTCATTTCTGCCTGACGTGCTTATTTTATAGATAAATATCCATTTAACATTGTTACTATGTTCACGTGTGTTTTACATGTTTGCTCTTCAACCTGTGTAAATAGGGGTGTGTAATTTTATGTAATTTAAATTAGGTGATTTAGATGTAGCTTTTTAATTTTTAATAGATACAGTATCTACACAAAATACATGTTTGTACACAAATTAAATACAAACAAAAAAGATTATTTGGATGGGCGTTGTAAAATGAGACTAAATCTCAACATCATCAGTTTTCTTCATATCTGACATGTTCCATGGAGAGAAATAATTAAATATTCAAATGACACACAGACCACTGATGCGAATAAAGCAGCAGCATTTATCTGACTTGAGTATGTCTTGACCATCCTGCATGGTGTGATAAAAACTGTTCATTTGGAGAAAACAATTTATTCCTAAATTGAAAGATATCAAATACTAATATCATGTTACATGTGTAGTGAAGCATAAAAAAAATGATTGAAATTGATATTTACATGCGTTCAAAGCAATATATACACCTAAAATGACAACAGATACTGGATTCACAAATACACCTATCCTCAGACAGATCAATGACTTGCAACACTGGGGTGAAGAGGTTTAACTCGAACAAGACGGGAAAGTCCGAGTCGCAGACCCGGACCTGGAGACTTCAGTGCTGGACTCTGGTGTGAAATGGAATTTTTACCAATTTGACCTGGAAAAAAAATAAAATAAAAGAAGTGATTATTGATTTGCAGATCTATTAAATAAGTCTGATATGAATATCTGTATTTGTATGTGTGTATCTTCGGTGATACCTGGTGGGTTCCACTTGGGTATCCTGCCCCCTGCTGGACTCTGAGATAAAACAGGTTTTGACATAGAAACTGAGGATGATGAAGGGGATCTTCTGGGTTCTGGTACATGTTTGACTACTGGAGGACTTCTCACTGGGGTAGAAGATACTGAGAAGCAAAATATTTCTCATGATAAAAGCTCAAGTGAAATGAAAAAATGACTCTGTTGAATTAAATAACAAACCTGCAGCATGTGATTTCGGCTTTGATGGCTTTAGCGGCTGCTTTTCTTTCTTAGCAGCAGGAGGCTTTTTGGTTTTCTCATTCTTGGTTACTTTCTCCTTCTTTTTTGTTTTGCCGGCTTTCTTGACCATGAATTCCTCATCCTCACTCTCAGGTTCACTGAAATCATCATCACTCTCAGATTCTGTGAAAACATTAATATATATTAAATACATACTGTTTTAGCAAGAAAATGGCACCCTATTACTTAGGTCCAAATGACAGGATGATAACCTGGTGTCAGTTTGGGCTGATAGTCATCATCTTCATCCTTAAATTTGCTTCTTTGTCCTTCAGTGGCCTTTGGGGCACTGTTTCTTTGTTTGGCTGGGGCAGGAGAATTTTTTTCTGAAGTTATTTGGTCAAGACCTGCAAAAGCACAATATTAAACTACAAACATCAGACTTATTCTTAACAAAGATTACTCTGAATGTCAATTTTGGAAAAGGAAATTAATTAATGAGCATTTTACCCAAACTTGTGATATCCACACTGCAGTTGGAAAAGTGCAACGAAGAAGGATCTATGTTTTCATCTACTGGACACTGAACCATGAGGTCTCCTGAAGAGATTTGACAGTATATAACTGCATAATTCTTTATCTTCACACAATTAAATACACATTACACAATGTATGTCTTACCTTTACTGGCTGGTGAATGGTCTATTTTTTCGTCTAAAGGATTGAGTAAGGAAAGTGTAATTGCTGCTTCTAGATCTCGTTCATACAACTTCACATCCAGTGGTTTTCTGTTAAATTATTGAAATGCACAAGGTTTTATTTTATTTTTTTTAAATCTTTTTACTCATGAGACCTTTAGCTATTTATCTTTAAGGACTTCAAATTTATTTCAGATCTGCTTCAGTGCTGATGCTGAACATCTTAAATTAATCTAATGCCTTTCAAATTATGGCAATAACTTACTGTGCCTGACAAAAGTCTTGTCACTTATCCATTTTGTAGAAACAGCAGCTTATAACCTGACTTTTAACTAATCCATTGTTTTTAGAAATGGCACATATGA
>JAQQZY010000005.1:19292678-19302916 GCA_030068375.1 Ostorhinchus rueppellii
GTTAAAAGTCAGGTTATAAGCTGCTGTTTCTACAAAATGGATAAGCGACAAGACTTTTGTCAGGCACTGTATATATAGCTTTGCAAAAGTCATCGATTTCATTCATTCAGTCACAAACAAAGTTCATTTCATGTTGCCTTACATGAAGATGTTTCCAGTGAGTTTCTAATAAAATGTAAAGGTGGATGCACAATAAAGAGTGATAAGCTATAATGGCTGGTACTTTGAGTTGATGTTATCATAATCAGTATCAAGAAAGAAAAACTTTTTGATCAGTGTTCCAATATCGATGATCATCATTTTATGTACATGACTTACCTCTTCTTCTGACTAAGTGCAGATTGAGAGTTACTTTCTTGACTTGAGGACTTGCTTGATGATTTCTTGGAATCTTGTTTCACATCCTCTCTGGCCTTTTTTCTGGGTGGGGTTTTTACACAAGCAAAATCCTCATCTGTTGCCAAATGAGAGTAGACAATAAGAAAACAAAAAGCAAAGTGAGATTCTTACTTTTCAAAGTCTTCTCCCTGTAATTATTCCTTCAGATTGGTTACTGTCTGGAAATGGCATTAAATAACAGTCTAATATAATCTCTGGTTTAATATTATAGAATTCCAACACATCTTTACAGACCAAATGTCAAAAAGTTTGACTTTTCCATGAACATAAACAACCATTCAGTTCCTGAACAGAAGATCACTTATATTAATCATTATATGAAAGCTAAAGTGCTCTGGGGAACAGAGGGGCTTTATATTTTATTGCAATCCTTTCATGTCCTATAAACTATTCTTTAATCTGACACGATTGCTTGCTAGCTTTTGTTGATTAAAATAGATGTACATGAGAGAAAACAGAGGATTAAAAACTCTTCAGCTTTCTTAGGACTAAAATGTTATAAATACCAACTTTAAAATGTGAATCTAAGGCTGATTTTTTGGCCTAGTTTGATTATACATTTCACTGAAACATGAGCAGTTTGTATCCCTGAAAATGGAATTCTATTACTTTACCAAAACTGTTGATTGCTTTTACTTAATTTCAGCTTTTTCTTAGCTGTGGAGACTGTGTTAGTGATACAGACAACTGTGACAATAATGGGACAGACTTTGTAGATTTTTAAGTTTCAATTTAGAGTAATGTTCAACCACATTCAAGTTAAACACAGGAAGAAAAAAATAATCAGTTGACAATAGTGGCTTCTCTCTGCAAGCGTAAGTTGTGAAGCAGACATTTTCTGAATTACTTCCCTGCCTGATACTTCTACACTTCTTCAGCATATAACATGCTACAGATCAGAGATCAGTGGTCTAGTACTGTTAAAACATAGTGAAGCTGTAGCTCAACTTACCATCATTATCGAAGTCCTTGGATTCACAGTAATTCACTACATTTGTCTTCCTACGTGACAACACATAACATGTTCACACCAGCGGACACTCCAATACATTCATGTGTTAGAATTTTAAGAAAAGAACGTTTTACCAACCTTGACGGTCGATCCATAATTTGTAAAATAAGAAACCCGATTACTTTTAGTTACATAAGAATAATCTCGGAGTTAGCTGCTGCTTAGCGTCAACACAACTCAGACGAAGAAGCAGAAAACCGGAGAAGCTAAACTAGCTATAGCTATTGTTTGAAAATCTAAAATGCATCTGACTATGTGTGCCCATTAAACTCAACCATCCCGTTAAATTATCTAATTAAGGTTTTATTTGGGCTAGTCAGGTTTAAGTTATCTTTCCCTCTATGTTTAAGCAGCCCGCCTGATCCAACGGAAGTGACGTTTGTTGACCAAACCGACGAATTACAGTAACTGGGAAGGAGGGAAAATAGAAAAGCCGTGTAGTTCTATAAAATTGTATAAATCACACTAAATCACAAAAGCTTTTTGTGGACAATGATCTGAGGAGAGCTGTTATTTACAACAAATATTTCATTTAGAAAACTGCCGAATCTGCTTGTCAGTCAGCTTGGAGCTGTCGCCACTGGATATATATGGTATAGTGTACTGTAATTCATGATTTATCAATGTTTTAAAATGTTTAGGAACGCTCACACTACTTGAAGGAAATGTATATTCTTGGCCATAAGAACTAGGTAGGGTTGATATTTAGGTTACAATCTTGGTCTTGATGTGCTTTGATAGTTAAAGGTTTTAGAAGACCCTTTTTGACAACCAAAGTTGGTATTTGTTGGTGGCAAAATTAATAGTGTATATTAATGGCAATTCTATATATTTTGTTGATGTTAGAAAACAAATCTTAAATTGCCCTATTGAACAGACACTAGTTCACACACTTAGCTTGTAGTACATGTCAGCTTTGTGTCTACGGTGTCCACTGTCTAGATAGCATGTTATGGTGCAAGGACTTGACAGACAGACAGACAGACAGACAGACAGATAGATCTTAACATTATATGTAAAGTTATGTATTTTTAAAAGAAAATGCGTTTTCAGGTTATTTATCAAAGGCAAAAAAGTGTAAGGAGTTTATAAAGATGCTTGCAAAGCTTCACTGTGTCAAAAATACCAACAGTAGCAGTAACAGTGTCCTATAAATGTGTTATGTTTAGTATATTTGTTTCATATTTTAAACATACTTTTGACTGTTTACTTAAGGAATATGAAATGTTGTTGATTACGTTTGATCATTTGTTTGCATGCCACAGATAAGATTGGATTAAAATGTTTGATCAAAATAAAGAAAATAGTTAAAGTGGTGATTTCATGCATGAGACATTTGTTGTGAGATTCTGAGACAGTTCATTTCTCCTGCAGATGAAGGCAGGATCTGATGTGTCTTCAGCTAGCAGACCAGCAGATGGCGGTAGGAGTCTAACACTAGAAGCCCTCAGATCACAGAGGTACTGAATTTGATCTGGTGATTGACATGAACCTGGCATGTTCTTAGCCGCCCATTCGCCCACACTCAGGGCAGTAGCAATCAAGGCTCCCTCTGAAGTGCAGTAAAAGGGCATTTGCTCCCTTTTTACAGCACTTTTAAGAGCGCACCAGCCATCCTAAGGGTTGTCATTTTCCAGTTTGTGAGTGGGTGGCTGTCGGCTGCGGTTTGTCACACAGTGGACCTGGAGGAGACGTTCAGGGATGTGATGGTCCGTGTCTTTGGATCCAGACAAGGGAGGAAGACGTGCAGCTGTGGGGCCAAAGGGCCCTGTGGTCACACATTCCTAAACTCCTCCAGCACTGCCTACAGCCATGACCAAAATATCAGATCCAGTCATGCAAACAATGTGGTCAAAACATCACGCTTCCACTCACACATATAGATGTTTACATTCTGTTCCAGACAACAATGTATACTTGTTGGCAAGAATAGGTGACGTGTTCGCCATCTGACATATCATAAACATCATAAATGTGCCCTCACAGTTCTTAAGGTAATCATGAGATGACAGTCCCATAAATGTATACATGCATGTATCAGACACTTGGCCACGTACACTTCTTTAAATTTAGTACTATAGTACTGTACTATATGTTCCCAAGCGAGACATGTCACGTGACAATCAGTACCATATTGAAAGCAGTACAGAGAGTACCCAAAGAGATTAGGCCTGTAGTTGTTCAATTTATGCATGGCAAAATATTATTGTAATCTTGTTAGATCCTACACATCTCACAACAATAGATATTTATGCTAAACAAGTTGAAAACACATGTATGTTTTCTTTTATTTTGGATTCCTGACATGATTAGAATGACTAATTAAGCAGGTACTTTAATTTACTTTGCTTCTGCAAGGTTTGTAATGTTATGCCTAGAACCTGTACTCACTGTGAGTTTTATTTTTTTGCGTGAAAGAGAGATGCAAGTAAAACAATGTTCAATTTACTAATAGGTATCTGAATCAAACAGATGATTTAAGCATATCAGTGTTGAATAAATACTTTGAGCAAGTTGTGTGAGATATAGTTTTTGAACAATATAACCCCATTTTAGGTAATGGTTGTTATCAAAAAGAAACTAAAAGCCATATTATTTATTGTTAAATTATTTCTATTTTACATTTGTATCCCTTGAACCTAACTGACATTATTACCAGACTATTCTGGAATTAGACATCCTGCTTGACTTGCAGGTCTAGGTGGTTGTCGTGAGGTCATCAGTGGTCTCAGTTTGAGCTTGTTAGTTGGAAGTGGTCAGGAGGCAGTTTTCCCCCCTCAACCACTGATGTGAATACCATCATTATGTCCTGTGTAGCATCTCAAAGTGGTAGTTTGTGTGGGGCTCTCTCACTTCATCACCATCATCCATGTATGGGTCTTCCGCAGGCAGGCTCTGCTGCAGTGTTGTTATTTACATTCCATGTAGGGCAAAGAAAAAATAGTTAGTTGTTTTCATTCATTTATTTTACTATGAGGATATTTTAGTCAAGATGCTAAAGATTCCCAGGTTTTGCATGAATAGGATCCAGGAGCAATGACATGAAAATTATAAGAATCTGATGGAAATAATTGATGTAGTGTTTGTATTTATAAACTGTTTGTTATTATTGTGCAGACTGGAAATATTTTTAGCTCTTCGTGGAGACAAAATGCTCAGTCAATGAAAAAATTCACCAGGGGGCACTAGTTATTTACAAGCCTCAAACTAAATATGGCTTGATGAGTTCCTAAGTGTTTCGGATATCCGGCATTGCAGTTCTGTCAGTGTTGTGTTGTTATTGTAACCTAGAAATGGCCTTGCATCAGATGTCTTCAGGCATGGGCCAGTGGCAACCACAGCACAGCCACACCAGCCACGGCTTTAGCCAGCGAACCAGAATGGGCAGACAGATCTGTCAACCAGTGGCTTCCGGAGTTTGTTTTCTAAGTGCTCGTCTTCTTAAGTGCATGCTTTCGCGGACATTTATTTTTTGGGACTACACACGCGGCAACCACAAAGCTAATTGCAAGTTAGTTAGGAGGCCAGAGAGGAACAATCACAAGGAGATTTTAGGAAGTGTGGGCTTGCGACTGCAAAAATGTATGTTGACAAGTGCTTTGTGGAAGACATGACATGAACCACAGTAATACTCAAGTTAATTTGAGTTATGAATATGATTTTTGCACAATTTGTCTTGATGTTTAGGGCCTTGAAGGGGAGTTATAGCGGGAGTGTTGGTCAAGAGCAAAGCTTCTCAATTGAGAAGGCTTTAAACTGGAGTAAGTACTGCCTCATCACAGGTTATTGCTTTAATTTAGACATGAATTTTGAGCAGTTCAGCGATGAATGATTTCTGAAATTTTCCAATTTCTCTCATCTGAATGCCTTATTCTTGAGGCCAAACTCATATATGCTAATCATGACAAGATGTTGCTGCTCAGGTCACAATTATTTGGAAATATTATACCTTGGTTGAAGAATCTGCTGTGTGATTATATGTGTTGACAAGAAGACAGGGATATAAACAGCATCAAAGAGCTGGCACTGCTAGTTTTATACTGTGACACCGTTCAAAATAGCATCTGCAACATGGCATTGTTTCCTGCACTCCAGTGTGGCACTTGAAGGGCACATGGGTAGCAGTCTCATTAGGGGTGAACTTTGAACAGGGAGGTCACAAGCAAAAGCACAAAACCACATGAGACCTCAGCGACTTGTGTCTCGTCATGCCTGAGATATACTGCACTCATTGCAGCATGGTTTGTTGATAGATCGGCTGGATCATGTTCTCTGTTGTGCATTTTCCACAAAGCACATGGCTCCCTTGTGTCACACAAAACACTTGGCCCTCTTTAATAACCAATAAGAGTTCACATGCTTTAGACGCTACCATGCACTTTGTACACTTGATGTTCTGCAGCCATGCCAGAGGCTTTAACTGCCCTACAAAGACCGTTCAGTTTATCTGTGATCTTCATTGGTTTGTCAGATATAATCACAAATCCTTTTTGTAAAATCAAGAAGTGATAATAAAGTTGTGTTTATTTTATCCAGGTAATAAGTCAGTGAGCCACAACACAAGTAAAATAAATCTGCATGGTCCACTAGTAATGAAGTAATGACTGCAAATAAAGCATTTTTCGATTTAATTTGGGACACGTCACTGCCTGCAGTGCAGGGGATGATACAGTTTTCTTCACTATGTTTAGCTGAACACCTGGCCAGCACATTACTTACCTGGACAGTCTTGTGTGTGTTTACACACACTCAGTGAGTATAGTTTTTGGCTTGTGTGTTAAGCAGCAAACTCCTTGCCTAAGAATATACTTCTAAACAGTTTTCATGTCTTCAGTAAAGTTACACTGATCTTTGTCAAACCACATGCCAGCATCCTAGTGCTGCAATGCAGTGAGTTATCACTTCTTGGATTAAAAAAAAGTGTATGTCATACCATCTTTTTAACACCAGAGGGCGATGACATCATGTGAGTGGGATGGGTCGAGTTGCAGCATTTTTTCAACTAGTCACAGGAAGATTCCAACTTGTACAACCTGGGATTTTTTGATATTTTGTTGTGAGAATCCACCCCATGTTTTACCAACCAGACATTTTCAGTCATCCTTTTTATGATTGTGCATTAGTGTCGATAATAACAAGTGACTATAGACCACAAAGTTTTCCTTAATACAGTGTTAATACAGACATATAGAAGTTTAAGTAGTCATAAATTCCAAATATATATGGAAAAAAACTTCATTCTACCATTGAGAAATCGTGATGTATCTTGTTTTTCATTACAACACTGCATACTGATGAAGAATTTTCTAGGATGACCATAATTCTATTCTATTCTATTCTATTCTATTCTAGTCTAGTCTAGTCTAGTCTAGTCTAGTCCAGTCTATTCTGGTTTATTCTGGTCGAGTCTAGTCTATAATTTGGATTACTTAGTTTACTTGGAAACTTACTTATTAACGATTTAATAAACTATAACATTACTGTGTTAAAATACTTACAAAAGTATATTTATGCGTTACATATTTTTGTTTGTGAACTTAATATATAATATAATATATCAATTCTGTTCACTAATGGTGATGAAAAAAATAACTCTTCCTAACTCATGCTTACTTCACCTCGTCTACAACAGCATTTTTTATCCTTTTATTGATTGAAAAACCTCCAGTGGCCAAAATGTCATGCTGCACATTTACTGCTATCACTGGTCTGTAGTGTTACATTGCAATATGTGTGGTTGTAAAAACTAGGAAATTGTTCCCTCCTTCTTCTTCCCTTCTTGTCATTACACACCTGTCCACTAGTCACCACTACTGAGTTGCCTCCCTATTTGATTACCTGATCCATGCTCAAACAGCTGCTTCACGATCAGCAGTCCGTCACCGACACGGAAATCTTAAGTATGTTATTCAGCAATTTATGTACTAGATTAGTATTCATGGATGTGTTGTTGTTTTTATTACCTCCACCAAGGAGGTTATGTTTTTGCCGGTGTTTGTCTGTTTGTTTGTTTGTTTGTTTGTTTGTTTGTTTGTTTGTCTGTTAGCAAGATAACTCAAAAAGTTATGGACAGATTTTTATGAAATTTTCACAGATTGTCAGAAATGGGGTATCCTACAGATGATTAGATTTTGGTGGTGATCCGTACATTCAGTGTCATCTAGTGGATGAAAGTACAAACACTGCCTTGGCGGAGGTCTGCGCTCTCCGAGTGCTTCTGTAGTTATTATTATTATTAGTATTATTAGTATTAGTATTATTATGAATGAATGAATTTAGAAAGGTTGCTCTTTGGGGGTTATACTTTAATACGATTTGTCTGAGGGAGGGGTAGCATCTTTGATCAACTCTCTGTGGTTATAGATTTCATCCATCAGAGGCCTTGACAAAAAATAAATGATTTGATTTTTGTTGTGTTGGCAGAATGACAGTAGCACAGTCCAGGATGACTCACTCTCTCAGCAGTATGCCATTCCTGGCGGTCTCCTCTAGCCGTCAGCCAAATTGCCTTGATCCTCTACTCATTGCCGCCTCCTGCACACCCTCACACACACTCTCTGTAAACCAAGGTGGCTGCATCCTCAGAGCTGGCGGCATGGTTTTCATCCCATAAGAGTGAGAACGTGCAAAGCAGTGAGCAAATGTGTTGAGAGAATTCCTCACATTCTCCTGCTCCGTCTTGGTGGCCTTGCTTGGTGTTGGGTTCCTGGGAGAGAGCGAAGAGGAGCCAGGGAATCGGCTGCCGACTCAGCAGCTGACACCTCCTCTGATCTTTATCTCTTCCTACAGCCATAAACCAAATTCTCTGACTTTCCAGTATAGCTGCACAGTGGACAAAACCACTCACGCAGCCTCGAGGTCTACGAGATTTGGACTTGATTTATTTTTGTATGGATATAGTACTGACTAAATCTTGGTGAGATGTTACTATTTAGTACAGCATTGGATATAAAACAACTAAGTTCACCTGTAGAGATCTACCAAAAATACTAAATAGGAGCTTCTAAGATGTGGCTTTATTACTCTATGATCCTGATCAAATATCTTGTCAGTTATTGCTCCACTAGGCTCCCCAGCCTGCTTGTTGGCTGGTATAAAGACACTAATAATCAGCACGGACCCTGGAATTACAGGCATTTAAATGTAGTCCATGTGGGTCAGATGACAGAAACAGATAAGTGCAATAAAGTTCTGTGTCAGATTTAAAAACTGGCAGTACCGTGGGTCAACAGCCCTGGTTACTTTGCCCGCGTTTAGGTAATACAGGATCCCGTGTAAAGCTGACAAAATGTTTCGATGAAAGATTTTTTAACGGACACATTACATCCATTCAGTTGTCAGGGGATGCAAAGGGGGTTGTTGACCTTATAGGGAGATCAGTAGGCATGATGTACGGGTTTCTGCATTCTATGTTATGACTATAAGTAAAGTCTTCTTAGCCTTAGTTTACTTTTGCTCAAAAATGGGATACTAATAATGGTTTATATCTGATGGAATAGAAAGTGTCTTTGTCTAGTTTTCAGTGAGAAAAGTCTGCAGTTAAATCTGAGCTATAATCTTTGATGGAGGGAGGGGTGCATATGTGGGTTAACAGCATATATATAAATTCTTTCTTCCTTGCTTACGTTTTAATTGTCTTAAACATATTACTAATGTTTATTCAAACAATCTGCTTACTCAGAGCTGTTTTGCTGAAGAATCTTTATGCTAGAACAAACAAAACCAAAAAAAATGCTGCGTCATAAGCATTGTAAAAGTCACCTCTGGTTTGGCTGTGTTCCCCTTAGTCACTCTATGCCCAATTTAGCAGCAGCCACATCTTTCTCTGCTAGGTGCACACACTGTACTCTGGAAGGATGGTTTTACTGGGAGCTGCTCTTTGTCTCTCCGGTTCAGCTAATAGCTGGTCACAAATATAATGTAAAAATCAGAGTACATTTCTTTTGGATTTCAAGTACCAGGAACGCTGTGGTAACAATGTGTGACTGTTAGTATCCAGAGACTAGTAGCTACTGTTTCTCCCTGTGTCATGGATTTACAAAGCAGCAGAGGACAGAGCATAACCCGGAACAGTGTTTGACTGTTGAATTATGCATCTGCTGATTCAGCAAAAATCTGGACCTGAAGCTGCTTATTGGGGTGGTACCTTACTGTTTTACAAGTCCCTGTTCCCCTGAATGGTAATCCAGTTCTTTTTCATTGATCGTTGCGTCGCTTAGCTTTTCTGTTCAATAAAAATTCCTCTCACTGTAAAGTTTGTCAACTTTTCAGAGGCTATGTGACTGTAAATGATAGGTTTTGTCTGTGAAATACAGTATGACTGTAGCAGGTTTTAGATTACAATCCAAGAGCAGCAATGAACTTGATGAAAATATCTCATGCTCTGACAGTATTTCATGTTTCATATGAATGTAAATATGAATATATTCAGTTTATTATAATATACTGCTTCGGTTTTTGATATAATCCAGTCTCCATGCAAAGCTCTGTGCAGCGTTGCTGTGTCTTTTGTAAGTTCACACTTTGGCTGAGTATTATTGGTTTTCTATGCCAGTGATTCTGATGTCATTTCTCAGAAATCCCCTTCTATCCATGGGTCTCCCCAGCTGTTGTTTCAGCATCATCTTTTAAACCCCATGTTAATAAAAGCGTAATTAAAAGAGCTTTACATCTTCTTGTATCCAGTTACTTACACTTTCATAATATGCACAAAAGCTGTTTGTATGGATATTCCCTCTGGTCCGTACTGATTGATGTGTGTGTGTGTGTGTGTGTGTGTGTGTGTGTGTGTGTGTGTGTGTGTGTGTGTGTGTGTGTGTGTGTGTGT
>JAQQZY010000005.1:19303016-19324821 GCA_030068375.1 Ostorhinchus rueppellii
GTGTGTGTGTGTGTGTGTGTGTGTGTGTGTGTGTGTGTGTGTGTGTGTGTGTGTGTGTGTGTGTGTGTGCGTGTGCACGCGCACGCTTGTGTGCATATGGATGCATGTATGTGTGCGCACATAGATGTTGACTAAATAGATCCTATAATTGCAACGAAGACAGCTGACTCACTCATAGTAAACTACAGACATTCTGCTCACTTGAGTCTCTTGTTTCTACATCCTCTGCTTTAGTTTTAATATAAGTCTAGAAAATAATTGGCTGTGGTATGTGGGTAAGATTTCATCTATTTGTGTCTGTCATTTTGCTGTTTTTACTGCAGCTCTATTGGGTACAGAAGTGGAAAAGAGGAGCTTTATTGAAGATCAGGGGGATGGAACAGTTGCCTGCTTTTGTGTCTGCATAATCATATTGAGATGCTCAGTTTGTAGGCAATATGTAAATTAGTTTTTAGTGGTATAGTATACTACAGTTCTGTCCAAAAAGTGCATTAGCTTCTGATTTGTGCATTTTAGAACAGTGTTACAGCTAAAAAGCAGCCTCAGCTTCATGCCGGTGCAACAGTAATAGCTGAATTCATCTCAGAGCTCAGCACTATCTCATTAACTGTGCCCAGACTCAATTGATTTAAGTTTCACTCTGTCAATAACCCAGTAGTTTTGTCTATTCAGGCTATTGGTTGCCTTCGTTTGCATAGCCATGTGCTTACACTGCAAATCAAGAGGCTGTCTCATTAATTTGCTATTCAGTGTGATCCGGTCTGTCTGGCCTACTGGGACTAAAACGATTCTCCTAATTCCTTGTGGTAGCCTGGTTCCACATATCTGAATTTCTGTGTCTAAGTTTAACATTTGTAGCGAAAACAGTACAGCGTTTGATTTGCCTCTCTTTTCTCTGAGCTATTTATGGATTATACAGTCACCTGTCATTAGAATAAGATCCAAGATACATGTTTAAATATCATCTTACAATGTGTCTTGACTACAGTAACAAAACTAAGCAAAGTTAGTGTAAAAAATATTCATGCCAATGTTGGAAAAAGTAAAATTTTCATGTCACAGTTTCGATTTAGGTCTCTACTTTTAAAATGTGGGAAAATTCACACCAAAATAAATTTCATAGGGACTTATTCCCATAAAATATGTCAATAATTGTTCATACTGATGCATTAATGTCTGAGTAGCATTGATGTGTCTGCTGAGAGAAAGTTTATTCTATATGCTGTTGTGTTGTTCAAATAAATACAATTTAAGCGATATACCTCAGAATTTTTAAGAAAAACACACGTAACATACTTGTGAAGTTAGTTAAGGCAGCAGAAGCCAATGTGGGAGAGAAAACACCTTCTTTCTGCAGTTCTCAGTCCAAAACAAAAGAATAAAAATAGAGATTGATGAGCTGACATCATCCCATGCTGTTATGGAAGGGTAAAACTACATTTCCAAGCTTCCACATTATGAAAAAAAAGACAATAATATTCACATCCAGGTTGAAAACACATGCAAGAAGTAGATGTAAATGTGTCATAACTGCTCAAACAATTGGAATCACTATGCTGAAAGGAAATTATAGAATTTTGCCTAATGATGCTAAAAAAAAAAAAAAAAAAAAAAAAAGAAACACATCAAGCCCTGCAGGTAGATGTGAGATATCTGTTGATCAGTGAACATTTCAATATTTCCCCCTGAAATGTAAAGTGGTTAAGTAAAATCGTTTGCAGCTGAAATATATTTTTCTGGCATCTAATGACTATTGTCTAATGAGAATACCAGCTCTGATTTGAATGAAAAAACAGTATCACCCTATGATAGGTCATGTAACATTGTATGTGTTAATGTAACACAGTCTTGTTTAAATATATGTACACATATTTGCATTATTTTTGTTTTATAAAATTACACTTTAGGAGATTTAGAGTATTTTGTTTGTTGTTTTCCATAATGGGTTGTCTTGCTGCAGCTGTTTGTCACCAACAGGGCCTCCTCCGTTGCTAAGGTGGGCCTGAGGCTCCCTAGCAGCAGAGGGCACCTCAGGGCCCCAGAGCCTGGTGCTCTGTGACGTGAGGGAATTCCCCCAAGTCTGCGGCTCCTACCAGCACCTTAAGGATACTATGCAAACAGGGATATAAAAGAGGGTGAACCCAGTGAACTCGGATTTTACTGTTTTTCACTTTCTTAAAGGTGATATGTTAGACAGTATATAGAGCCAAATTAAACGTAGATATACCATAAAAGACGGTGTGCACACCTGTTTTGCATTATAGAAAGAATAGAAAGCTCAAACATGAAATAAAGAGAAAATCATGTTTTGATTTGAGCCATCATCAACTTCAGACCATATCCTGTATCTATCAGTTTGTGGACCATCTCTAAACAGAGCAATATATTTGATTTATGCAGGTCATATTATTCTGTTAGTTACTGGGTGTGTTCTTAAAATAATAACTCGCAATCTGACCTGGCAAAATATTTTGTTGTGTAAACTTCCGGAACAAACAGCTAAGGAAGTGTCAGACAGGATTGCCATTTGCTCCCTGGCAGACTGTTTTTACACCTTCCTTCTAAATAAGGCAGCAGGCTGCCAGGACATATGACCACTGTCCCGATTTGGGTCCCGGACACAGTATCCATCCATCTATCCTATGATTGCTCAACGCCAACGAAAGTCCAACACACTCACACCCTCCCCTCAGGACTCCCAAAATATTTGCCTTCAGAATAAAAGCACAACATATTACTGGAGCAGAAAGGAAAGGTAACTGCATTCCTAAAAATGAGAAACATGTAATGACTGTGTTTTAGTGGATTTTTGAGAGTTGAGTTGAGCTGAGAGATCTACTTGGTTACCTGATTTTACTGTGAACAAATATCAATTTTTCATAATTAACAAACTAAAACGTCTTTATTCATTCAAATGTGAGGATTGGCTGTTTTTCCTTGTCTTATATAAAATTATTTGGTGGAGAAAATAATCCTCAACTCTTGAGTTATTTGATTTGCATTACTATTTTCTGTCTATCTTACTAAAAAAGTTTATTTTAAAACCAAATAAAATAAAACATCTCAACAGGAGAACGTTGAAAATGACTGCCTTTGAAGGTTCAATATGTAAGTTTTAAAGAAAGAAAGCTCTAACTCCAGAAACTGAATGTAATATTCATATAATGATGGTTTCACTTGATATAAGAATTGACGTCTTCTGTTCCATAGAATAACTCATTACCACCCACAGAAGGACCAGGCCTCGTCCACTAAGTCTGCTATGTATTGACAGAAGTTCAGACCTCTTCCTCCTCTTTTTTAGTTTTTATTCAGTGTCAGGGTCCATTATTGTCATCAACTAAGTGGAGAGAAATAGTATCCCATTAAATACCCAGAACAGACATATCAAATAATGACTCTAACAAAGGCCCTTTGCATTTTTTTGTGGCCACTGAAAGTCCTCAGTTTAACAGTTTAACCACAAGATCCAACTAAATAGTACACACTGAAACTTTAAAGTAGGGGTGTCAAACATATGGCCTGTGGACCAAAACCAGCACCCCAGAAGGTCCGATCCAGTCTGTGGAATGAATTTGTGAAATGCAAAAAATACATGTAAGTTATTGGGTGTCAAAATACTTCAGGGGCCACGTGTAGCCCAATCTAGAGTGGGTTGGACCAGTTTTCCCATTTTTTCTCTTAGTTTTAGTGTAAAAATGTTGGAATTAGGCTTCAAGAAAATAATTACATTCACAAACTATCACAAAAAATGTGATTAACCTAAGAAACTATGAATATGAAATGTCTTAAGAGAAGTAAATGAAATTGTAATAAAATTATGCCTGTTACTAAATATTTTGTGCATTTGTAGATCCACTGCAATCTGTCATGAACAAGTCTACATAATAAACTGAGGCATAGCATTGTTAAAATTGCACTTCTATGTATTAAGAAATTTCAGGTTGTTAGTGGTTGGTTATTCACATTTTTAACAGATACCTTGTAGATGTAAACATTTTCAAATGAAATTTTACTTTTTCCACTGTTATTTGTATTAGTATGGGCTATTTGAGATCACATTGGGTTTTAAGTGGCTCCTGAACTCTAATGATTTAGACATCTCTGCTTTAAAGGGTATACATAAATGCTGAATTATTATTCCCTGAGTGTTAAGTGATTCTAAACATATTTCCTCTTAAGATTCTTTAGAACAATCAGAGGCCCTGCCATGTCATATCTGTTATTATTCCACTTTACTTTGAAGTACCTGCCCTCTTTTATGTGCCTTAAAATACAGACACATATACATAAGTAGTCAGAGCTGCACTTTTCAGGACAAGACGACACACACTTGGTCTTATTTTGAAAGGAGGTAAAGGAAACTAAACTCTTCTTATTCTGTCGTGCTTGTTGAAACTCATAACGTGAATGTGCAGCACCCCCCATCATTCCCATCAGAAGTGCTGCTGCCTCTGCTGGGGTCCTGTAACTCTCTCCTCCTCCTCCTCCTCCTCCCATCTCCTACTTTTTGATGGGGGGTGCAGCGGTGAAGTCACAGTGATGTCATTTTAGGATGTGAGAGTCGGGGGGCAAGGTGAGCTGGTTTTGCGGTGAGTGGTGTCCCTCCACGGCCAGCATTGCCTGTACAGAGGCGCGGAGCGGCGAAAGATGATCATCGCCACCGGCACCACTTCAACCTCAGACGCGCTCTGTCCCTCTCCTCCTGCTCAGATCTCCGGCTATGGGGCGTTGATCTGTCTTCCCAGAATAAGCCTTTACCACCATGCCAAAGGACAAAAAATAAGAAGAGTTGCATTTTTAGGGCAGGTAACGTTGACCACGTGCCCCAAAGGTAAACTGGATGGCCATTGCGCAAAGGTGCCTCTACAGCATGTCCAGCGGGGCCAGGACGCACTGGACGCTGCCAGCAGTTCTTGTACTGTGGACTTCTCTGTTGGGGATCGTTTCATCTTATCCGATTCCGAGTAGGACTAATACGACTTTATTGGAAAAGAAATGGGAGACCCTCTTCTCCCGCTCTTATCTCGGTATAGCTGGGGGAAAATCGGAGCTGAACTGGGAGAGTGACTATTTGCAGGGCATCAAAAGAGTGCGGCGACTGTACTGCAACGTGGGCATTGGGTTTCACCTGCAGGTGCTCCCGGATGGCAGGATAAGTGGTGTACACAATGAGAACCAATACAGTGAGTTGCATCCGGCAAAGTACTGTACCCAAAAAAGAGTGTAACCATATGCGCAGGCTGCTCTCTGTGTAAAAGTTAGAGTGGGTCACTTGTCCTGCATGATATTTAATAAGAGGTGTCGGCATGGTTGAAAGTTTCCGAAAGCAAAAACAGTGTACTGAGAGCCTTGCATCCGTGCAGTGCGAAATATCCTCCCAAGCCAAAAACATGACATGAATGCTTGGACCCAGTTTAGACGCTAACTTATTTTTACCCTGCGTCCCGCTGCAGGACACACAGACCCGCACGCAGCGCGCTGTTACGTGCACTTATAGAGATCATCATAATGTCAAAAAGGCAAATTGTGTGACTAGTCCAAAGGGCTCATTGAGCTGAGAGAGCATCTTCCAGTCGCAGTGCACCTGCAAGGTTACACCCATCACCACCACTACCGCATAGGCCAGTTACTCGACTTTGTCCTGTAGTCGCATTGACACTGTGTTTACTGCGCCCTAACGCTGTGTTTCGTTTAGGTCTAATAGAAATCTCCGCCGTGGACCGAGGAGTGATCAGCTTGTTCGGAGTCAGAAGTGAGCTGTTTGTCGCAATGAACAGTAGAGGAAGGTTATACGGAACGGTACGTGTGTGCGCAACTCCAGAAGCTCCCTCTCTCTCCCTCTCTCTCTCCCTCTCTCTCTCCCTCTCTCTCTCCCTCTCTCTCTCCCTCTCTCTCCCTCTCCTTTACATCCTGCTCAGTGTAAGATGAGTTCATGCAGCCCCTGCATCCATGAGTTTATGAGCACTGTTGTGTTATTAATATGCTCTGATGTTAGATTGAGGTGCAGGGGAAACCTCATCTACCACCTTCTCTGTACATGTAGTTTTACTATATGTGTAGATGTACAGTCATTTGTATTCAACTTTACTTTAGAGCCATTATACAGCAATAATACAGACAGTATGAGTGAATGAAATGAACTCTCAGTGTGTTCACATAGACTGACATACCATGTAATAAAAGAACAGTTACTGTAGCCTCTGTTAAAGCATCAGTGACATAAATGACAGAGGATAGGCCTAGCTAATGGTCATGCTTTATGATTGTATAACATAGCAAATACCAGTTGAAATGGCAGTGTAATATAATAAGAATGGCTTATCATGGTATAAATAGTTGTTGCAGTGCAGTAAACCTCTAGGATGAGTTTATCTGGCTTCATTAAAAAGAGCCCAAAATGTTTGATGCGTTTGATTGGGGAAACTAGAGCAAATGATGTAATGCTTCTAAATTTAGGTTTTAATGTGACAAAGATCTAACAGAGGAAGACTGACTGCTTTATGAACAGTGTACAACACTGTGTGCAGCCACAATGTGTAAAACTGTTAATTTTCATGGTCTTTACCTGTTATTTACAGTTTCTAACTCAAATCATTTTGTCTGATGAAGACAAGCCCCTTGTACTGCTTGGTCACTGTGAATCATGTATGTTCTAGATAGTTATAGAATACTTTCACACCCTTTTAGCCAGGGCGTTATGATTATGAAGGGGGGGGGGGGGTGTAAAACTACACTGGGTGCTCAAATGAAGTATGTAAATTTTTACTTAAAAGGATTTTTCCATGGCCTCATACTATAATCATCCACTATTTGTACATTCCATATTCAGTTTCATTTCTCCCTTTCTATCAGATTGGTCAGTATTTTAAAGAACACAAATAGTTTTCCTGCCTTAAGCTGCCAACTGATGGTTGTGTAAGGTTTTATTGAACATTATTTCATCAGTAAAAGCAGGAAGCTGACTTTTAACAGGTAATTTCTTTTACAACAACATGCCATCTCCACCATTTCCCCTCAAATTATGGCTTTTAGATTGTTTGTCAGAGTAAAGGTCATTGTGTGTATGTGCTAAAATGTTCGTCCTGTCTTTTTTTTTTTAGATTTACTGACGCGTCATTCTCTTCTCTCTCTTTTTTCTGGTGTTTTTAGAGGCACTTTCGGGATGAGTGCAAGTTCAAGGAGACTTTGCTGCCCAACAACTACAACGCCTATGAGTCTTTTGTTTACAAGGGCTTCTACATCGCCCTCAGCAAGCATGGCCGCGTAAAAAGAGGCAACAAGGCCACCACCGCCATGACTGTCACACATTTCCTCCCACGACTATGAGTGAAACTGGCAATAACTCAGTAATTTGCACATGTGGATGTACTTCCAGGTAACACAGAATTGCATATTCATGATGTACACACCAATGGACTGTGGGAAAATATTTATTCTGTTTATATATATGTATATTTGGTTAGCTGTCTTTATAAATGTATGCCATACTGTGCTGCTTATTGTTTTTATGGTCATGGATGGGGAGAGCTGAAGCCTTTGCCTGTCTCACTTTACCTTGGTGCTTGCTGTAACTGAACTATGTGTCACTTCCTTTTTTGAGATGGAGGATGAGCTATATTCTGTGCTTTTAAAGAGTGAAATGAATACTTTTTATTACCTCAAAGAACCACTTTACTAGATTAAGGGATGCATGGACTGCTCAAATATCTGCTAAGTTTATAATTTTCTTTGGAACCTTTGAGCGCTTGATAGTCCTTGGCTTGTTTATTGGTGACAGGCAGTAAGGAAAAGAGACTACTTAAATGCACTACCTTTGCTGCACGATTTAAAGGTGCCTTGGTGTTCCCACTTGTGGCCCCCTTAAACTTGCATGTAAGAGACACCCACTGGAGTCAGAAATAGGGCTGTCACTCTGGAGAGGGCCTCAGAAGGGGGGTTGACTATCTCTGGTTTATTTTCTTTTCTGTAATTAGATCGATTAAGTAATATACAATCTGTGGTCGAGACCAGAGAGCAGTCAGCCATAGATGTGAGGGAGACACTGGCGTGAGGCCATAGGTTTGACTGTGTGGCATCGCCAGCAAATAAACAGGGTGGGATGATTTTCGCATGGAGTGAAAACTCTTGAATTTTTTTGTTTAGACCTGGCTTGCCTCTGCACAAGACTCAAGTGAGCAGATAGAGTGCACAGTAGAAATGTATCTGCACATTGTTTTGGACAGTGCCCCTGAAGTATTTAGCTTTGGGTTTCTGTTGTTGAATTGCAAAAATTACAGAGATGTAGTGTGCCAGCAGCTGCTGTTGAAAATGATGTCTACTGTTCATGAAACCAATGACAAATGATGTAAATAGTTGTAATGTGAAGCAAATGTAAAAGAAGAATTCAGGAGCTTTTATGCTGCTTTGTTGCAGTTGCCTGGACAAGGCAAAAAGAGTTCAGGTTGCACAGTGACCATCGATGATGGTGCCTAAATATTTTGGAATTGTTCCCATATGTTGTTTCTTTCTTTCTTTAATTCTTGTGTCAGTGTGTTTGGGGGAGTATGTGCGTGCCCTGGACCATTTCTTCTCGTGTCTGTGTGCTCTGCAGCAGCACTGCAGCAGCAGTGAGCTGTTGAGAGCTGTAGGCAGATAATATTAAATGCAATTATGGGAGAATCAAACATGTCCTGAAGGACTAAAGGACAGTGAAGTTTGTGGACAGGATGCACACTATGAGATTTCTGAATTGTTATTAAAGACACATTTACTGTTTATTTGTGAACTTTATCTTATAAATATGAATGGTAGAAAGATATAATGAATGAACACTGACAAAGTACCTTTGTAAAGTGAAAGGTATTCACTGAAGTATATGTATGTATGCTTAGAGTAATATAATTTTTTAATAAGCTAAAGACGTACCGTCCTTTGAAAACTTTTTTCCATGCTCACCAATATGTATTTCATATTTTGTTATACATTTTTAAGTTTGTTAAAATCCTATAGAGTGCATCTACCCTTTAGTGGCTGCATGGTCTACTTTCTGCAGCTGTTTACTTGAAAACCTGAAGCTCAACAGAAGCTTCCCTTGTTTCTACTGCTTAGCGAGGAAGTACAACTATTTAAATCCAGGAAAGATCTATGTGAGAGAGTCGGTACGCCCTCGTTATTGTTTGTCAGACCCCGTGCAAGAATGTGGATCTGCCAGGATGACAGGCAGTCTCCTACATACCTGAGCAGACCCCCTCTGAGTTCTATCACCCCCACCTCCTACCTCTGACTGTCCCTCATCCCCCACCCATGACAGGGACCTTGGGATTCCAGCTGTAACCCAGGCACTTCCTCCTCTCCTTTCAGCCTTTTTTAGTTCAAGGTCAGAGTCATGGACCAGCTTTGGCCCCAGGCCAGGGTGGTCTCTAAATGGGTTGTACTGTTTCAATGAAATAGGAAATTGAGATATATTTTAAGTGCATGAACCAATTTTTGTTCATACACAAACATGATAATCTACTGTAATGAATAATGGTAGAGTTTGTAAGTTGGACTGATCACCCCGAGCGAGTCATCAGAAGCTTCTGAAGAACAAGAGCTTACAGGTTATAGCTCCTCAATCTGCAATATATTTTTGAAATAATCCGACTTGCTCCTCAACATGCTGTCCTCTGTCCTTTTCAAGTATTTATGTTGAGATATTTCTTGGGAGGAAACATCTGCAGAGATAATGCAGTATGTTCAGAGCAGGCAGGGAGCAGAGTCATGCTGAGCTTTGATTCTGCTACTGCACTCAAACCTGCAAGATGGCAACCCTGCCATCCTCAGGATCCACCTGACTTTGACCATGTACTGACACAGCACAGTATCTCTTGCTGCTCACACTGATTTACAACAGTATTCTTCTCAAAGATAAACCTCTTGTCCTTTTTACTTTGCTCTGAGGACAATGTAGATGTGAATTGCTACATCCTATCTTGCCTACCACGATGCATTGCAGCAGAGCACATTTAGTGGAAGCTTACATAAAAGTTTCAAAAGACAAAAATACTTGTTGCTGTTGTAGTTGAGGCTGCATGCAGTACCTGTACTGTAAATCTCATATTTGATTTTAAAAAGAAAACAAACAATAATTTTACTGTCATTTTGAGTAGAATATCAAACAAAATGCAATCCATGTTTTAAGTTGAAGAAACCGTGGAAGTGATTTTTGTGCATGCACAGCAATAAGCACTTTGCTTGCCCACTGTACAATCATGATGTCAGACGTCAGTTGTAGCACCTTATAATGACATCTTGATGATAAACCGGTTCTCTGTCTTGTCATTAGTCATGAAATCAAGCTGGCTCCCTAAAAGGTTTATATCTAAAGTTAAAAGCTCACATTTCAGCTTTGACCAAAAAGTTTATCTGTTTCTTTTTTTTTTCCACAGCTTATAATAGATAAAAATTTACTTAATTCAAGGTGAGGAATATCTTTTCTTTCTTTTTTTTTTTTTTTTTTTTTTTAAATAATGTGTAAAGTACTATTAGCATGTCTTAGCCCCATGCTTGATCAGGGGTGTGTGCTTCATGTTTGATTGTGTCAACAGAACTTTCTTTAAACTCCTGCTCAAAAGGCAGTAAGCCTCCACTCGATTCCTCTGATCTCTGTTCTCATATACCTCACCTTCTGCCTTAGTTTTGGTTTGCTGATGACTGTAAATTAAGAAGACACAAACTTCAGTTATTTGTTTCTGAAAAGAGACAATGCGAAGTAAGAATATTAAAAATGTTTTCCTTTTATTTTTGTACGTATGTGCTGTGCACAGCAGTCTACTGTATTCCTTAGATACCAATTAAAGTTTGTTTTTGTATGTGGTTTCCATTGAAGAGTCATTTTCTGTTGCTTTTAAACCTGACACTGAATTTAGCTTGATTAGTGTGTATATGTTATGTGTGATAGTGTATAAGGCTGTATTTTAATTATTTAATTTTATTGTATAGTAAATTACAAAGATATTTTGATACATCACACTTAACATCAGGGATGCGCTTTCCGGGTTAATTTTTTAACATTAGGATTATCTAAGAGGAGACAGAACATGAAGGTAATTTACCCAACGCTCTATGTAAACGACTGAGTGAGGGAGTGGCTCCCTCTGCTGGTGAAATAATTGAACTGTATTTATTTGTGCAGGTGCGTAAAAGCGGACAACATCCAATACACTTTGGTAGGCAAAACCAAAGAATTTAATAAGATACTATTATTTATTTAAATACAGTATATTTCATTACTGAGGTGATAAAGAAATACTTGTATGTGACTTAAGCTGCGTGTGTTTTATTGCTCCATTCTGCTTCCGGTCCCAACAAAACTTTAACCAGTGGCGTTTGTACCGTGAAGACCCAGTTTAAACAAATGTTTAAGGTGGATGAGTCAGGACCAAAAATAAGACTCCTGTTGTGTGACCAAGAGAGAGCATCGGGATAAACAGACAGAGGTGGAAGTGGCCCTTCCGCTACAGCAAAGCCGCACATCTGCTTTGGGGGCGAGTTTCTTTTTTTACGTAAATGATGTGAGCAGGAGTGGCACTTGGGGGGCTTTAAATAGGAACTGTCTCCAAACTTTGGGACAACAGAGCATCTGAAAACTTCAGCTCCAACAGCTCGCAGTGGAAATCACCGGTTTGTTCCAGGATGGACGTCTACAGAGGACTGGGGATGAAGGACACTGTGCTGGCGCTCTTGCTCGCTCTCCTTCAGGGATTTCCTCTCGGGGAATCGGCCCCAAACCCATCACCTCTGGTGGGATCCAACTGGGGGAACCCAAGGAGATACGTTCACCTGCAGACATCCACAGATCTCAACAACTTCTACTTAGAGATCAAACTAGATGGAACTGTGCGCAAAACTACAACTAGAAGTTCATATAGTGAGCGTGTTTTCCTTTATTTATACCAATACTGTTACCTTTACCAAAAAGCATATTGGGGTTTTCTATCACTAACCGTTGTTCACTGTTCCCTTTTCCCCTCAGGTGTGATTTTACTCAAAAGTGAAACAAGGGAGCGCGTTGCCATCCTCGGCGTAAAGAGCAGCCGCTTCCTGTGTATGGATGGAGAAGGCACCCCGTTCAGCTCTGTAAGCTAACTCTTCCACACTGATTAAACTCAGTTTTAACTAGTAACCATCCAAAGCTTTATGCTCTTTTCTTAGACTTTCTTTTTTTCTTCTTCTTTTTTTTTTTTTTTTTGTGGCATCTTTGTGAGGTTTTGCGTAAAGTTTTAAGTATATCTTTACGCACTTTTACGCACAACTTTAAATATACTGTGGGTTTTCTTAAATGTATTCTATAATTTATTTTGCTATTACCTTGCAATGGTTGTTAAATTATCCAACTTTTCCGGGACAGATTGATAAAATAATAGGGTTAACACAAGTGTAAAAGGGCAGAAACATGATAAGTAAATACACAGACATAGGTTATAGGAAGAAGTTCACCTGTTCCAAATGATCAAAATCTCAAGGTTTGATTTTTATGTTTATAAATGTTCATAGCCCATTTTGTTTTCAATGGAAATTCAAGAGTTGGTTGTGATTTAGACCATGTCTGATCGCAGGTGAGAAAGCGAAAACCCAGGATATCAGACATGTATAACATTTGAATGACTGACATCAGCAAAATAAAATGTAAAATTACGGCCCAAATCTTCATCTAAAAATCAACACCTTGTAGCTGCACTGAAATATAACCCTACATTTTTAAATTCTGGGTTTCTTTTTTTAGCCCATCTGCCTCAGGGACGACTGTCTGTTCAACCACAAGCTTCTGGAGAACAACCGGGACGTGTACTACTCCACCAGGACCGGCATCCTGTTCAACCTAGAGGGCTCCAGGCAGGTGTACGTGGCCGGTCAGAACCTGCCGCAGACCTCCCTCTTCCTCCCCAAGAAGAACACAGTGCCGCTGGAGCGCCTGCTGCTGCACAGGGAGAAGAGGAACCAGGTGGTGGATCCCTCAGACCCACACAGTGTCAACCTGGGCCACACCGAGGAGGGCTCGGACTCCCGGGCTGTGCCGGAGGTGGACGACACAGACCTGGAGGTGGAGGCAGAGGTGGAGGTTGGGGACGACGGACGCAACGTGTCCCAAGAGACGCAGTTATCTCCGTCCGCCCACGACCCGTGGAACGTGCTGTCATCAAACCAAGGCAGCCCACGGAGCTCTGGGATCATGGGCTGATTCGCGTGACATGTGTAGGTCCCCTTACCATCAGTGAGTCAGTAATGTTGGATTTGATGATCATTTCACAGAGAAAGCCATTAACAATAGGATTTTTTGAGACGCAATCTTTGCTACTTCTTACACTGATTAAATATTATCCATTCAATATCACCAGTTTAGAAAAAGTTGCGCGTTTATGCACTATATGTGCAAAATGTCAGACTTGACTTGCACAATACTGTCTTAAAGCTCAGTTTGTAGCTACACTTTACAGTAAAGTTGTACAGGGTGGATATAGCCGCGGACTTTCATCACAATTGAAATGTCTTTGAATAAGCCTCTTTTCTAGAGAATTTTGCAAGCAAACCACATCCGTACTATCTAGATTAATGATCCCCAGGAGTTGGCATCTTTTCAAAGCAGTGAACTTTGAGTAAGCTGCCCAAAGATTCATTTCCATGGTTAAATTTTAAGGATGCAGTCACCGGTTTGGGAGATGCAGGCATATCAGCAAGCTTTTCTTTGTCTTTTTAAAAAAAATTTCTATGTCTTTTCTTTCTGTTGGTTTTGCAGCAGGTCTGACAAACCTTCAGATTAAAGTGACAGATACTATCTCAAGACAGAGGACTAATTTAGTCTTCTACTGGAAGACTTAAGTCTCCATCTTACTGATGTGTGATGATATAAAAACGTCAGAAAATAGCCTAACATCCCTAAGAGCTGTATTTAGTAGTATTGAAGTTACAGATGTTTACCATGCCCATATGCTGAAGTCTTTAGTTCACATCATTTATCTAGACTCTTTATCTCACTTCCTGCAATCAGCTAGATGAAAAAAAACAGCCATTTTTAAACATGTTATAATCAATTGCAGTCCTTTCTAGTATCTATTGTTATGTACATAGATTTTTCTTTTTCAATGAGTACAAAGTGTTTATGACTTGAAGGAATATCATTACAGGGTGAGGAGCAATGAGAGAAATGAATCCTGATATTAAATCTGAACTCTTGCTAAGTGACTTTCAGGTGCTGGTCACCACCAGCAAACACAAAGACCAGTCCCAAAGAGTATTTATTTATTTAAATCCATTCCTTTATTGTTATTTATGATATTTATAAGGAGGCTTTTCAGTCAAATGTACATGCAGTATATGAAAACATGGATTGTCTTTGAATGTATGAGCTGGAGTTGATGGAAAAAATAAACTCATAAAGGAAACAGATGTGTTAATTCCTTCAGACTGATTTCAATGTACAGCTATAAGCTTGTGCTGCTTTGTGTGCTGCATCTTTTGTAAAGACAACTGTGTCTTACGTGAGCAGAAGTCATGAACGAGTAAGCAGGTTTAATAGTGACCCTGTTACAGAATAGTTGTCATCAACATGTTGTGTTCAACATCCATCTAATTAGTTCAGAGGTACATGAGCTGCTGCAGTCAAGTTATGCGTTATTATTTTAGCCTTATTTTGGTCACTGTCACACTACAGCTTCAAATGAGGATAAAGATTAGATATTCTTTAGAATCGTTAAGATAAAATGAATCAGGCTTTGAAACAGCAGCTGTTCATAGGTTGGGGCTCTGGGGTCAAAGTGTAGCAGAGCAGAGAACGTGCTCCAAATTATGCTACTGAGGATGAGAAAAGTCTGAGTTAATCTTAAAGGCATCTAGGACACAACTCATTTTTATCCTGATACCTTCGACAATAAAACTTGAAAATGATCTTTAATTCTACAGCCTTATGAGATTTTGATAGATGTAAGCTATGTAATAATCAGAACACACAGAGTGCAACTATAATACAATGAAGAAAATACCTTGTTATGTTTAGGAGTGCGTTACATGGCAGGTCTTTGAGGTACTAACATTATGACTGTGTGTTGATTGCCTGCCTGGCTGAACATTTGTTTGCCTTAAATCCAAGACAAAAGGCCAGGAGTCAGAAAAACTATGAGCATCAAACATCAAATACATCTATGGACTGAGTTTGTTTTGAAGCTTCACATAGTTTATAACTGTAGATATAAATACTTTTCTGTCTCACATGAAACCAAAGAAAATGTCTGTGTTGTCATAGAATATTGCACAAGTAAAATAAGCAGCATCACAAGTATAACACAGGACAAATATCACCTTTGATATGCCATGACTGTTTCCAGCAAAATAATACATAATCTTACTTTGGTTGATCAAGTAAAATGAAGAAATAAATCAAGTAAACAGTGAAGTATCAGTCCCAACTGACCCACTGTTTCAAGGATGATGGCTTCCCTTGAACATGCATTATTGTTCCATCAGGAGTTTTCTGACTACTGAGCCACAGTTAAACATTATGTGTTACAGGAAATGATCAGTTACACTGTGTATGGTGCTGCTGTGTGTTGTTTGCATTGAGTTACATGCTGTAACTTTGGGTCTTTGTTCCTTTTTTCCCTTTAGTATTAAGGTTGATTCCACTGTTTATTATACGTGCATCTACACACATATGTGTACATATGCAGAATGCATACATACATTTCTATCCTATTATCTTTGTTATTTTCTATTCAGCAGCATTCAGGATTTCCAGGTGATCCTTTCTGTTGGTAAAAATACAGTGAGCAGCAGAGAGGACTGGCCCGGACTCAGACGGGGACAGAGTGAGGATAAAGCGGCTGATTCCAGTATTCGGGCAGGGTGAGAACAGTTGGGACATCTTTACTCCTTTGGGCAAAGAAGACTCTAAGTCCTCCACCATGTGCCTGGTGGCTACACGAATGTAAGCACCATGGCTCACCACCAGAACGTGTAGCGACACTCCCTGGAGACCGTCATCAGCCAAACCACAGGGGGCAACCTCTGAGTCTGAAGCATCGACAGCTCCTGTCGCTCCTGCACAGGCATCCTGCCCTGACGAGCCGTGCTCATCTAACATTTGCTTGAAAAGGACTTTAAGGAATTTTTTAAATCTCAGCTTCACCTGGAAATAAAACGAGATGATGAACAAAAGCTTAGACTCACAAACAAATTACAAACATTTCTCTTTAGTCGCAGAGTGACTTGAGTGATTTTTCCAACAACCTGCTAAAGGGTTAGTCTCTTTCTGTATCTACCTGGCCCACTTTCATAGACTTACACAGAAATAGTTGAATTTTTGATTCCAAAAAGAATACAACGTATGATGCCATATATTGATATTCTACAACCATCTTAACCTTCAGATTCTGCTACAGCAGCAGCTGAAGTCACCCCCATTTCCTAAAAAGCACATCACAGCTCTTGTGCAATTTTATCAACTTGTATATCATTCATGCATATAATACTTAAATAGTGCCATTAATACGTATACAGTAGGGCTGCACAATATTTCGCAAAAATATTGTTATCGTGATAACAGAGTGTGCAGTATTCATATCACAAAGACGTGCAATAATTGATCTTATTTTATTTGTATTAACTTTCTGTTTTCCACTCCACTGGACACAATTGTGGGACTAAATAACTGAGTCAGCAAACAAACAATTGGCTCATTTTAACATTGCTAAGGAACATTTTTCTTAGGTGAAATTTGTATTTCTTTAGGTGAATGAGAAATATCACCATATTATTGTTATCGCAATGCTGTACATCCATATCACAAGTTTTGCTAATATCATGCAGCCCTCGTATATAGCTCCATATAATGACCAAACCTGACCTCTGACCTGAGCTAATTTGAATATCACGTTAGAAAATACAGTAAAACCATTAGGTTTGACTTTTAAAATCTAAAATAACATTCTTGTTCACCTTGTAGATTCTACTGCTTGAAATATGTTAAACACACTATATTTATACATAAAATACATCAAGGTTTTGAATCTGCAAAGAGGGCAAGATGTTTAATTTTCAGGCAAACTAAGAAGGTTTAAAAATTGAAAAAGTGAAGGAAACATCCCAGCTGTTGTGTTTTTACTACGTATGTTCTACATTAGTGATTGTAAAATCTTTTTTTCCCCTTGTAAATCCATATTTTTTAAAATGACAAACCAGCACAACCAACATATCTTTCAATAAATCATGACAGAGTTCATTTGTGTACTTTACCAACTATTTTAGTGCCATTTCTGCATCCTACTGAAGTGTTATCTCGAACAGTCTAAGACTAATAGAAAACAATACCACATCCCTCTGCTATGTATATGAAAAACATCACATATTTTGTGCATTTGTTTTGTTTTGTTTGTTTGTTTGTTTGTTTTTAAATAAAAGACGGGGCATCACATATTAAACTGGCATTTAAAGAGTTAAAATCCCGAATCTTATTGAACATTTGTTAGTTTTCAGTACAGTTGGAGTGGTTTAAGTGATTTATGCAGAAAAAGCAGATCATTTGATTATGATGATTTTGTAGTAGGTTTTTTGCATGTACATTTCTGGCTCAATGATTCCCTCAAGGTGAAAAGGTGTCAGTAGTATATAACAGACTTATAGGTGTAACTGACATCAGATAAAAACTTTTTTTTTTTTTTAAATTTGCAGCCATAATGATCACCCTAAGGGTCTCTAAGGGTTAAATGCAATCTGATGGAAATCTATGACCCACCTGCATGCTGTGACCATGTCATTGGAATAACAACATCACTTATACAGAGTTAAATGAGCTATTTTTGTGCATAGAGTAAAATTTGTGTTTGGATTTCTAAAATGTAATGTTCTGAGATGAACACTACATGGCACTGTTGCACAAGGAATACTCTGAATGTGTTGAATGTCAATGAATTGTACAGAATTACTAAATCAGCATCAAAATGATGACTCATGGCTGCATCTGACTCACCCGGTCTAAAGTCTCTCCTCCTGGTGGGGTATAGTCACGACACGACTGACCAGCAGCGTTGGCCATGTTCTTGAGGTCCTCTTTAGGTCGTCCTTCAGCAATGCCAAAACCCTGTGTGCACCACAGATCCACAGTGTGAAAGGGTTCAGAAAAGAAACTGCTGTATTACCACATGTAAAGCTATATTTGTGAGTAGTGTAAAGACAGGCGATCATACCCTCTCTCTGAGTAATGGATCCAAAACCATAGCAGTGCCAGAAGAGTGAGTGTTGTTCTTCAGAATGATTTCAGCTGTCTGGGAGCAGAAATGCAATCCGAGAATTACTGACTCAATACATTAATAAGAGCTGAAAGAATCTGTTATGGACAAACTAACAATGAGTACTACATTGTCAGCATCAGCGATTAAAGACCACAGACACATGAATTTACGCACAACTGTTTCACCACTGGACGTCACTTCCAAGCATCTGGGATACTCTAACTGTTAATGCAAAATTAACAGATATTTACTGGTTTTACTGAAATATTAACTTCTCAAGGGAAGGTACAAGTTATCAAACACATACATAATTCATAATCCGCTGTCTTAGAGATCAATTTACCTGCCTTCTGAAGTACTTTGAGATTTGAGAACATTTTAAAGCATAAACTGCCCCAAAGTGCAAAGAATGTCTTGACGTCAACATCTCAACAACTAGAAACAGTAACGATGTTAAGGTGCTATAATTTGTTTTTTAAAATGCTAATGTAGTTAGGACCTAATATTACAAGCGATTCAGAAACATGTACATTTCAACATTCACAGCTGAATTCCATCACTTAACTGCTTTTCGATTTCAATTGCTTCTCATTCATTTTCCATCACGTCTACTAGGATTTCACTCTGTGATTCTACGAAGCAAATCTAGAGCTGTATAATAAACTGACTGAAAGTGTAATAATTCCTGATCATTTAAAGTCTGCAAAGCACATTTGTTATATTAGCTAATGGCCTCCATCACAGCTAAGTTCTGCCTATACTGGGTTTGTAAATACTATTAGCACAGATTAATCAGCTGAACCAATGAATTACTCATCTCAACACAGTACACATTGTTCCTTCTGTTATTTAGGGGAAATGCCAAAAACACTAACAGAAGAAAGTTCTTAAATGAAATTTAACCTCAGAAAAGACCAGACAAGATTCTTTAAACTCCTGAAATGAGTTTTAAATACCCTTCAACCCTTTCATCAGATCTACAAATGACACGACTACACCTCATGATCATATCAGCTGTGTGATAACTGCATAGTATAACCATGTAACTACAGTAAGCAAATTAAAATTATTACACATAGTAATGGATATTAATCAAAATCTAAGCTAGTGATGAATGGAAGTTTGCATAATGCCTAATTTGCATTCATTTAAACACTGTAACACCTGATCAGTCGAATTTTGTCTGATTAATGCATTGTTTCCTGGTGTAAATAAATGCTATATTTATGTATACAAGTGTTATTGTTTTAATCAGGTAATGCTGAAATTAATATTTTAAAGTAGGGAGACACCAATCCTGATACCAGTATCAGGTACTAGGTCCGATACTGAGGGTGAGTACATGTAAAAGCACTCTGATATAACCACACCAACACCACTTACGGCAGCGTGACATTCACAGTGAAGTGCAGCAGGAACACTGCAGACAAGTAATGTCCGCAGTGTGGAGATTTTTCAAAATAAATGATGGTGACAACAATAACGCCAACTGGAAGTAACGTTAAAGACACAGACAAATACCGACGGAGCATTCTGTCCATCCTCTGCGGATGAAGTTCAGTCCATTTTCCAGATGCGTACCCAGATAGAGAACACCACTGGGAACTGTGGAGGTAGAGGATCTATTCAAAGAGTGACTGTGTGACTTAGTGAAAAATTATTGACATATTTATGACAACTTCCCAAAGCTGGGCTGGTTTCCATCCTACTTATAATATTATGAGGGTAAGGAGCAGTGCAGACCACTGCTCATGGAAGTGAAAATGAAACTCAAAACTCATTTATCTTTTCTCTACCTCCTGAAGCTTTACTTTTAATCCTTACTTGTGGAAATGCGGCAACATTACTATCCACATTAGTGTCACCTCTGTCATCTCCATGTTTGTTATTACTGACTTTTTTCTTCTTCTTTCTTCTTCTCAAAAAACTTGTAATGGTATTATTAAGAACTCATATCAGTACTCGGTATCAGCAAGTACTCAACTATAAGTACTTGTAGTCAGTCTGGAAAAAATTGGTATCGGTGCATCCCTATTTTAAAGCTATCAAAAATAATCTCACTGTCAGAATCCAGCATTTCATATAATTAGTTGAGCTAAGTAATAACATGTCAATTGTCATTTGTTATGCCAGCACAAAAACACTGACAATTCTGTGTGATCTAATGGTGTTTTTGTTTCAGTAACAAATGTCAATAGACAGGACAAAGGAGAACACTCACTTCCACTCCATGTCACATTATCTGTATGTGCAAGCCAGATAGAGCAGCTGATAACAAAGTCAAAAGTCACATTTAAGTGCATGACCATAAGTTTCAGTTAAAGAATGGGTAAACAACAGTGTACACACACACACACACACACACACACACACACACGCACACACAGAGGTCTTTAGTGTTTGGTAGAGTAATGATCTCAAGCATGCCAGTGAATTAATCAATTTAAGAAATATTTCAGCTAGCTGGTTTTGGATGCTTTTAAGAGTCCTGAAGCCGACTGTAGGCCTACAACACCTTTTGGTCACACAGGCAATTAAAATACTGATCAGATCTAGTTTACAAAATAAGATTATGTACAACTTGTTTCCTTTCACTATTGAGACAGACAAAAGCACATTTTCAGAGGTATCTCCTAAACCCTGCCTGAAATCTACAGCTATCTAAAAGTGTCTGTATTTAAAGTCACTACACTGACCCAAATTAAAAATGTATATGTATGTATGTGTGTGCGTGTGTGTGTGTGTCCTACTTGCACAGCCCGCTGTAGGTTGCTGACAAACACATTGCTGAATGTGATATCTTTGAGGTACTGTCCCACTGCCTCAGCCTGCAACACACCCGTTTCTGACAGAGGATTGTCCACACCCTGACCTAAGGACACACAGTACAGCAGACAACTTTAAACCAGTAGATTAAAAGCTTTTAAGGAAAACACTCTCGGTCTGCTCATATTTACTTGGTAATAGAACCATTATAATATCACCTAATAGAGGTCAAATTCAGCTAAATAAATTTTATATTAGGAAATATGAGAGCAAGCTTTAAATGATGTACCTTGCAGGAGTTTATCCCTGTTGGACTGTGTTTCCCCACTGTGAAGAAAGACACAAAACATTTAGTACAAGTACCACATAAATAAATCTGTCGTCTCGTACGTGTTCATACACTGTCACCGTGTTATCTCTTGAGCGTCTTAACCAGCACAGTGACACTTCCAATCCAACTGTGTTTTCATCCTTAAAAAGTAGAGAAGACTGCTGAGAAGTAAAAAAAGAAACTTACTGTCGTACGATCGTTAAACTAAATGTAAACATCTTCAACTGCGGCGCCATTCATCAGGGTCTCATGCGGCTCCAGTTACTTCCTGGTACACGTAGATGACGCTCATACGTCATGGCGCAAAGTGCGGAAACCTGAAAATTGACGTCCGAGGTCTGACTTAAATTTTTTTCCATTTTATCTGAGAAAATCCACGAGAAACAAATTACTACTACTACTACTACTGCTAATAATAATAATAATAATAATAATAATAATAATAATAATAATAATAATAATAATA
>JAQQZY010000005.1:19326378-19339529 GCA_030068375.1 Ostorhinchus rueppellii
CCCCCCCCCCCCCCCCCCCCCCCCCCCCCCCCCCCCCCCCCCCCCCCCCCCCCCCCCCCCCCCCCCCCCCAAAAAAATAGGAAAAAAAGACAAAAATTTAGAGGGGAAATAAAAACCCAGGAAAAAATTTAGTGGAAAAAAAAAAAAAACAGAAAAAAGACTTTGACAGTTTCAAACAGTCCTAAATACCTCACATATCACAAATGTATGCTTTTGGGATTATTTAGAACAGTCTTCTTCCCTGGAGTCTCTGTCCTTTATTGTCTCACAGGTTTTCCCTGGATCATCTCTGGACCTGCTGCTGTGATCCTGCCTCTCTCCTGCCTTCATCATCATCACTCACTTATCCATAAGTGTGCTCCATAGGTGCCATAACTGCCGTGAAACCGAAAGTAAAACTTAACTTTGGACAATCAGCTCCTGGCTTCTAGGCCTCTCTTTTACTCCTATGCTTACTGGAAATTTTCACAACTTCAAACCTGTATGGATTTCAGGTGAACTTTGTTGAAAATGTAAAGAGTTCACACGACAGTGGCATTATATCATGAAAGTAGAGCATTTAAGTAGAGGCATGCAATAGTGATTTCCTCATCTCAAATAATTTATTGAGACAAAAGTTAACAACAGTGGAGGGTGTACAACAACAAGCTTTTGGTGGAAAAGGGTCTAATGTCTCAATAACTTGTCATGTACCCTGAAGCATCAATTACAGCTTGACAACAACATCGCACATTGTTCACAAGTTGACTTATTGTCTGCTGAGGCGTGGCATCTCACTCTTCTTGAAGGCCGGCCTTCAGGTCATTGAGGTTCTGGGATACAAGCCTGTACATGGCAATGCACCTGATCCCATAGGTTTTCTATGGAATTCAGGTCTGGAAAAAGTGCAGGCCACTCCATTTGAGGTACCCCGGTCTCCAGCAGCTGTTCCCGAATGAAGTGACCTCAACAAGCTAAAGCACTGTCATCCATGAAGATGAAATTTGGCCAATGTCATTCATCCAGGGGCACAATGACTGCATTAATGATGTAATGATGTTATTCAGGTAGTATGAGCTTGTCACTGTACCATTCACAAAGTGTAGGGCAGTTCTGTATTGAGTAGACACAACAACCCATATTATAACACGACCACCATCACAGGCTCTTCTGGTGACAACAGTGGCTGATGCATAGCCCTCTCCTTGATGTCTCCAACATCGTTGGAGGCCATCTGCTCAATGTGAATCAACTTTCATCACAGAACAACACTGAGGCTCACTGATCTGTCCAGCACAAATGCTCTCGGGCCCATGCAAGATGATCACCCCTGTGCCTGGTGGTGGTTTTAGGTACCCTTGCAGGTCCTCTAGCACACAGACCATGCTGATGTAAATGGTTTTGAATGGTCTGACATGACACTCGAGTGCCTCTGACCTCTCTTAAATGTGCCTGGAGTTGAGTGGCATTCATCATCCCACCACTAGACACTGTTCACAATGAAGCGATCATCAGTGTGGGATATGACCAAAGGACGTCCACTTCTGTGCCTTTCTGTGACTCTTACAGTTTCTCTGTATCTACTTTGCAACCTGCTGGTGGTACTCTGTTGACACTAAGTTCAGTGGCCACTTCCATCTGAGAACGTCCTGTTTAAAGCGTCACAATTGCGCGGTATTGTTGATCAGTTGTTAGGCATCGTCTTGGTCTCATGATGTCAAAATGTGAACAGCATGATGAGGACTGTGTAAATACCAATTCTAACTGAACCCGGAAATTTATTGGTCAATTCATGGATCAAATACCTGTTGTGAACTGTTAGAGAACAGCAAGTTGTGCAAAAAGTCCTGAAACACTGAACAGCTGCAGATGTGCATTCATAAGTATGGAGTTCCCATTAAGTTTGCCTGTAAAGGTTATAGTGTATTTCAAGTTCATCTTGAAATTTATCCCGAAAGCTCAATATCCCTAACTTTTTATAAGTAGAGTGTGTATTTATTATTATTATTATATACCACCCCCTTCCATGTTTTACTGTATGGTATATGCAATTGGTAATCTATACTGGGATTAACAACGAAAGAAAATTTAAGATATCTGTCAAATATATTTACTTCCTTTTGTGGCTTTTACAAGTAAATTCCATTGATAAGACAGACTTACACTAGAGCCATAACACCATAAATGATCACATAGACCACGTATAAAAATACAGTACATTGAACTATGCATCTTCATCGCCCTCTAATGGTACAAGATTAAAAAACACTGAGTAAAAGGTAAAAGCCAAAACAAAAAATGACAGGAAACAACCACCTGATTTTAGCCAATTTATTGAGGAGAAATTGTTGAGGTGCACTGTGTGGTTGCACATGGGGATAGTGGGATCGTGGGAGAGGGTTTGGAAGAACAACCACACTGTGAACAATAATAAACATTCTGGTGATTTAAATGTAAGGGCACCTCAAAAAACAATATCCCACTTTATCAGATAAACCAATCTAAACATGCCAATAAAACTCCAAGTAGAAAAATAACATGTCTTTTTTTTGTCTTTATGATACAAGTATAACATACAGAATAGGCCATCTTTGACTTAGCACCAGATGTACAAAATGACCAACTTTAAAGTATAGGCACTTAAAACTGCTAAGTAGGATCTGGTGGCTGACATTTCTTGTTTAATCCAGAGGAAAAAAGTGACACCCGTCAAACAAATTCAGAGTGAAACGACATGTGTGTGGTGAAGTGTGTATGAGGTAATGCGAGATGGGCTCTCGTTCTATCCGTCCAATTAACCTGAGGTACACAAACATTACAAAGAAGCAGCAAGAATAAGATAGATTATAAGGTACAAATGAAACAAAAATTGCATAAAACATGCTAATCAAATGATCGGCAAACACAAGTACTTCCAGTCCCACACTAACCTGTGTTACGTTCCCTCCAGTACACATACAACAGAAAAGCAAAGAAGACCATTACATACACAACATTTCATAATATAGCAGCACACAAGTGAATCACAATAAGGCAATGACATCTTTGTGTAAGACTAGGAAAGAAAAGCTTCATAGCAGCAAGAAAATGATGTGTATAATCTATTTTTCTCACTTTGGAATTCTCATTTACAAATTATACACAAAACCTTTAAAAGCACAATTTTCCTGTTCAAAGCTTTTTTTTTTTTTGGAAAACAAACATTTGACTTCGTGCACAACAGAAGATGCATGAATACAATTTAGATGTTTGTTCTAAAATGTAATGACTATTTCAAGGATTTTTACTCATGGAAAATTGGTTACATACACTTTCACACCATGTAAACCCCTAACCATGTCTATACTTAAGAAAAATGGCAGTTTTAAAACTTCAGTTCAGAGAGCAGTTTACAAAATAAAAACAAAAAAAAAAACAAAAGTAAAAACATAAACAACACAACTCAAAACATATTCAGGACACGTGTTTAACTCTTTGGAACTATTGGAAGGTTTGGCTATGAATTAATAAAAATTCAAGTAAGGTTAAATAAAAAGCACTCAATCAAAAAAAAAAAAAAATCTAAGTCTACATGTGACTTGGCTTTCCTTAGTTTGCATTGCAACTGATTATGGTGCTGTATTTCAACACAACTATAACATGGAATATCCTACGTCTACTCACCTGTTGGGGTGCAGCTTTCAAGACATGTGCTACCCCATGGGAATCCAGCCCAGATCAAGATCAAATAACTTAAAAGAAAAAACTAAAACAAAAATGACCCTAATAACCCACTAAATTCTCCTCAACCACTATCCCCTTACCATTTTTAAGGAGTGTGTTTTAAAAGTGCATCAACATTTTCCAAGCTGCAACCCCTCCCCAAATAACTCAGATCAATGGTAAAATTGATACAGGAGAAACTGCAGCAGACCCAAACTGATCCCTGGACATCTACCCCTATCGGATTTACTGGCAGAAACAGGGATTCTTGCTCCTCCTGTATGTCACTCAAGTATCTTGCAACTGCAGAAATATCATATAGCTTAAGTTAACATTCCCCCTATACGCTAGCATTCATCATCCCACATCTTTAGCATTTTCTTTCACTTTCCACATGCTTTTCACTTCCAACAGCCTCACAGAAATCCTTCAACCTGCATCAATCCACTCAACTTAGTAAAAAAAAAAAAAACAAACATGCTTGTCTCCTCTCTTTACTAACTTGACATCAGCACTATCTCACTGAAAAACTTTAAACAGTACTTGTAGCTCTCTAGCACATGGGCACTAGATGGAGAACAGAGAATAATGTTTGGAAGTATCTGTTAATCACAAGTAGCCATGCTGAATTGGAATACGCATGTGTACTACTCTAGATAAAACAGTAAAAAGCAAGACTGACCTTGTTCTCTGTATAAAGCTTTCTAACAGTAGCCACTGCTCCAGGCCACAGACCCTCTCCTCTCTGAGCAGGCCCAGCCCACTCCTGGCCAGCATACATCTGCATAAATAGTAAGCAGTGCTACAGGTGCACAGTATGATAAAGAGCAGCTAGCAGGCGCTCCTCTGGCTGCACACCAGCTCAATTTAAATGCCATGTACTGTATTATCAGCGTATCAATCACTGCTGCAAGGGCTTTCCTGCACATTGCAAATGAATATGAATCACAAGTGAGGAAAACCCAATAAAATTGTGAGTTGATAATGGTTTCTAAAGATAAGAGTAATGCAACTAAATACTAGCTAAATAACCAGATATACATCATTTATAATTTATTTTTGCTAGATTCATCAAAAGAAATATGTATATTTCATTTAAGTGTACTTTTTTTTCAAGTATGAAAATATATTTAGGTTACCACTCTGGAAACCTAAGGCACTATCAAGTTTTCAAGAAATTATAATTTTTAAATAGCTTGTCTGAATACATGTGGCCCATACAAAAGGTCAAAATACAACCAGCGGTGTATGAATGGGGCAGAAAGGAGAAAAACTAACAATATCTTAATTTCTAAAAGTTCATAGATTGTCACACCATTCAGGCACATGGGAAGGCCGAATGATGGAAGGTCATGCTGTTCGGTCCTTGTAGTTCACTTGTTGACAGGCATGCCTGGTGTGTCAGGTGGTGATGGGAGTTCATATAAGTTGACATCACGTACATCTGTGGGGGTGCTGGACTGATCCTGCTGCTCCCTCACCTTGCTGCCTGCTCCAGCCCCAGTCTCCTGTCGGTACTGCTGGCCCTGCTGCAGGCTAGTGGCCAGAACACGCTCGATTTGCTCTTGGCATGCCCTCAAACAATCCTGAAATGAAAAAGGTCAGGCTTTGTTACACATGCATTTGCTTAAGCTACACACCGCGAGTTTAAAAGCATTCACATCAGGGTAGCTGTGTGTAAACCATCCACAGACAGACACTCAACATTTATCCGCATTAATGTATGGCATTTCTGGCAAATCTGACGTGCTAGTTGTTTTGCAGCTTTGGTCACATGCATGGCATACCAGTAGGGAATTATGTGTCTTGAAGTAGGTGGTCCTGTCTGCACCATGAGCAGAACAATGGGTACCAGCACACTCTGATAGAAAAAAAACACAGTGCAGCCAGGTACATGATAGGCACAGGACTCCTCTCTGACACGAGGCCTGTGCGTGTCTGCGGTATGTGGCCTGTGGAGGGAGGTGAAGGGACAAAAGATTGCAATCTCTTTCTCCACCCCCTTCGGGTTTACAGTGCGGTCAGTGTGATGTGGAGGTCTAGAGGAAATGGCTTTGACCTACTGCACCCTGACCCTCAGAGTTTGGGTGTAAAACCGAATATAGGACAGTGGGACCGGATGTTTTTGGACAACTCTTCCCTGCAGCTATTTAAACTCTTGTGAAACGGGGTCCTCTCAGTGTCTCCGTCTGTCTCTTCTGCTCCCTGCAGGTCTGTAGGAGATGTGGGAGGTCTACCTTAGTGAGCCGGCTGCAGGACCCTAAAAGAATGCACGAGGCTCGCAAAGAGGCCAACATTCCTTTGAAATGTACGGATAATTGGAACCTGATGGGCTGCAGTTGGAGCGCCTGTTGTGACGGCTGGGTTGCGGGGCCCATGTTGCCATGGAAACGTAACCACAACCGCTCAGAGACAACTGTGTTGTTCCTCTGGCCCATTGGTTGTGGCCTTTTTTGGACTAGATTTCTATAATCTGATGTTCTATCACAAGACAGTGTGGCAGCAAAACAATACAATTCTATACATTTGTGGTATTTTACATATTCTTTAATTTAAACCTCGATCAGCATCTGATCTGCAGGTATGAGGACAACTTGGATTCCTTTCTGTTTCTTGACTGGTGTCTTTACTGGGAGGACAATGTCTGACTTCATTACAAGGACATTCGTCCAGCAGGAGGGGCACACACTCAAACTGGGAGCCATGTGAAGAAATTGCATGTGTCCTACCACAAGAATGTGGGCTCTGAGTTTTAAGAAGACATTCCCTCTGCCGCTGCTCTTTATAGCAGCAGTCTGGCTCTCTAGCCAAGAGCCAAGGCTTGCTCTCCTCCTTCTCCATGAAAAGTAAATAGCTTCAATCTGCCACTACCAAAGTCATCTCTAATGATTACTAAAATGCTCTCTGTGCTGCTATCGTGAGATGAAGCAATGATTGTTATTGACATGCTTTATTTTGTAGTAGTAAAATTTCAGATTTATTTATTCCTGGCAGGTATGTCCAAATCAGATCCTTTGAGGTGACACTTACCACCTCTGTGTTGGTGATCTTGGCCAGCAGGTCTGTCAGGTTGTCTCGACTCAGCCTCTGGTCAGAGTGGTCCAGCTGGAGGCCGCAGACAGCAGCTCCCATGCTGCCAGTGGCAATCATAGAAGGAGGGTTCATAGCAAGGCGGTCATCTGGTATGGAAAGAGTATTAATGTGTGATTAGTCAAGCAGCAGCTCAAAGCCACTTTTCAAATGTAAAACTAGAAGCAGGAACCCATTTAGAATTGCCAAGAAGAGGTATGAGAGGAGCAAACAACTGAATCCATCACAATATGCAACCTCTGCAGTTGAACCCAACTTTCCCACAGTATGAATTTCAACAGACAGAGATGCACACAAGAACCTGAGTGGTTTCCCTCAAGAAGCCTGAGCTCTGATTAGAAAAACAGAATAGGAATCCTCCTACTCGCTGAGCAATGAGTTCCAGCAATGACTCCCTCCGGTCTATATCCAAGTCTGAAGACTTAAGTGACAACAGGCCTGGAAAGAAGAGGCGGAAGACATGGGAATGAGGATCTCCTCCACAGGACTTCAACTAAAGCTGCTTTAGACCTGCTTCAACTTTTCTAATCAGCTTTTCACATCTACCAAGAAAATCTTGAGTTTTCCATATTTATGATACATACTGTATATCCAGCACAAGCAAGACCAGCACATGAAAAAAGTATACACAACTATTATATGACACATCAGTAAGACCAACAACAGCAAACTAGTGCAAAAGCAAGTGCAAACCAGCCCTGATAGCTTTGATTAAACCCTGCCTTACTACAACCGTCTTTACCTCCAGGGACCAGCTGTCCATAGGAGGAGCTCCTCCCTCATAAGAATAACATCTCTACTCCATATAAAACTCCAAACATTTACATTACTGCACAACCACAGCAGCTCCTTTTTTTCCCCACTGCAACTGCTTTGTGCTTGGATATAACCAGCTGCTTATGAATAGCAGAGGCAACCACTGAAACACACCCAAATATTTTTTAAAAATGTGACACCGAAAACAGCGCTAAACAGAGCATGAAACACATTGAAGTAGGTCATGGTTTCAATAACTAGTTCTAGTTCACAACTGCTTTTTGGCCAAATATGACCACACTGCTGTTTTCAAGAAATTTAATGCAGGAAGGTGACATCTTTTCTGTTATTTCCCTTCACTGAATTAGTTTAAGAAGGAGGCAGATCAAAGGCCCAACTTGTGACAGCAGATTGCTACATATTAAGTGCATTAGGTGATCCTGGAATAGTATTTCATTCCAGGATATGAAAATATTAGTGGGATTCCTAGAATAGGCAAAGGAATGCTATGAAAATTCACCCAGGGAGAGGCCTGAGGGGACGAATGAGTTCGTACTTCTCCAGAGCCTCCAGAATTTATTTTGGACATAACGCCAGGACGGGAGGAGGAAGATCATCACTGGATCACTACCCTGACTTTTTAAACCTGGAAGTTTCCTTGTCAACAAACAATACAGGGAATGTACCACATAAGTTCAGCTGCACCTGAGTCATATTTTACAGTGTGTGTTTGCCAGTGTAAGACTCTGTATGATACAATCGCTATCATTACCAGTGTAATCTAAACACTATTTTGATAGCCCTTTTCTCAGCCACTTAGCACAGAAACCTGGAAATGAGCACTTTAAGTACTCCAGCACAGCTTTTAGCAGCTGTGAAGAAAATCCCTACTACAGGCAGTGAACACTAGAAAGAAAGTGGATAAGGGAAATACAGCCAGAGGAGTATGAGAGAGAAGAAAGAGGTCACAGGCATAGTCACCGATGACTCATGATGGGAGAATGTTTGTGTGTGTGGGAATATTTTGGTGGATGTGGGAATAACATTGCGCTTGCAAGTGAGCAAACAAGAAAGAAAAGCCACTAAAAGGCATGTGAAATGATAAGCGCCTGCATTACCTGTAGCACAGAGGGCAATGAATGTGAGAGTGTGTTTGCGGACCATCGCCAGCTTGTCTTTGGGAAGGGGCAGCCTGCGTATGATGTGTTCTATAAAATCATTGGGGATGACAGAGGCCATGTTCCACTTCAACTTCCCCAACACGACAAGCTCCCAGTCCTGAAAAAACGATGTGGATGGAAAGTGAAGGAAAAGTGTCAGTCAGTTTGAATTCAAATTCTTGGCAAAATCTACTTAGTCAGAAGGTTAAATGGCATGATGCCATGCTTCCAGTGACCATGAAAATGATCACAGGCTGTCCTTATTCCCAGAGGAAATGGCTCTGTAAGGAGAGTAACATTTCTTCTCTTTATCTCTCCTCGCTGTATCTTATTATCTGCGTGCCTTTCTCATTCCTTGCATCCTTTGTGTTCATATCGCCGGCATGTGACAAGGTTTGCTCTGCTTAGAGGCCCTGCCAATGAGACAGCTTGGCCCTTCCTTCCTGTCACAAGCCTCAGATAGCTACAATGAGTTTGCACTACAAGACAGTTACACTGTGATGACTGTTCAGGCATTCTATGCACCAGTAAGAAAGGTGCATAGTTTACAACTTGACTTGTGCTTGATAGATGTCAGCTAAAACTACCAATTTAGAAATAATTGGTAATTAATCAGTAATTATTTTACACTGCCTGTATTTTAAGTAAAACTGCTTAATTTCTTTAGTTAAACACTTTATTTTAAGGCAAAAATAAGACATTTTGACAGTCAACATTTTAATGTTGTGTAGGCTTTAGATTTGAAGTAAAAGCCCTAGATTCAACAGTGAGGATTTGGTGACTTTTTGTCATGTTTGAATGTAAACTAGGAGTTCAATTAAAACAAACATTTGAGCTACATTACTTGGGGCTGTGAAAAGTTACAACTCACCTTTATGTTTTTTAGGTTTATTTATCAGATATGACAAACAATCAGATGTGAGAATAATTGCGATTAGTCATTGTACGTGAAAGCCATAAATTGATGATCTAACTTTTAGAATATGAGATTAAAACTGAACATATGTAAGTGGGTATTTTGCATGCTTGAAATCGTTTATACATCAGTGCATATTTGGTAAACCTGTTCAGAGTTTGCATTATTCTTACTCATACTCTACTTTGACTTGTTTTCCACTCTTTATCCCTTTAATACTTTAAACTCCTGCTGCTATGGAGCATTATGTCTAGCAGGTCCATAAATGTTTTGCAGTAAATGCATTTAGTATCTTGTTTCATCAAGAAATAACACATAATAGGGAGTGGCAACACCTGCCCAATCATTCGTTGTTAGTTTTCCAGTTAAGAGGAAAAAAAGGCAGATTAAAATAAATCTATCTATAAACTAGTAGACTACAGGAACTACAAGAGACATCTTCAACACTGTGATGAATAAATGCTGACAACTCAGCTTTTCACTTCCTCTATGGAGATGTGTCAAGCATACTACAAACTGAAACACCATCGCTACTAGGGATGGTCCCCCACCCACCAAGTACTTTTCTCTAACATGAAATCTCATTCATTTGGGTTTCCTGTATATAACCTGCCACACACATAGCACTCAACCTATTTCAGTCGTGTAGCAATAGCTGTCTGCAAAATGAACAAGCAGAGGTTTGCTGTTGGTGCACAACTTCCTGACCAACTGCCCTGGCAACACTCCCCACAACCCCATCTGTCTTCCAGCCAACACACCAGCAGTGATGTGCTCACTACAAGGAAGAATTGCAGCTTCTTTCACTGCCCTTTACTGCCTTCTCTGTACATCCTGTGAGGATATCCAGGAATCTGACGTCTTACAACAATAATGAGCATCAAATGGGACGGATGTTGTTTCCCTCAGCAGCTGCAGACAACATAAGAGGATGTGTAGAGAGCAAATGCGGCTCGCAGGTCCAACCTCAATAAGCAACTAGAGCTGAGGCCATTCATTTGTTAATCATGTAACAGAAGCCACAAAACTAATATTAATAAGAAGCCAAGATATCTTCCAGTGTTCTGTCAACTTTATTGTAAATTTGTTTGCATTTTGGGGTGTTATTCTCCAAAATGCTGTAATGTGAGAATGTTTTAGTAGATAAGTTGGTAATTAAAATAATAATGTATTGGAGCACAAATAGCCATCTCAAAGTGTCCTGAATGGTTTATTACTCACATAGCAGGCCTTAAGTTTAATATGTTGCATGTTGATAGGCATCATAAGAAACTCGTCTGTTAGAGACTCATTTATATACACGCAGGTATGAGTAAGAGTGTATAAATTATGTAGTACCTAATATAAATACAGAGCACTAAAAACAAGCAAGTTTTATGCTACATAACTGGCACTAGATGGCATTATACTCCTCTTCAGTCCACATGGATCTAAAGAAAGGATGTGGCTGTGTTGTGCATGGCTACTCTTATAAGGAAAATGGGATACTTCCTTTGAAACCATTTCAGCCTTATTCATTATACAAATTATCCCAAAAAATTACATTTCATTCAATATGTTCATGAATAAATGAGCTTTTCGAAAGTTCTTACCAGCAGTTCCCGTGGTGTGATGGAATTGTCTGTGTACATGCAGAGTTTTTCTGCAGATAGTGGCCTGCTGTCCTTTAACTTGGAGGCCAAAAACATGCACACAGCTCCAAGAAGCTGCAAATAACTTTTTCTTATGGGCATCACTGCTAAAAATCTATCCAAATAATTAATGGCTAAAGGGAAAACATCTTCATTAGACTTCTCTTCTTCACACACCTAGACAGGAGAAGAAATATGAAGAAAAAAAGTGTATAAAGTTATTTAGGGTAGGCCTTTAGGGTAAAAAAAAAAAAAAGATTATAATAAGATTATTTCGATTTGCATTCTATGATACAAAAGAGCAGGAAAAGGTCGGGGGTTTGTTGTTTTGGACTGACATTTGTTCTATGTTGATCTCATCTTATGTCACAAGTTAAAAGACCAATTTTAAAATCTCTTTAAGTCACTCAAGAGTTGCCAAGTCAGAAAAGGCACAAACAAATTAGTTCAATAGGAAGTCGCAAAGCAAAAACCGAACCCTCGCCATTCAGCTCGTTTCCCTTAAAGGGGGCTTTCCGACTTTACAAAAAAAGAAAAAATGAAAAGATTAAAAATGAATAGAAATCATCTACAGGTTTCACAAAGTATGCAAAATATCCCCATGTTATGTTAAAATAGTTCCCGACAGTTTAACAAGTACATTTTAGTCACATGAACTGATTTTAATCTTCAAAAATGAAAGTGGAGTTGCATGCACGTTTTCCGACCAGACCCAACCTTCTGGAGGCACTTTCAAAAATTAATAATAATTATTGTAAAAGGAATATATCGGTATTTCAAGCATGTAAATTAAGTTTATCATCCCCCCTGTCGTATGGACTTGCAAACTGGCAGAAAGCACCAACTTTAAAGCGTCAACCAAATGTAAATATCTAGCTAGGCTACTTCTTTGAAGCAGAATTTTCTTCGTGATGGAATTTCCGTGGCTCCCACGCCTTTGGTGAGTCATTGTCATTCAATTTTCAGATACATTAACTTCAATGATAACTGTCTCTGAGCTAAAATAACTGATTTATGAGCCACAAGTGGCATAAGCTGGTGTGTCAACATGTAAAAAGTCTTACTAGCTAAAGCAGATGTTAGCCCATCAATGCTTAAAATGCCCACAAACCTCGTGCATCCAACCTGCAACCATTCGTCTCATATAAGGCTGAACATCCTTCTGGACTCGCTGGAAATATGAACACTGAGGTAAAAACCTGTCCTCAATAGTTAATAAACTTTGCAACACTCTGTCATCATAGAGGATGTTTGGGTCAGGCTGGGCTTTCAACGCTGTGTCCGACTCCAGGCAATAAAGCTCCATGACTCGGCCGCTTCCTCCCCCTTTTTGGTTAAAATAAAAATACAAAAATAAATATGTCACAATATTGTCGACGGGACTGGGGACAGCGGACCAGAGGAGAAGCACCCAGGTCGAAGCATGAGGCTGAGACTGCGGGGTTTGCTCCGGTCCTGCTGCCTCTCCGTTCGCTTCTTCCTCTGGACGCTCCGTCATGCCACAGCAACGTACAGCACCTCACTTCCTGCATCCGCCTTCAAAATAAAAGCCTCCGCTCCTCACAGCTGTTACCGACGCTGGTAGGGCCAGAGTTTTAGCACGACCTGATAAACGGGTTTCCGCTGTGGTTATCTGTTTCCCTTTAACGTCTCCACTTTCTACAATGTTTTAACAGAGATAGAGACGCCGACCATGACGTACACTCATCTGCTCCACAACTGGTTTAGACTGACGACTACACTATGGAACCTCAGCAAGAAATACAGTCTGTGAACAAGAGGTGCGTGTTGGGATAGCTTTTCAACACTTAGATACTCGTGAAATCCAAGGCAGAAACTACTGGGTAATAATAATAATAATAATAATAATAATAATAATAATAATAATAATAATAATAATAATAATAATAATAATAA
>JAQQZY010000005.1:19341900-19353034 GCA_030068375.1 Ostorhinchus rueppellii
ACACACACACACACACACACACACACACACACACACACACACACACACATACACACACATACACACACACACACACAGATATCTTTACACACATCGGAACTTGCTGTTTCCAATCATGTGTAGGCCCATTTACAGTTAGAGAAAACTTTCAACTGAGCTAAATGACAAGAGCTAAACTGCACTTCTCTCCACAGCAGGTTCACAAACTTCCCCTTTCACAGTCACCACCAAAGAGCTGAATGAGATATGGAGTTTCATTGAGAAAAAAAAAGAGCACTGTGGAGCTATTATGAGAGTAGACTGTGAAGTGAGAGTGGGAACTGTCTCTGAGGGAATGTCAAGGTTAGCAAGATTAGTTCTACTTCAAAGGAGGGGGTGTATGTTTGAGAGGATTCATCTTAGAATTGAGATTTCATGTCAAAGTTATCCCCCTGTATGTGCACAGAGAAATTGACAAATCCCTGGGTCAGTGTTTTCGTCCAAATGGGGGCTCTCTGCTAGGGGCCAAAGAACCATGCCAGACAGTCAAAGCTTGACACTTGAGGGAAACAGAGGTGTCAGGCAGATAAAGCGCCCTCACTCTTTGCTGCTGTTCGTGCATGTGTCCTATGATAACACATGTCAGCCACTATCACACACTGCGGTCTGCACAGAGGTAACAGAGAGCGCCCAAAGCCCTGGGAAAACGTGGAGGAGCGTGAAATCACCTTGATCCAAAGATTCCTGCCGCATACCAGTCCACTGAACCCACCAGAGCACAGGGGCCCGGAGATGGGCAAGCTGCCACAGATAAAGACAATGAGACAAAGAAAGTGAAAGAGAAAAGGTGCAGGGTAATAGTCCAGGTCTTTAATCCTGGAGATTGGTTAGAAGTTTCGCATTGCTTTGTGTATTTCCTGCACCAGATCAAGTCAGTTGTTCCATGAGGGAGGCCTCACTCAGATGTAAACACAGGATTTACTTTTACATGCTGGTTTCAGGGCCAAGCTTGATTACAGGTTGCACATGCGCTCTGAGTCAAGCTAGCTGTTTGGCGTTACTGACAACAGAGAAGAGGATGCTATGGCTGGAATGCTGTGGTGTGAACAGTGGTGAACACTCCTCCCTGTGCTGAGTGATAGCTGCTGCAGTTCAGCCAGATAAAGTGGCTTCTGTCAGTCACATGGTTGCATACTATATGTGTTCACATCAATTGATTACTTCCCGCTAGGAGTGGGCTGAATACCCATTCCCAAACACTGAAAGTAGGCTATATACAGTTGATCGTGGGTTGTTGCGTGTTCTTGCTCTTTCACATGCCATTCTGGTCACGCTATCATCACCTCTCTATCACACTGTGTCACACTTCAAAGCCAGTCCATCACTGCCACTCACTGCAGAGTGGCTAAGGGAACAGAGGGAAAGAAGGTGCTTTCCAGGAGAAGTCCGGAAAATCATGTGTGGCACCGGGGAAAAAACTCTTTGGAGCAGCCCTGCACCCAACACTTGGTGTGGTTTTTGTTACCCAGCAGAGGATAATTATAATTTTTGGAAATGTAAATCCTACTCGCCTAGTGCTTGTGTAACTCCCACCATCAATCGTTACAATGTGATTGGAAGTCCTGTGGTGTGTCCAGTTAATTTGCACTCAATAAGGCAGAGAGATTAGAAAATAAATGGAGCATCATCAAATCAGCACAGGAAAGAGGGTGTTTCCCACACTGTGTCTTAGGAATGTTTTGGCTAAACTGAAAGCCATCATTCAAGCTAAAATGCCAACATTTGAGGAGACAATGATGGGACAGATAGCAACATCCGGGTCTGGTCTTTAGTCTGGGTTGTGAACACAAGAGGGTTTCTTTTCCACAGTTTGGGCTTGGGTCAGTGCTGAATCTCCCCCCTCCTCTATTAGGACAGTATACAAGTCTGACGTCCGGCAGCTTGCATCGCTCATTCCTACCAGAATCTCAGAGAACATTGCCCTATTCTCCAGCATGCACTCAGGAGTAATAGACAGAGGAGGGTAGAGGAAGAGGGTACACTTGAAACAAAAGGGGGTCTATAAGGTGCCAGAACAAGGCATTGTAGCAGACTGCACTGTAATGATGTAAAGAACCCTTAAAGAATGTGAAAAATCTCCTGGATTTGCATTATTAGGAGAATGCATAATGAACAAGGCTGTATTTTACATGGGTTATCTCAGACTGCTCTAAAAGGTCCAGTTCTCTTTCTAAAGTGCTTTACAAACACAAAATCTTCTATGTGTTGTGGGTGGATATGGGCACATTTCACAAAGTGGGAGCCTGGATTTGGTCATGAGCAGCAAGTGACATCGGCTGGATTTTAAGTGGGTGAGATCACATCCTTTCCATTTAATACTGAAAAAACTTTAGAAGAAATCATTTGGTATCTGGATAAGATGAGCTTTGCATCTGTCCTATCCTTGCATGCCAGACTGTAGAAAAATAAAGCACACATGGACAGAAATGTTCATGCTATGAAAGCACGGCATGCGTCTGGAAGAGAGACTGATGTTGTTGATGTGCGCATACAGCTAGATTTCAGTCTGTTCAGTCAGTTCTGTTCTAGCAGTAGGCTCTGAAGTTCCCCCAGCTTTTCTGCTCATTTTCCTCACAACACTCAGATGTCTCAGGGCAGCGCAGAGAGTGGGGGGACTGGACTTGGGCCAAGAGGCAGCGGCTGCCTGTCACAAGTGAACAAGTGTGTGTGGTCAAGATTAGGGAAGGAAGGACACAAACAAAAATTCCAGCGGAGGAGCTCCTGTGGCAGCTGTGGTTTTCTGAGTGTGAAGGATGCTGGACAACTGGACCAAGGTGATTGGTCAGTGGGGACGTGTGGGTGTGTCCTGGTAGTGGCAAACTTCCTCTGTCTGATCTTAAATGAGAAGAGTGACAATCCATCAGGGACAGGATGTCCAATAGGAAGACAGATCCCTGGGGTAGATAGAAGGCCTTGCAGCTGGCCACTCAATGACCTTGGATCAAACAAAAGTTGGTCTTTCTCTCTATCCTTCTTCTCTCAAACAGTCTCTGTGCCCATAGAAAAACGAGGCATTAATCAGCAGCAGACGACTGAGCAGTTTCCAGTAAGTCATTTTGTATAAGTTTATTTTAAGGCAATGGGCCTCACTGTTCCACAAATAACATTGCTTTCTTCGTTCATTCACTTCCCTTCAGCTCTGCAACATTTCCACTCAAGCACACTTACATTTCCCTCTTGAGAGAGAGGAGGAAATGGGGGGCCTCACCATGTGAACGAAAGCTCTTTGAAAGTAGCTCTAGTGAGGTGATACGCTCCTTATAAACTGTGAGCAGGGAGGGATTCAGGGGTGGAAGGCTGGGGCTGGGACTGTCTGGGAGCTGCCTGGCGTTTTCCTGTGTGTGATGCATGCTAACCCTGGGCCCCCTCAATTTCAGCAGCACCATAAAGAGGCCTCTGTAAGGCTGAGTCAGCTCCAGTCTTAATTCACCTCATTGCTCTCATTGCTTGATTAAATTCAGGAGTGTAGACTAGAGGGCCACTATTTCCTCTGAAACATACAATATCATGCATGATACTGCATGGACAGACATCAGCCTGTTATCAGTAACTATTAGATGTCAAGTCTGCTCTCGGTGCACTGAGAAACAAAAAACAGGTTGTGAATTAGAGCCAGATGGAAAGCACTGATGCACACAGATAACAGATGTCAGTATAATAGATGAGAGTGAAAAATATTGTTCCTGTGACGTAACTCTTTAACTGACTTTTGTCTATAGTTGCAACCATTTTAGTTCACAGTAGCTACAGCATTTCTGCTGCAATACTGACTATCAGGTTTATGGTTAACAAAAACTAAGACTTAAAAGCTAAACCCCAAAAACTATATTTTCTACCAGAATTACAGCTAAAATAAACATTAACACTATTGCTGATGGGTCTGTGCATACGAGGATAAACAACTTTTTACAATACAGGACATTTAATATACAATTCTTTTTTAGATCATAGTTGATGTCATGCATTGTTTCATTCTACAATTTTAGCTTGTATAAATTAAGGTTTAATACTTGAAATATTAAATATAACATAAAAAAATGAATAAAACTAGCCTCTTACTCTTACTCTAAATAGAAACAATACTAAAACTACTTCATATGCTTGTAAAAGTAACCAAAGAGTGAAAATTAAAAACTAAACACTATGTTGCTCTGCTACACTTATCCAATTTAGCACATAAGACACAGACAGACCATGTGGAAGGAAACAAAGCATATTTAGTGTGATATTGTCATGGAACAACCACCATAATTTAACCACAAACCATCTCATCCCTTAGCGATGCAAACAAACAAACACTTTTGGTGATGGTGAAATCTAATGTCTCCCCTCCATATTTTCTAATTTGGCATTCCAAAGAGCCCCAGAAGAAAACCAAGACAAACAGGGGCATACCAGTCCTATCTGCAGGAAATGCCATGATACTAGTTAACACAGTGATGGCGACGGCATCATTGTCCTCCAATCCCCTGACACCCAGCCTGGCTTTGATCTTGTCATGGCTGCAGACGAGCTGTGGAGCCAACCTGCTTGGTGACACCCAAACCATTAGCTCAGGTCTTTATCCACCAGGGGGTTAGGGTTCCTGTCTGTGAACCTACTTAGGAAATACACATACTGAGAAACATTGCAGAAATTATCTCTATGTGTGAGATATGAGACAATGCACTGTAATTGCCTTATCCTCTAATATAAAGATTAAATGTCTTGACTCAAGCCTCTTCCTGCAAATTATATATTTGTACATTTATAAGAATTCCACTATAATTTGTCATCCCCAAAACTATTTTCCCATGTCTTTTCCTTTTTACAGATTACTTTTAGCACAGCCTTTTTTAGCTTAAGGAGCACAAAATCCAGTTGAACAGGCTGAGGTTTAGTTCAGACAGAAAGACAGCAAAAAGAACTTCCACTTTGGACAAAACCAGTTGAAATCAAAACCTGGAGATTAGTCTTAATCAAATAACAAGCTTGCAGAACCAGATACCAGGGCTTTGTTACTGAGCAAAGAGCCCTCCGAGCAGGGAGAGGTGGCTCAGACTGATCATGATACAACAGGCTACATGCACACAAACTCATTTCTCACTTCTGGAAACATGACATTTGATCCAGCTGAACATTCCCACAAGGAGTGCCTTGTTTAGCAGTCTATCAGGCTTGTTAATAATAGTTTCAGCCCAGGAGAAAAGTTTTTCCTCTTTGCCTAGAGTCAACGAAACTCATCAGTTCTTCCCACCGAAAGTCTGGGAGGAACACGGTTTATTCTAATAGTTGTTCAGATGTCAGCTGTGGGCTGGACCACGCTGGGAAAAGAGGAGGTTCACAGAGCTGTTGCAGCCTGAAGCTGCAATGGTCCTGTTGATCCTAGGTCACTGCTTCCCAGGACCGAGGCCTTGTCCCTGGGGACCCCTGCTGAAGTTCCGGCTACATCATTCTGCATCCTCAGCACTGTCTATAATGTCCTACTGTAGTGACCTAAATACTGTCTGCATGACAAGATGTACATGTAAGATATGGCATGCATAATGTTGCAACAAACATGATGAAAAACCTATAACTGCTCATCCTTCAACTTACCTTCAAGCAACACAGCTGTTATACAGTACATCCTGGTCACCAAAAAATGTTTATTTGTTTTGTCTTATTGTTTGTTTTAAAACAGGTAGGCTAGTTACTGCTTATAAACTTTCTTTAAATAGGGCTGCATACTTGACATGCATATAATGCTTTGCAAGATTCAACTGTATCCTACAACAACATCCTACATTGGAGCCAAGTACTGAGCAAAAAAACTCCTCTTTCAGTGTCACCATAAAACCTGCAATTACTCCATTCTCATGGAAATTAAGGGGGGGAGGGTGCTGCTTCCCTGACAACCTAGGATGTCTTTGTTTCTAAACTTTATGTAATCACTGATAACAGGAAGTAGTGAGGCATGTGTTATGGTCACAGCCACAGCCAGAGCTCAAGCCCTTGGTCAGGATTCCCACTGTCAGTGAGGAAATGAAAGCACAGGGAGGGCTGTCTTTATGGTTAGGCCATGAAGACATAAATACTCACTGGAAGAAGCAAGATTTTCAGTCAAAGTGCATAAAAACTGATGAGTATGCAAAGAATGAATTGCACAAGATGAAAAAGCCTCACAGACTGAATTCCATAACTGCACAAAGCCAGTGAGACACAATGCAGCATTGGATTCATTCCCTTGACCTGGTAAAAAAAAGCAAACATTCTTGAGGAATGTGTGAAATGTGCAGCGTGGGAGGAGAGGTTTGACACATGTGGCTGTTTGCTAGACATGAAAAGTTGCCAAGGCTTTCAAGGTGCGGCTCCTCTCGCCACTCTTTGCAGTTGTGACTGTCAAAATTGATATTTGCTCTTAGATTTGAAGGGAACTGCATATATTTGTTTCCCAAGGTCCCATTGTGTCACAACAGCTACAGGCAAGCTAGCTGATTCCTGTGTTGAAGCTTATAATTAAGACATAACACCACTTATACCTGCATCGGTCCGTTGATTTTTCTTTTGGTCACTGTTCCACATGACTTCTCAAACCCGTAACTGCAGGTCAACGGCAAGGTTTAAGTGCAACGGTGTAAGACATTACAAAACACACAGACAGAATATGATGTAAACTAACAGACCCACGAGGCGCTATCAGCTTTAGGTTATGACTGCAGACTGTTGCGGTTCAACAGAGAGGAACAACAAAGGTATCAATGCCCAACAACAGCTGGGCCGGCTTCCTCTTGAGAGCTGTGCAGTCACACAACAGCCAACATGACATTTGATATTTCAGTGCACATGTCCAGTCTGGACTAATCATCTTGACATGACAGACAGAAGCATTCAAATCTACAAAATGCAGAGGACACATGTCATTTGAAGTTGAGAAATGTGTTTCATTCTCATCTTACAGATAAGAAACACAAATTGTATGACATCCAACTGGTTGAGAGAGTATGCACAAGAGAAAGAAAGTGATAACACATTCCCTTATGCTATAATCATTTCCTCCCTCCGGCACAGTTTCTGCCTCGACAGCTAACTCACCAGCTGACAGAGGATGGACTGGGAAATATACATCAGCAGCAACAAAAATTTAAAGAAAATCTATAGAGGGATTAGGTTCACATTTAAAATCAGGCAATATCTCTTTAAGTGGGGTTTCTGTAGCCACCTGCCATTCAGAATGATGGTTTGTCCTCAGATGACTTATGAAAGGAAGTGAAAAGGCTCAGTCATTATTATCACAGTGAATGGTTTCACGCCATCATAACCAGGGCTACGGTATGCTTCGCCAAACACTTCTCTCAAGAGCTGAATCAACATACACAAAAAACTGTAAATGGAGTCTGTAAGTTCTTCAGTGCATGTGACCACTACTTATGAATTTTGTTGTATGCATCTATGATCTATGTTTAATCTAGAAGGTCACAAGATATTCTACATCTGAAAAATCAACTGAACTTCCCACAAGATTTTTGTCTATTTCAACAACAGCGTGATGGTAGTAACAACACTTATACTACGTTGCTGCTCTACCAAGCTCAACAGACCAGTACCTGACCAAGCCCTCAAAGTGGAGGTATTCAGAGAAACGTTTGTATGAGAGCAATGCAGCTCCTCTCACAGTTTTGCACAGTCAGTTGTTTTTGCTCACAACTGCTGAGTTGCATCTCGGTGCTGAGAGGAACTCTAATGTTCCCACCACCTAAGAGACCTCTTGTGACCATCTCTTCCCAACTTACATTCATTCAGGTGTTACTGATGTGAAGAAACAACAATGTGATATAAACAGGCAGTCGGGCACGTGCCAACATGCTTAGCACTGCACCCTCTTTTGACACAGCAAGAAAGCATGTTTTCCCACACAGACTTCAGACACCAAACATGTTCTCACAACCATTCTTTTTGATGATAACAGGAAGGTTTTTGTAATCCTCTGCCTATGCAAACAGGAGATCAGCACATATCTGTTTCAGGTACAACCACCAAATAGCAGGAAACAAGGTGGCATGACTGAGCAGCCTCTATAAAAGATAAAGACTGTGTTTTATTAGTAAAAAGCTATCCAACATCCCTGCCTGGCCCTTATTCTGTGTGTGTGACTGGCCACAGGGTACAACCTGTCTCATTCACAGATCCACTGCAACCAATTAGCCTTTACTCATGTTGCCACATCAAATAGCTGCTAATGGAATTAGTTGTTTTTGCACATTATTGTCCTGCTGATGTGATTTTTCATCTACAAGACACACATCTGAACCTGCAGAGGTTTAATCTTCTTTCCAGATGTTTTATCCTCAGGCCACAATTCACATGTGCAAGGGATTTTAGACTAATGCCTTGTGGAGCTTTACATCATCTATCATAAGTAATGCATCCGCATTGTGAGGCATTAGAATCCACAAGAACTGAGAAATTGTTTGCTGATTTTAATATTATAAACAATCCCTGGCTGAGGCTCCTCCCTAGCTCAGTGGTGCAACAGTTCAGTCTCACTGTAATGGAACTTTGTGTGGGCTGAAATCTCTTTGACGTTGGGTCTCAGAAAACTTCCAAAAACACATGAAAATGCTTTTGCAATGTCATATAAGAGAGAATAGACGCGGTTATCCAGCCGTCTACAGCGGTGGATTGTCCAGCAGATCAAACAGGCTGGCCTGGGGCGCATTATATCAGATTTCATTTTGAGTTGAGGCCCTTCATTCATTTCTGACATTTACAGTTGGATCGGTGCACCCCTCTTCGAGGCCTCTTGGCTCTCAGTCTGCACTGAGGCCCCACCAGCCACTCTGGAAAAACCCAGTGCATCTGACTTGCATTGCCTGGCTCCACTTGTGTGTTCTGTTTGGCCCGTGCTGCTGGAGGAGGAGAGCGGCCCAATTACCAGCCGCCGCTCTGAGACCAATATGATGTCATACTCCCGCTCCGCCATAACAGGCTGCAGATGAGAGGGGCTGGGCCTCTCAGCAGCCTTATGCACTTAACAAAAAGCAGGAAAGCATAAAAAAAAAAACTCAAAATGGCATTGAAAATCCATGAACATTAACATTTTTCTTCATCTAAATTCACTCATTCTCCATTAAAGTGGTCCCTAATACATCACAGTCTGTTTTTATCTCAACAGACTGGAGAGAGTGAGGATAATAGCTCAGTGTTTATCTCATGAGTGAGAGCACCTTGTTTGAATAAGACTGATAACAGTCCATGAGAAAACAGTGAGAATATCACTGTGCTTTAAGGCCTATGCATGTCATGAAACTGAGGCGGAAGTGAGGTTTTAGAGGCATAAATATTATCAGTATGCCACACCTGTAAGAAAAATCACTAACATGATATAGTTTGCTGTGCCCTTTCCTTTGCACTGACACTCCCTCCTTCCTTGGAAAATCTAGTCAGCCAACTGAATCCTCACATATCAAAGGAGACGATTTAACAATGACACTAAAACAGGCGGAACAAACACTAAGATACACTTGTAAAGATACAGGCACATACACTCATTCACACTCAAAATACACACTCACTAAACTCTGGAGACCACTTAAGTGCTATCCCAGAAGGCCGAGCATTTCCGAAGAAATCTTGAAGCCACATCAGAGAATCTGAAGGGGGCCTGTGGGCTGCAACAGATCTCCTCTCATTTCCCCATGTACTCCATCTCCAACGCCCCACAACCACACACTGCGTATAGGCTAACCCTCTGGAGATGATATATAGCCCAAGCTGATAGCAAGCTAAAGCTGAGTGTATAAACAAATGGCAGTAGTTTAGGTGAGCTGGAGTGTGATTTTATCGTTTGGCAATTGAGACAAAGAAAACCTTTGAGGAAAAAGACACCACCAAATATCCAGGTGTTACTCATCTGTAGAAACATTGTTTGCAAGTAAAGGAAAAGTAGAAGCTCAAATTCATATGTCAAATGAAAATGTGAAAATAAAAGGATAACAAGTGCTCATTACAGTATAATTCTCAGGAAGTCTTTCTGTTTGACAGGTTTACTTTTGAAAGGTTTTGTGATCTGTGGTTACATATTTATAAAAGGAAAACTATGTGCATGCATCCAGAAGTCCCATAAATTACAGCCCAAATGCAATACATTCATTCATTCATTCATTTTCTATACCCGCTTTATCCTCACTAGGGTCACGGGGTTCGCATGGAGCCTATCCCAGCTACTTAAGGGAGAAGGCGGGGTACACCCTGGACAAAAATGTAATACATTTAACTTAAAATAATCATGTGTATAACAGTATAGAAAATCTTTCTCTCAAATGTTTCAACACTTAGATTATGCTTTGTTTTGGACTATCTTTGACCACTCCACTCTGAGCTGACTATGCAATATCAGGTGTATCTGTTGGTATTTGTTGTGGGAGAGTGCAGAGCTTTGACGGTAAATTCCTCTCTAAATCTTCACAAGCCTTGGTTCAGATATGGCTGAAGGGAGGGTGAGTTAAACAAAGTCATCCACTTAACCTCAGCATATGGTGGTATAACAATAAATGTGTTCCTTTGCAAATAAAAAATGGAAGTAGTAATATGAATCATGTCGTTAAGTCTCAGAACTGTTCAAGGGGGAAAGAGCTAAAGTGTCCTACACAGGCTTAACCAAGGATATGCAGCAGCTATCTTGAGTCTCATCATTCTCTTTCATGAAGGCTGACTCTGCTGTGTAAGGAGACCTCTACCTTGTCAATATGTCTTTGCGCCTGTGTCATAGAGACTGTGTGAGCTATGCCCTGCTTCACATTCCTCTGCCATCCAGCCTCTGTCCAGGCTGGACTTTCCCACAGAACCCTAAACCCTGTGAATGAGAGTAGGCCTTTGTTTCAGGCATTTTTCATCCTGATCCCAGCAACTTCCCCATGGTGGAATGCAACAAGAATGCCAGCACCAGCTACCTGGCATTAGAGAGTCTTTGTGCGGAAATAGGAGAGGCTGAAGGAGAGAGCAGGTCAAAGAGGTTTGACAAAGGATAGCTCACTCTCAAGGTGCCCAGCCCACATTACAGAACAACTGAGCAGCACGACTCAGGTCAGGACTCTTAAACATGGCAAGATGCACCACAGAGCCGTGGGGGGGGCGG
>JAQQZY010000005.1:19353044-19372167 GCA_030068375.1 Ostorhinchus rueppellii
CCCCCCCCCCCCCCCCCCCCCCCCCAAAAAACACGACTGTGTGCATTTCAGCTACTTTCTGTATGAACTCCTCCGTCACACATTTTTCACCTGCTGTACAAATCATTACCTGGAGCACTGATGTAGCAACTGATTGGCATGCATACACAAGCACAGCTGAAATGTGTGTCTGCTGCAGTTAACAGGTTGTTGTGAGCTTATCACAAGCTGAGAGCCTTAAGGTGCAATTCCATTCATTCCTGCTGAGGCTGGTAAGAAGGATTTTTTTTTTTTAAGTATGCAACATTTAGACAAAGATTTATTGACACTATCTGATCATGATTAAATGAGTTTTCCCTCAACAAGTCACAACAAGAGTTAATACTTGTACTTGTTTTTGAAGAGACAATCGATTTGTGATAGGGCCAACAAAAAACAGAGTATGAAAACCTCTAATGAAATAAGGAGACACTGATCCCAGAAGCCACTTGTGGAAGAGCTACAAGTGCTAAGGTATACATGTTGGAGCAAGAGTCCTCTTTGAGGCAAGACGCTCACAGACTGACAGACAGACAGTTACCTGCCCATCAGTAAAGTCTTCCCACCAGAAACCTGAGCAGCCCAGTTTCAGAGACGACAGCTGATCTTCCCTGGATCCTGGGTCTGATGATAAGGGGCTGAGATAAGGTGCTAACTGAAGGGTAACGACAGAGCTATGAAGACAAGGGTGGGCCATCAGGTCATATATCCCCACATGTTACCAGGGGGCCACAGCTCACCCCAGTGAGAACCAACCTGCTCTCAACTTCTTAGCTTTGAAAGACTATTTATAATGACAATAAATAACTTCAAAAATAACTGAAAGTGAACATGTATTATTAACCACTAAATAGCAGTGTCACTTGCCATTTGGAGTTGACCAAAAAGAAAGTGAATTAACCCCAACTGCAGTTCTGGTCCAAACCAGACCAAATTTGAACCACACTTTTTCTTTGCTGTTCCCTTACAGGAGTTTGACTGTTGAATATCGTTTTTCCTAGAAAACTCGCAGATGATCTATTTATTATGCTCAGACTGCCAAGAATCTTGGGAGGACAACTGAACATGTGAGGAGAAGCAAACTCTGTGTTGACCAGACTCCCTTTCTCCCTCCAGAGGGGAAATTTTATGAACTCGCTAGGGAAAGATAAGACTTCTTCCCCAACATGACTGCTCATAGTACAGATTCCACTGAAATCGCCTCAATATTTTCACAGACAAAATGTATGGGTTAACACCTATAGATAAGAAACACATCTGCACACACATGCTGCTCACTTAATGTAAGTCAGGAAAAGCTATTTTGAAATCAGAGGTACAACTGAATGAGTGTCAGGTCACTTCAAAGCAGATCAAAATCAAGCTTCTCTGTCATTTCAAGGCTTACGTGACCAAGAGAAGGTGATTTGACTTAGGAGCTTTTACCAAATTATGCAAAATTTTGTTTTTAGGAAAATATATGTAGATACTTTTAAACTGTTCTCTCCTTTATCTGATTTACCAATTTTTTTTTTAAAAGAGGAGAAAAATCTAAGTCATGCAACAGGCATTTGCTGCACTTCTTGTTTGCAATTTACAAGAACAGACTTCACTATGGTCACCAGGCTTGCACATTAGACATGGAGAAAGCAAAAGAGATTCATTTCCTATTTGAAACCTCATTATGCAGTGCAAGCAGGATTGCCACCCCTGAAGCATCCAGAGATGCTTTTAGATAACATACATAAGATCAGAGCAGATGAGGGACAGTCAGGATGGGGCTTGTTAAAGGGTCTCTGTTTTGGCATTACAGGGGAAACATCTTCCCTCACACATTCTTCTCAAGGGGGAGCATTCCTGCAAAAAGTATTCCCAACCACACTTCATGTGTACTGTACTGAGTAGAAAAGGGGAACTGTGCAGAGACAGTGCCCAGTTTAATTTCTTTTTAGGGATGTAAATGTATAACAGAAAGATATAGTCTGTAAATTTTGAACAAAACAGGCAGCTACAACAACATCAGGCATATTCTTTGGAAAATGACATTACCAGTGATCATCATCTGATAGACGGAGAGCTGGAATACTTACTGGCTCTGTCACATAAAAAAGAAATCAAGTCAGGCACAAGCATAGATCTAAGCCTGTAAAACCCTCCACAAGAAAAGGGAAAATTTAAGAGTGGTTCTCAAATAGCCAAATTCCATTTTCTCCTCGACGCATCTCAGTGGTGTGCTCACCTAGTAACTGGTAAACACACATCAACAAAGACCAAAAAGCATTAATGAACCACAATATATTCTCCAAAGAAAACTCTTAAGTGTTGCAACACTGCAAAGCCTGAAGAATAGAATTACTAGTGTTATAGCCTATCTGCCCATTTGGACTGTACTCTAATGTGGTTTTAATGCTTAAAACTTTTAAGCTATAGGAGAAATTATTTTCTGAGCAACACCTGACAGAGATAAAGACAGACTTTCAAGGATTACAGGTGTGATAAACTGTGTACGTAACCACATCCAGCAGCCAGACCTGAACCTCAAACAATAGAGACAAAGACCTCATACATGTGACACGTGCTTGAAAAGAAGACATCCAGACGTTCAGTCAGACTTTACACTGGTCCTCAGGGTGTGTTGCTTACATATGTCATGCTGATACATAGTTAGCACCTGTGATGTGGTCAGTATCATGGACAGGTGCTCATCTAACACATACCTGACACATGTCCATTAAACATAAATAAATAATTAACAAACACAAAGAGAAGAATCAGTGTTTTGGAAATCAGGCTTTATTACTGTATAATCCTCCCAAAATGCACCTGTCTACAGTTTCTCATGGTCTACTTGTTGACAATCAGGACAGTCATTGTTTTGGTGTTGCATACACTAAATGTGCTCCATTATACAAACACAAATATGGAATAGTGGTAAAATAGAATCTTTACTCCAGTACTGCACCCAAGTTAAGTTTCTTGAAACTTAACGCTACATTTGTGCATGAGTAAATGAGGATGGATTTCATTGATTTAACGCCACAAAATCATATAGAGAAGTGAATTAGCCTAATCTTAAGCAGTTACACCCTTGAAAGACTTAAGGCTTAAAAGATCAATACATAAAACTGTGGTTCAGTTCGAACCTCTTTGGTGTTGGAAGTCAGTCTTTTTGACATTAGCTGACTCTATAAGATAATAGTGGCTCGTGATCTACACAGTTGAAGCAGGAGAGAAGCTAAACAGGCACTAAAAAAAACATAAAGACTTTTTTGCAGAGAATCAGACCCACAGCCTCTATACAAAAACCAATCTGTAAGGTTGCTGTGCATGTCGGAACATTGTTAGGCTAAAAATAGTGTCATATGCATCATACGAACAGTGAACATACATTAACCCTAGTATTTCCTATACATTTTTTCTCAGTAGATGTCATCAACTTGTTTTCTCCAGCATCAGCTTCTTATTTGCACTTCAAGTAAATCAGTGGTAAACACCTAAACATATGTGTGACTGTGACTCAAAACTAGACGTAATCTACACATCTAACTCTGGTTCTGTGCTGTGAGCGTGGATGGAAGATAGCTCCTATACCAAACGCTGTGTCTGTGCTGCATGGCAGTGAGATGACTAAGCATGAGGCCTGCTGCCTGTGGCACTGTGCAGACATGTTCCATTCTGTCAGACCTTTGCAGCACATAGGCAACATTTCACACGGTCCCCCAACTGTCTGAAGCCAGTGGGAACTTCAGAGGCTCTGCTGACAGCCTGCAACAAGCAATCATTCATTCTCCAACTGCAACATTTCACTCGCTTTTAAATTGTACCTTCATTTTTCTATTAAAACCTCAAAACAAATATGTATTACACAGGCACTTTGCAACATTAGGACTTTATGCATTTTGATTTTAATAGACAGATAAAAGGGAAAATGTAAGTAAATGCCTGGTCTTGGTGAGAAAACAATCCACATACTTAGCATCACATGATTAAGGGCACTTTTTCCTGTTTTTGATGGTCTATTAGAAAAAAAAAAGTGTTTGCACTGTTCTTTGTGAGTGACTCAGTGTCAGGAAAAATGAACACTGAGTCCTATTGCAGGTATTTCCCCCCAAACAGTGAATATCAAAGCTAAGCATTCTCTTTAAACCAGCCCCCAGTATCATTCAGAGCGTTCACAGTGTGTGTGGTCTAGAGTGAAAACCCACTATGTATTTTGAGTCTTCAACACCACCTACTGGTCTCTGGCAGAAAACAAATTGATATGAATATTGTGAGCTGGTGTGTGATCTGAGTTTTCCTGACAACAATGTTAAGTACATAATAGGTCACCTTTACATTAAAAACAAAAAAGTAGATACATGATTTCATACACAGTGCTGTATATCTTCCTAAAAATTCCTTTGATGTGATCTTCATGTTGATCCTGACTCGACCACCATTCCCCAGATGAATTTATCCTTCATCCACTCAGCTGGAGGATGCTTGCGGTTCTCCCTCTGGTTGCTTCTCTCTTCTGTACATTAACATGTATGCTGTCTGTCTGTGAATATAATAGCAGTGAGTGTATTAAGACTGAGATTAATTATTTAATTTCTGATATCTAGCAGTGAAGTTACAGACCCTCCACAACAGTGGCCACAAAAATGCACCCAGGATAAAGTCATTATTATGCATAAATTAAAATGTATAGTATTATATTATATTCCATTTCTGCTCTTAGGTTCTCCTAAACAACCTCTAAGTCTTACACACGGGAATGGATGTACTGCAGAAAAGGGGTGTTTAAAAACCAGATTAAAAAAAAAAGTAAATCTGAAGAAAAGGGTACTTAGAATAGAATAGAATATAACTTTATTGTCATTGCACATATTTCAGAGCAACTGCTTAAAACAAGTGAAATATTTGTCCATGCAACAAGATCATTTCACTTGACAAGATTTTTGAGTTAAGATTGTTGAATCTAGAAATAAGCATGTCTACAGAAGTATGAACACTTAAAAAATTAACTCTTACGACAATATAAATTATCTAACACTTAAAAATATATGTTGGGTTGTTTTTATGTTGGTAAGAACCAAATAATTGGCTGTGTGCTTCTTAAAGCTGTGACAGTAAATTAATAATGGAACTAAGAAAATTGCAGTGTAGGATCAGCTGTTGTCAAACAAGACAAGTTTTGTTTCCCCTTTTTGAAGCGTTCAGAAGTTTAAAAGCCCTAATGCCTAAAAGACAATCACTTTTACTGAGTACAATAAGGCTTTGTCTTAAGATCTCAATAAATCAGGAGAAAAAAGGTCTACAATGTCTGCAGAGTCCAAGCTTTTAAGGCCTTTACATGTTATCAATAAAAAAAACATAATTTAACTCTAAAAGCAAGCAGGGGCCAGTGTAATCAGGGCAAAATGGGACTCATATGTTATTGGCTCTACTAATTGCTGAAGGCATGGCAGCTGCGTTCCACTGTTATTCAAGGTGATACATTATTTATCAAATCTGATGCAGTTAAAGTGAAATTTTCAATGTCACAACACATTAACATAAATAGATATATACCTCAGCACAGGTATTTGGTATTTCACCAAAGATCTCACTCAAACTATGTGCACAGCTGTTGAAGCACTTATGGTCTAAAAACTGTTGTATTCTTAAGCTTTAGGTTTTCAAACCAAATAAACTTTGCTAGTTAACAAAAAACAAAATCCATAGTACTGCATGTACTCTTTGGTATTCCAATATCCTTGAGCATCATTTTCAGAGCACAGAACATGCAGAGAAATTCACATGCAATTAATATGTTATTGTTAATGAATATCAGTTTACCCAGAACTTGGTCCTCCATACGCTGTCTGCACTTTTTTCCAGGAAACCTATGTGTAGAAGCAAATCACATATTTGTGTGAAACAGAATTTTACTAAATATAATAAAGAGATTTTACAAAGTGCACAGTTTTATGTGAACTGCAGCATCTATCTAATATAACACGATGGAAAAGGGATCTATTCCTTGTGGTTAATTATGACAAGTCTTCATTAATTAGTTTAATAACTCCAGAACCAGAGAAGAAGCACATGAAAATTAGAGGATATTGTCAGTTGTTGTACCTCCTCTACACAGCTGTCATTAGCATGGTACCAGGTTCCTCTGTGACGGACGAAGGCGGTATAGTGTCCCATCACTGCAATACCTGAATGCACAACAACTGCATACAGGGTGTAAGTGCAGCCATTCTATAAGAACAAATCAGTAGCTTTTAGAAAACAAATATATATGGTGTATATAGATAATCACCAGAAAATTTGTACCTGGACAAAATTCGTGGAGAATGCTTCTTTAACCATCTCTGAAAGGTCAAGAGTTTCTGGAAATGTCACCTTACAATCTAGTTTGTGTGTGAATCCACGACTATTTCTAAATCGCTTCAGGTGCATACACAGGACAGGAGGCAGAGAGAGCAGCTTGACACCCTTGAAGAGAAGAAAATATGTCAACTCTATTGGTTTTTATTGTATATAAGCACAGACACAAAATCTCACCTGTTTAGATGGAGTCTTCCTCCCACATTGTGCACAAAAGCAACAATTTATGCCTTTGAGCTCATGATGCTCAAAGAAGGATTTCATGCATTCTCCCTGAAACAATAAATGCCATTTCAAATTCAGGCTCAGAGATTCCAGTAATTGTATAAGAAAAAACAAAACAGACAAAACAGAGACTGCACCAGAGAACTGTCGAATTCCTTGATATGCAGAGGCATGCTGAGCAGATAGCTGGTCTCAGTTTGGACAGAGGAGCATTCTAAACACTGTAGGTGGGTCTCCACTGAAATCTTGTACAAACTGCAGATCTGTAAAGCCTTTGTGGGAAATCATATGCAAGTGAATATGCTGTCTATGATCCATTCACTGTTAAAAATAGACAATACATATGATTAGACACCAACCAGAGACTTGTCATCCATCTGCTGCTGGATGCACTTCAGAATGAACAAGAAGACCTCATCAGCATCATGTTGAGTGTTAACTGCAAATGATCAAAAGCTGTTGTTTGGTGAATAATACCCAACATATGACATTTATGGTGGACATGTGACCCTTACGTCGAACACTGTTTCTGTCCAGACAGTGTAGGAATTCCCGATGACAAACAGGCTGATGGCGATCCCCCTGCATGACTGCAAGGACTCGCTTTAGCTGCAGAGGGACATTCCGATCATCTGCTTTCACACCATCTGCCTCCCACCTTGAGCAATTCATACATCTTCATTAATCTGAACTTTTCCAACCATAAGTTCTGTGGTATTCACACATCAGAAGCTCCAGATACGTACCTATCTAATAGGTCTACTAGTTCCCCAGTAGCAGAGAAAGTCTGGAGTAAAGTGTTCACACAACAGGACAGATGATAGTTGGAGAGGCCTCGCATCCCTGTAAAAAAAAATCATCAGAAAAGGTCAAATAATTCTATCTCTGATCTTTAAACCAAATCTCCTACCGATCATCAGGTGCCCACTTCAGTGCACAGGCAGCACTCTATTTATCCTGAAGGAACTAAAAATCAACCATCCACCTAATGTAAGCAAAAAATGTTTGCTTTCAGTGCCACTGCCACTGCTGTATACATGAAGGATTTATTGGTTGTAAAGACAAAAATAATGGTATTTGACTATAATAATATATAGGAGTCGCTGAAATGAACGGAACCACAAACTACTGTACTGGACTGTTAACACAGAAACTATAATTCAGCCATAACAGTGGGTCTGAAGAGCATCTGGACCTGGGAGGAGACCCATAGAATGTCAGATCAAGAAAAGGAAACATCAACCAAAATATATAGTCAGTCTTGAATTTATATCATTTTATATCCCTTCCTTCAACAGGCAGTGTTAAATAGGGTAAACAAACAGTGAAACAGATGACAGTTTTCATAAGTGTAACACATCCTGCAGAACTACACAGATGCTTGTACAGAACATGTTCTACTCACCACAGGACTGGCGCCTCGAGGAGAAAACATAATGGATGAGCCTTGACATCTGTCCCGATTCTACCGTATTTACCGCTAAGAGGAAGACAACCAGGACGGTCTGTTACAGTAAAATTCTCCACACAATTCCGACACCTTCAGTTGAGTTTCGTTTTCAACGTTTTGTCGGAATCGAAACTTACGGGCCACCGTAGAAACACACGCGCACACAGGTGATCCTGAAGTGAAACACAGACGTGATCACACACACTTATGACCTCTGTATTTGTCACGTTCTACAGTTTTAAGGGTTTTTTCTTAAAATTGTTGTCCTTTTACGTTACAGTTTATAGTACTACAGTTGTTATTAAATCACAACAACCACACTTTATTTAATGACAGTGACAGTGTAGACCATAATCTGAACCACATAGTCTGTTACTAGGTTTGACATAGATTAACAAAATGAATTTGATAATCCTTTGTTCCTCACCTCTGAAACAAACTTCCTGAATACCTGAGGTCAGCTCAAACTGTCAGCTCATTAAACCAGACTGAAAACATTATTGTTTATGACAGCTTTCTGTTAAACTCTTAAATAATGTCTTTTAAATCAACTTTAAAATCACATTTTACTGCTGATGATTTTAATGTCAATTTTAATTTAAACTTTTGTTCTTTATATTTTATACCTTAACTTTCTCTTTTTATGCCTCTCTTGTGACATTTCTATGTTTTATGTAAAGCTCTTTGTCGTGTACATGAAATGTGCTATACAAATAAACTTGCCTTGCCTTGATTATTAACCCTTCTCTATTCCTTGGGGTCAATTTGACTCCATTCTGCTGCCTTCATCTATGGCAGAGGTCACCAACCCTGGTCCTTGGTAACCACTATCCTGCATGTTTTAGATGTTTCCCTCTTCCAGCACACCTGACAGTCATTCTCATGCTTCTGCAGAGCTTGACGATAGGCTTATCATTTGAACTAGGCGTGCTGGAAGAGGGATACATCTAAAACAAGCAGGACAGTAGCCCTTGAGGACCAGGGTTGGTGACCCCTGGTTTATGGGATGTGGACTGGTAAACCGTTTTATCATAAATCTGTGTTGTATGGTTATTTGTCATGTTCAACTATTCACAAAAGATAGCTCAGTGAGACACTAAAACAAACTTACTTATTTATTTGGTGTTGCTTCAATATGAACAATATGCATACATAGCCTGCTCATGTACACTGCAAAGATAAAGGACTTAAGCCATAATGAAACCACTCTTTATCTGAGGGACATATTTCCACTGTCTCACCAATGGATACAAAAAATATACGCCCACTTGTATGTTTTCCCCTAATTTCCTGACAAAAATCTTTATAAAATGTCAATTAAATAAAATATATACTGTAAAATAAGTGAATATATTAATGTTCACCTCCTTGGATGTGACTGACCTACTTCAAGAGGACCAGGTCATCCGTGCTAGTTGTCTCACAACTTTTGAAATGGAAATGTGTCTGAAGAAGTGAATGTGGTACAAAGACACCTGTGTCTGGAAGGTCCAGAAATCAGTTAATCTGGCTACAATTATTCCAGCAAGACATACACTACCAGTCAAAAGTTTGGACTCACCTTCTCATTTAAATAACATGACATGGACCACAGATGAACAATAAATACTCAGCATCACTGGGAACTCCGTCAAGACAGTTGGAAAACATTTCAGGTGACTACCTCATGAAGCTCATCGAGAGAATGCCAAGAATGTGCAAGTAATTAAAGCAAAGTGTGGCTAATTTTAAGAATCTAAAACAGAAAATATGCTTTGAGTTATGTCACACTTTTTAACTACATAATTCCATATGTGTTCATTCATAGTTTTGATGCCTTCAGTGAGACTCTACAATGTAAAGTCATGAAAATAAAGAAAAACCAGGTGAGTCCAAACTTTTGACTGGTAGTAAAAGAACACTCAAAGGAGCCCAAAAAAAGTATCTGAAAAGTACAAGTCAAGGGACAGATACAAAAAAACTTTGCTAAACACTCCCTGGAGTTCACTGAAATCCATCATTAAGAAATGGAAGGAATATGACAATTGCTAATCTACCTTGAACATCCCATCCTCACAAAGTGAGTGACTGTGTCAGAAGAAGACTAGTTGGGGAGGCCACAAAGACACCAATGACTAATCTGAAGGGGATCAAATCTTCAGCAGTTTAGATGAAAGTGTTCATTATGGTTCTTCACCAGTTAAAACTTTTTGGAAAAGTAGCAAAGAGGAAGCCACTGTTGAAGAAATGTCTTCGATTTCAACCAAAGATATATTGAGCTTTCTGAGACTCGTCTACATAGTCTTAATGCTGTGGTTGTGGCCAAAGGTGCATGTACTAAAAACTGACATCAACAGGGTGAATATTTATGCAATCACTTATTTTAGATTATATGTTTTAATTATTTGACATTACTTAGTAAAAAAAAAAAAAAAAGTTTTAAAATTGAATTAAAGTGGTTTGGGGAAATTCTTGTTAAATTATATTGACCATGATTCAATTTATGTAAGCAACCAAAGGATTAAACATATTTTTCATATGCACTGTATCTGCACTTATTTTGCTGAGAACCTAAAATAATTACTAATTGATACATTGATGATGCAATTACAAAATATAAAGCAAAACATGAATTAAAAAATGTAACAAAATGAAAACCACAAGAAATTGGAACATGCTGTGATGTTCAGTTTTGTTTTGTTTTTACAGTCCTTTGTTATGACTGAGAGCCTGATAGTATGGTGCAAACATGGCTCTCCACATCTGTCTGAGCAGTTGATGAAGTTTGGAAATCCACAAGAATGAAGAAGGAAGAGCTGCAAGTAAAACAAACAGAAAAAACAAATATAGTTAGTTGTAATTTTTAACATTTAAACAAGTCTAATTATGACTTATTAATACAATGCATGTTTTGTCCAACCTGGATCTATTCGAACTAACAGCATGTAAAGAAGAACAGCAACAAGACAGACTTTATGCAGTGGGAATGAACCAGAGCCAGTAACCACCAGTTTCCTGTAGAAAAATCTGAGCATGGCTTCCAGTTTGTGGAATACAGCACCTGTGTAACAGAAACAAGGCAGAGACTTGAACTACTTGGATTAATTATTTGTATTTACTTAAATATCATTATGGTAGACATAAAAACCTTGAGGTGAGGCTAAATGTGAGGGGATCACAGAGCTTTGGTTGCTTGTTGGATTCAGAGGGAGCTGGTGACTGTGATGCTCTTTCTCTTCAACAACATCCAGCGCCATCTGCCTCTGCTCTTCAGTAAATGCACAACTTCCAACGTCACCAATGATCATCTCTCGCGCCTCCTCTATGTGCCCAAGAGGTAAAAGTACATGCAGCAGGTACAGCTCTGCAACCGTACCAAACCCTGCTACTCTGCTGTTGGATGAGCAATGTAACCACACTCTGGCTGCCTCCTGAATCACTGCCAGCTCTTCCACTTTAGAATAAAGAAGTATGCTGCCAAAATAAGACAGACCAATATTAGAAAAAAGTTTGATATCTTTTTAGCAAACACCAAGTATAGAGGCATAAAAACATACGAAATGAGGAAGTTTCATCAAATCTCCTTGAGGTCCAAAAAACCCCCCAAAAGATTAAAGGTATTAAAGGAGTGATATTTTTCCTTATATGTGCAAATGTCATGACACAAGTAGTTATAAATGCAACAAATTAAGAAAGAATTAAAACAGACTGTAAAAATCCACTCAACTTTTGCCAAAATGAATATAAAGATAGCTTTACAGCACCTGGAGGGTGCTGCTAAAGTTCTCTAATTTTAGAGACCTTTAGCTATGTCTATCTGCAAACCAGCACAAACAGAATATCTGTTTAAAACAGATTAACAAGCAAGAAGTTAATGCAGTATCTGTTCCATTTAAATTGATAGTTTCTATTTCTAAGAAAACTTAGCCTTTACATTATGCAGCACGTTATATTTATATTCACATTACATTAATATATTTCTTACTTTATTGTGTACTTGCTATTTGTTTACTTTATGCTGCTGTCCTTTTGTTGTCTGGTTGTGAGCAAGAATCTGGAGAAGTGACACACAATACATTTCGCTGCACGTTGTACAATGTATGATTGTGTACGTGACGAATAAAGCTCAGTTGATTTGATTTGATGTCCTGCTATTTGTGGATGTGTATGCCTGGTGCTACTCACCACATCTGCATTATTTTAGCTGGTATTTTCTCATGGTGCTCGTATTGTTGAAGGACCCAGGAAAGGACATCGTGCCAGTAATTCATCTCAGCCAGGGCCTGAATCCCCAAGATGCAGAATCCAGCTTTTAACTCTGCACACCTAGGAAGACACAACATCACGGACCTGAACAAATAGTTATTCAAGGTGACTCAACAAAATGTCAGCTTCAGTCTTTCACCTGTTGTCTTCTTGCTCCATATTGTAGAGACTCTGAAGGGCTTTGTCGCAGGTGTCAAAAGCTGCCTGAAAATCTTTGTGTACCATGAGTTGTTCTGCAGCTGTGTCCAACATGCTGAGCATCGGAGTTAAACTTGAAGGAGGTGGAGGGCTGCAGAGTGTGGTGAAACTATTTGACGTGTTGCTCATGACTTTAAAAATACGAAATATAAAAGTAAGAGCCGAAGAGAAAACTAATTAGAATGCTCCGAGTTTTGTGTGGAATGGTTGTACTAAAAGTCAAATAACCGTGTTTCGAGGCTTGAGATGTACATCTCCATCTTGTTTACAGTGCACGAACACACTTCCGGGATTTAGAGTAGTAGCCAATCAACAATCACGTTGTTTAAACGTTGTACGCCAACCAATCATTTTAGAGTTTCTTCAGTATCATTTTTTAACCTCCCCAGACTGTAAACACGTGTACAAGCTAGCGTATGTTCCTGTAGGTCCACGGAGATTTTTCAGCATTTAGTTTAACATTCTGTAAGTCACATTTATTGTTTGCGATTTAGTGGCAAATTCTGTTGTAAGTTACTTTGTAAAATTACCTCCGTTTTAGTGTATAGTTTCATGTGCAGTGTCCCACATTGCCTCTTGGTTAGCTAACAAGCTAGCAAATTGTTTACCAGCCGCACACGTACTTTAACCTAGCTAATTTGGGAAATTTAATACAGTTGTGAGATTGCCTGTATAACGGTCTGTTGTTTTTCGGTAATGACAAATATATTGTTGGGGAGCCATTTGAAGCCTTTCCAAAAGTTTTCTAAAACTGCATTTGTAGCAAACATGAGGCTTTTCAATCATTTTTTTCAGTGTCTTTAGAATGCACAAACACTGGAATCTTAATAACACGACTATACAAGTGTTATGTTAATATTTTTTGTGTATTTGTATTTCCAGGACATTCCTAAAATGGCAAAAAGTCTAAGAAGCAAATGGAGGAGGAAGATGCGGGCAGAGAAGAGAAAGAAAAATGCTCCTAAAGAATTGGCCCGACTTAAACAAGCTTTAAGTAAGGATAAGAAAGGAGAAGCTGTCATGACGGACATGGAGGAGATCGCCACGGTGGTGCCAGCCGACAAGATCAAGAAACAGCCCGATGTTGAAATGAACGAAGAGCCAGATGGTAAGTGAGGAGTTGACAACGTGGTCTTGAAGCACTGTCCATGTGTAATAGATGTAGTCACATTATTTTTGCTCTTCTTATCTGTCTGCCATAATTTATATTTTATAATAATTCTATATTAGATTAGTATTAAGAGTTTTAAATCTGTAAAGGTTGTAATTCATACATAGGTTCTGGAAAGTGGTGGTGTGTGTAGTACATAAGGGGATTTGTGAAGAACTAATGGCAGAGAAGTAAAAATAGGAAGAACCATTGTTACTATAATGTTTCAATGCCGTATTGATAATTATTGTTTAGTGGCATCACATCACAGAAAATGTTGCACACATGTTTATGGTTTTGCCTTTTGCCCCTAGATGGAAGAATGGAAATGGACAGCAAGCGCAACAAGAAAACTCTGTTGAATGAACATGGACAGTACCCTGCATGGATGAGCCAACGACAGGCCAAGAAAATGAAAGGCAAACGGACGGCGAAGAAAGGTGCATCAGGCAAAAAGAAGAAGGGCATTGCCTGGTGAAACAGGAGAAACTAACTAAGACCTTTACTTTGCCTTCAAGACTTTTCATGCACAAGCCTTGGCTCACTTCATGAATTCTTTATTTTTACATGATAAAGTGGACTCTGCTGTTGAATCTCATTCTGGTCAGCGGATGACAATATGGTTGCACAAAAGAACCTGCATCTGTTCATTAATTCACTACAGGAAAATGTTTGCTCTTATGGAGCAACAACTCAGCTGTGGATTCAGGATATGTTAAAAGAAAGTGAGACCAGTGCAAAAATGTGTGATGCTTCTTTGCAGTGAAGGTGAGAAAAGGGTGGAACTTCCCACACTCATCAAAACATTCATTTACAGTCTTGCTGTGTTGACTGTATTTTGGTATATTTCTTTAGATGTTTTGTTTCACAATGTAAATTGCAGTACAATAAAAAAAAAATTATAACCTTCAAATGACACGTTTTCCTGTAGAATATTTTATTGACTCAAACTAGGTCATTGCAGTTGTGTGTAAAGAGTAAATCATTTCCTCGATAATACAGGTATTGCAATAGTTTTATTACACTTGGAAAAAAAAGTCATTGCCACAGACCCTAAGGAAGACATTGGAGTAAATAGGATGAAATTATCAGCCATTCTGATATATTATGCATTTGTTGAAATCCTCTCCCAAACAACCTAAAGGTTATCAGAGATTCAAGTGAAGCATGTGTACGACCTTCTAGGAATCATAACCCCTATATCAGCTCAACATAAGCTGCTGGGAACAGACCAACTTGTCCATGACATTGTCCCTTCCACCAGCCTTCATCAACCATCTCCACATTGGTGATGATATCGTCAGGGTTGAAGGAGATCTCGTCATCAGCCTCTGTGTGATAAGGAGACTCAAAATGTCAATGTTTTTGTACATGTTAACGATCATAATATTAAAGTTCTGAAGAAGTGTCATACCTCCTTGATAGTCATAAATAGCTTTAGCTCTCAGGCCCCCCGAGAGGTCTTCATAGTCATTCTCTACAGCTGCAAAAGAAAACAATGCTCAGTATTTTTTGTGGAACATTTCTATGTAATCTAGGTCCTTGGAGACTAACCTGATGGTTCAGCAAGGTCTTCATATTCTCCATCCTCCTCCACTTCTTCTGTCCTCTCTGGTAATGGTGGAGCATCCATATCAAAGAAATCCTCACTGCGTGGAGGCAGGGCAGGAGGCTCATCATAGTCTGGTTCATCCTGGGCACATCACACAGAATATGTCTGATTTTAGGATTTTGGAGATAATTGTGAAGTATTTGAAAACAAAAGCCTTATTTGAGGCATATGTGTGCTTGTAGTGTTTTGTTTTCTCATGTATGAAGAGACCAAAATAATGGCCAATTTTTATGAACAAATCTGCAATCAGTTACCCCTCATTGGCCAGAATATGTTTGAATATTAGACTAAAAAAAAGAAGTACTGCATCTGGTTGTATGCAGAGGTGGGTAATCCCAGCTCCATAAAGTAAAAGTCCTGCCATGTATTGGTTCCAACCTGTTCACTTTCCACAGGTGATTCCACTGACTATCCCTTCATCTACCTGGATGAGCAGTTGTGCTCATCTAAATGGGCTGGTTCAGTGAATGGTTGTAACAAATACATGGCAGGACTTTATGGAGCTGGGAGTGCCACCTCTGGTTGTATGCGTCTTCATTGTCAGATACTATAGCTTACTTTGATGTTGCATTCACGACACTTTAAAATTGTCACTAAGGCAGGAAATGTATTAATTACATCTTTATGCTGCTTTTAACGGGGATAAATGGACTTTGCTTTGATTAGAGCATCTTACCTCTGGCTCTGGTTTTTCTTGAATCTCAGGAATACAAGGGTGACTTTCTTCTGGCATGTTATACACTGGCATTACATCTGGGACAGATGGAGGTGAAAGAGGTTCCTCCTTTCTGCTACTTTCCTGCAAAAAAACCCAAAAAACAATAAAAGTCCAAATACATATCTAAAGAAAACTGGTAAAAGTAGAAACACTGACAGCTTTTCAACGCAAGTAAAACTTTTTCTCAAATAATAGTACAAAATACAAGCCTTGAAGTGTACTTGATATGTAAAAGGATTTTTACATTTCAGCTTTCTGTGTAGGACTGCTGAACCTCATATCATCCTTGACTGTAATGATTCTCAGTTTCTTGGACATTATGTTAGAGACTACACCTTTTCTTTGAAGCTAAGTCTCCATCACATGTCTGTTTTTTATGTTGTTGCTGTTTTTTTTTTTTTGTACATCTTTTATGATGCCCTGCTATATAAATCCAGGAGCTTTCTTTGTTTTTGTTGTGTTTTACAGTCCCAACCATGTAGGCTGAAAGTAGTCTTGATGTTGGAAAGGCAGTCTACAATACAAATAGCCTTAAAATACATTGAGAACCAAGCACAATATCTGATATACATATCTGTGTTCAAATTTACAGAGTAAATGTATAAAGCAATCAGAAAACTAAGTACACTGGTAAAATCTGTTCAGTAACAAAGTATTTGTACTTTAATTTCCACCTCTGTTATTTCTCATTTTCACCATGCTTTCCTTTTGGATTTAACTCATTAGTAGTTGGATGATACAGTAAAGCATTGGGAAAAATGTACATACAGGCTTTGAAAGGCTGCGTCTTCTCATAATGTGTTACCTGCTCTCTGCGTCTGGCCTCCTCTTGCTCTCTCTTTTCTCTGGTTTGTCTCCTGGCTCGCTCTTCTTCTGCTTTCTTCCTGTTCTCATCTTCTGAGGCTTTAGCCATGCTCTCAAAGCGTGCCTTGAGTTTATCAGCACCTGCACTTGCTGCACAACACAGATAGCAATCAAAATTAATACAATGCATTTGCAAAGCTCTCTCTCCAGTTTTTAATCACAGAAATCTGAGAAACTACTTGGAGTTTTCCTTTTGGATTTTTCTCATCTGTAGTTGAATGATACAGTAAAGCTGTGGGGAAAATGTACATACAGGCTTCGAAGGGCTGCGTCTTCTCATAAGCAGAGGTAGGAGAGTTCATATCTGAGAAGCCAACTGCACTCTAGAACACAATAAAAGAGGGACGTGTTGAATGGTGCTCGACTAATAAACTTTATGTCATACAACCTCGCATTACAGGCAAAAACATTTACTAAGACTTTACTGTTTTCCTCCAGACAAATTACAGCCAAATCAATTACTAGACAACCATCACGAAAACACACAATCCTAACACTGACCTTATCCATGCGGTCTGTTTGTACTCCATATCGACCTCCAAAACCTGATGAATAATCTAAACACAGATGAACTGGATTAGTGTTATGTCCTCTGATAAAATGAACATAAACAGATCTAAGTGTTTTCTTACCTTTTTGTGACTGGTGTTTCTCTGTCTCAGCTTTATACTCATACCCTAAGGCAGATTTGTCTACCTTTTCCTTTTCAACTCCATATTTCCCCCCAAATCCCTTGGAGTAATCTGGTGGAAAAATAAATAACAGTGAAGAAAAGGGCAAATAAACACGAGGAAAACAGAGTCAGGAGGGATTTTTACAACCTTAACTCACCTTTTTGTGACTGGTGTTTCTCTGTCTCGCCTTTATAGTCGTACCCCAGAGCTGCTTTATCTACTTTCTCTTTCTCCACGCCGTACTTTCCTCCAAATCCTTTGGCATAATCTGACAGAATAACAATAGCAAGATGAAGCAAATGTCTCCCAAATAATGTCAAAATTGACCGGTGCTATCACTTTAACTCACCTTTTTGTGACTGATGCTTCTCTGTTTGACCTTTATAGTCGAAGCCCAGGGCAGCTTTGTCCACCTTGTCCTTCTCCACTCCATACTTTCCTCCAAACCCCTTGGAATAATCTGAAACATTCCACAGACACTCATTTAGGTTCCAAAGCAGGATCATTGGACATATAAAGATAGACAGATGACCTACCTTTCTGTGATGCATGTTGTTGGACCTCTCCTTTATATTCAAAGCCCATTGCAGACTGTACAGGTAACAAATGCAATGAAAACATGTAAGGTCTGTAAATAGTCTTTTTTTTTCATGTGTAAAAGAATTAAAGTCATTCTCACCTTATCCACACGGTCTTTCTGAACACCAAATTTCCCACCAAACCCCTTCGCTGCATCTTTCTGGGATGAGTGTTGGTCAACTTGTGCCACATAGTCATGCCCCTTAGCCATCTTTATATAAGTAGAGGATACAGCGTAAAGAATAAATGAAGCAGCAAATAACAGAAGAATATCTTCATATTTTGACAACAAACCTTATCCATTCTGTCCTTCTCCACTCCAAACTTCCCTCCATATCCATAGGATGCTTTGGGAATGTCTTCCTTTTGCTTCAGCTGCTCATGCTCCGAAGCAACCTTTTGTCTGAGTTCTGCAACACTAGGAATCACACATGGGTAAAAAAAAACCTGACATCGACAATCAAAACTATGGACACGTGGACTACTCACCCTAGTACACAGATTAATATTAGAATAAGAATTGCTAAATGATAAGATTATTATCACTAAGATCATTACACACCAATGAATAAAATATTTATTTTCTTGCATTGAAATTCATGATCTGGTTGATTTAAAAACTGCAAAGATAATGTGCAAAGACAAAATCATTTACTAAAACGCTTACTTCCTGACGCATTCCAGGCTTGTTTGAAGTTAAAGACTATTTCTATTCTGTTTTGCTGAGCTACAACTCAAAGAGCTCCAGCTTCCATGATGTCACAAGTTAACTCAGTCACTGCCATCGATGAGTTTTGGCATCATTTCAAAGCCCAACGTTGTCTGCCAATAACGTGTTTTGGTGTCAGTCAGCTTTTATTGGGGGGGTTGCTAGGACACGACCAACTTTGAGGAAGTATTTAGCGTTCAGGTATTTTGTGGCGAAACCACCCTGTATTCTAAGGTCAATAACTTGAGAACCAAAAAAGCTGGAAACAAAAATTTTTTTCCACATGAAAGAAGAGACTTTACACTTTATTTTGATGGGTGCCATATTTATGTAGTCCTAGAACTC
>JAQQZY010000005.1:19372267-19387265 GCA_030068375.1 Ostorhinchus rueppellii
AGTCAAAATGCTCTAAAACACCTGGCAGTATGGGGGTTTCTGTTCTGAAAACGCCTGGCAGTGAATGAGTTAAAATCCAGCCAACAACTTTTAGTCAGTATAGTTTTCCTTGTAATTTTTTAATATTTTGTTGTTTTTTCCTCTCCATTAACATTCTCAGCAGAGTCTGAAATAAACTACTACTACTACGACTACTACTATTATTATTATTATTATTATTATTATTATTAACAACAACAACAATAATAATAATAATAATAATAATAATAATAATAACAACAACAATAAATAATAATTAAAGTGCAGCATGATTTGTTCAGTCTGTTAAATGTCCTAAAATCAATTCAAATCCTTGTGAAAGTATCAGTGCAGAAGCAATGGAAAAGTGGCAAATAAATATTTAGTATTTTAGTATTGTAAGTGTCAGTAAAAATGTTATTTAATTTTTTCAGTGTTATCATTACAAAACATAGATGCACTGTTTGCACCACCTTTAACCAAACCAGGTAATTCATATGTAATCAAATTAGATTTATTTACTAACCATTAAACCATTAAATATATGGGTCTATGATATATGAAGATTTTAGCATACTAATGTTAAAATAACAATAAAAACTAAAAAATATTGGAAAGGGATGTTAGTGTTTGTTCAGCTAGGTGCTCTTGGTTTAAAAAAAAAAAGATGCATGAGATGGCATGAGTGTGATTTGTCTTAAAATGAATTTACTTCCTCAAAACATACTCAACATTGATACAATAATACGGAGTGTTTAGAAATAAGTAAGGTATTTGCTTTTCTTAAATATAAATACAATCCTGAATTCCTGTTATTAAATAAATACACAAACATATTTTGTTTGTTTTTATTTTAAATGATTGCATATAACTAAATACATAAACTATTTTTTTAAAAATGTATTTTGTAAACTGAAAAAATGCTGTTGGAAAAAACATAGGTGTCAATGACGCAGTTGTGAATACGGAAAATAGTGTTTGTGTCAAATATAGTCAGCACACAGTTAGTTGTCATACGTCAGGTGCAAAACAGAAGCTATGAAAAGAAAATCAGTGGAAATCTCATCTTATAAATAAATGCAGCAGTACAGTTTGTGCAGTCTCACGGTGTCAGCATGCTGGTTTTAATCTTACTGTCAAAGTGTCATAATTCTCTATTAACCATATTAGGAGAGACTTGCTGCCTGAGCTTCTGCTCTGCTCCACTTCCTCTTCCTGTTGCAGAACTGCCTCTGACCTGCCTCTCTCTTCACCTTCCTTTAAATCTTTAATCTGTCACATCATGAGGCAGGTTGTGAACATTTTACCTGATGTGTTCTTTACGTCCCGAACCCTCGATGGTCTTGGCTCCCCACCTCTGTTCCTGCTCTGTTATGTCATTCTGAAAAACAAAACGGCTGATAATGAACCAGTAAATCCCACAAAATAAGTAACAATCAACTTCAGAGTTGATGCACCAAGCATATATCACCCACAGTGAATGAAATTAATGTGACAGCACCTCAAAGTCAGGATCTGTCTCCCAGTCGTCCCCATCTGAAGCCACCTTCATGCTCACATTATGACCCACTACTGACTTCCACATCTGCTGAAATAAAACACAATGAGTCACATGGACAACATTCAGTACAGGATTTAATTCACATGTATTTATGTCATTATCACATCATCTGTACATTTATGCTAAAAATAAACAAAAACTAATGTGCAACCACTTCAGCTGCAGTCCCAAAAGAGGAAGTTATTTACAACATGAAGCTCCATTTCCCCATCAAAAACACACTTTGGGGTTTTACTTAAATTTAAAAAAAACAAAACAAAACAGAAAATATGAAGAAACTTGGATCCTAACTGCATATGCTTAAAGTTAGTTAAGATTTCATATGTAAATATGCCTAATTAATTCCAAGTTGAGGGAGACATATTAGGAATGAGCACGTTAACATTTATCATGTTCATACACTGCAACATATTTTACTGTCAATATTAAACGTTTAACTATTGGTATATAACACTAAAATGAATATACATTTTGTTTATATTTTAGCATGTGTCAAGTCACGTAAGAATGTAAAAATGTAAGTTTAGATAAAGGCATGTGTCATAACAGTGGACGGACGTCTGGTAAAAGCAACTTCCTTATTGAACTTTAAAGATAAAAATTAAAATGCATAAATAAATAAACAAATAGAAACCAAGAGAGAGAAGATACTTAGAGGACGTATTAACACTACCTTTTGGTTGTCAGTGGAAAATGTCCGTGTTTGGTCGATAAAATCGGAAAGTTGTTCACAGAAGTTGTGGCAGTTTCAGGGAGTCAGATGAGCGGTACGGGAGCGTGCATCTGTCAGGCACACGGTAACGCGCACGGGTGTCAACAGCGATATATTCAGTTTTAGAGACTGAATGAACCACAGCCCCACACAATGAAAACCACACTGCATGTATTAAAAGAAAACTGAAAATGATGAGTGAAAAACGTTGGGGGTTGCGGCACATTTACATAACCTGTGAGACAAAATTGTAAATCATTAAGTATTAAAATTGCGATCTTTAATCCCTTGATTTCACGACCTGTTTGGTCTTCTTCTTGTTTTTGTTTTTTTTGTTTTTGTATGTATCTGTTTAAAAAATCCTAGATAAAAAGATTTTTTTTAAAAATGAAAGAACAGAAAAAACGGGGAAAAACAGAAAAAAATACAGCAAACATTTTTTAGGGGCACAAATATAACCATAAAACATGAAAAAGCGCCATTAATGTTTCAACGCCCACATATTTAAACGTATACTTACATTTTTTTAGTGATGTGTTGAGATATTAGTTATTGCATAAACCCAACACTAGGAGGCAGACTCACCCAGCTTTTTACCAGATAAAGTGAAACGAGACAGGAACTCAATGGACTAATAAAATATTAATAAGGATCGAGCTCATTTCTCCTCCAAGGCCCCACAGTCTCAAAGGTGAACCTGGAAACACTAAATGATGTTATGATGATCAGAGGTCAAAGGTCACTGCCACCTCAAACAACACTGAAAATAATAATAAAAATAATACTAAACATTTATGTGCATGTTCTTAGGTGTCTTTGATAACACATCTTCAGCTGTAACTCAAAAATTCACACAAACCTATCACAGGTAAAAATAAATAAATAAATAAATAATTTAGTGATGACATTTATATTTCCAAAGGATGAAGTTCATTTTCTCTGTGACATCATAATATTTAGTAAAAACACTTTTCTGTCCATTTTTACAACACCTTAAACCTGGATCAGTCCATATGAAATCACACATGACCTCCACTGATTTGATTCAATGATAATGATAATGATATCAAAATTAAGTTGAAGGACAAATTCTTCCTGATAAAGATTTGTGATGTTTATTCACTACAGAAACTGAATATTTTGTTCATACATAAATGCAGACATACTCATTCCTATGGTAGAATTGCTTTTATGGACCTTTCCATTTTTAACATACCATGAATCACACTATTTTATTTATTTCAGAAGAACACCTTAGAATTCAATGAGAATAGAATTAAAACATTTTAAAGATCTGATGTGCTTCAATGTGGAGACAGAACAGGCCAATGGTTTGCATCTCAAACAATTAAATATAAAGTGACCCTCGAGTCCATTAATATAAAGTCTTTAATTTTAAAGGCACAAGAAAAACTCCATTTGCCCAAAAACTTGATTATGAATCTACATGTTGTCTGCTCTTAGCCACAAAACATTAGAACTTCATCCCTTTATCTCCTTCTCAGGGGTTTTTCAATAACTCCATGGTCACATTGGTTGAACTCGGTGACAATAGTTCCGTTTAAACTGTAAATATACAGTAAATATTTTGGCTACAGGTTCATCATACTTCATGTAAAGTGCAGTGTTTTGTGTATTCATCATCTATGGGCTGCGACAGGCAGCAATGCCAGGTGGGAAATTCCACCTACCTGTTTATCAACTCATTAAATTCTGCACAGAATCACAAAATAAAGTTTGTGTTCACTAAGGTGTAATTTGGCAATATGCAACTATATGTACTATGCACCTGTGAATTTTTTTTGCAGACGTTGAAGACATATTGCACCATAGAACAACTGAAAATTTGATGCATGTATCATGAAAGACTAAAAAGTAGTAACTTATTAAACATGTTTTTTACAGTGAAATCAAAGCCCCACTGTCAAAAACTAGCAACTTGACTGAAAGGCATTAAATCTAAAATATTTATATATAATTGCTCTTTTTACTTATTTTTACTTTACAGATTTTTGATCGTGGCAAGTCTGCACCAAATAGGCCTACTGGTTAGAAAAAAGAAAAAAAAAGTTACTAGCAACTTCATTATGTATTAAACTATTGGGGTGAAAATGTGCTCCTCAAAAAGCCAACCATGTAAAAAGACTGAGACTAATATTTGTTCTATATAACCTAAATGACTGGCCTTGAGGCAAAAAGCTTTCATGCAGATATCACTCACAAATAAAAATACCCTTTTATTGATTTTAGTGTCAGCAGCAACAGTGATTACATCAGAAACAGTTTTACAGCATGGTTAAGACCAGCACTGGCTTGTGTGTCACAGGATGTTGCGCTTGCTGAAACGACAAAATCATTGATTAATGATAAACCATTTATTCCTAGTTACTGGATAAAAATGAGAAAAAGAAAAAAAAAATGTTTTAATTTGCTGGATTTAAATTAACATTAAGTGAACCCGAATTGACTGTGAATCAAACCCCTAACTGGCCAAAAACTCTGACACACGGAATAGTAAAATATTAATGTTCTAAAAGATCGGTCCCTGATCTAAACCACCAATACTTAAATTACACTTATTTTTGTATACAGCCCTTTTGAACAGTTATTTACAGCGAAAATGTATTTCAGTAAAGCCAAATAAGTATGTATGATGGGAAAAAAGAAAACTCCAGAGTAGTCGTTTTATCAACAGCAAGTAGTTAAATGAAGAATCATGATGACATAAATGTAAGTAGTAGATTATTTCATCATTAGTAGATATGAACAATAAATTATGCTACATCAAAGTAGTCAGTAATGGGATGGATATTATTAAAACCTACAGCCTCGGTCCTCAAACCATGATAACATGTCACCTGACTGACAACTTCACCTGTCAAGAAAGTCTGAATCTGTGCAACATAAACACGGACAGAAGGATGACTGGACATGAAACCTTCCATCCAGCCTCTAGGGACACTAATACATGTACATATGTACAGATAGAACAATAATGCTCCTTGATTTCGATAAGGGGAAAGAAAAAGACGATACACAGTAGGAATGTATGAGAACAGAAATTGCACTGTGCTCTTTGTTGGCATGAAATGAGCAGAAGAGGAAGAGTCTGGACGATAACAGTTGTGCCCTGCATCTCAAACCATTAAATATAAAGTGACCCTTGAGTCCATTAATATTAAGTCTATAATTCTAAAGGCACAAGAAAATCTCCATCTGCCCAAATACTTGATTATGAATCTACATGTTGTCTGCCCTTAGCCACAAAAAAATATAACTTAATCCCTTTATCTCCTCTCAGGGGTTTGTCAATAACTCCATGATCACATTGGTTGAACTCAGTGACAACAGTTCCCTTTAAACTGTAAATATACACTAAATACTTTGGCTACAGGTTCATCATACTTCATGTAAAGTGCAGTGTTTTGTGTATTCATTAAAAACATGGTTCAACTTGGGTTAGGTCGGTGTCGTCCTTCCATTTTTCATTCGTTCCTCTAACTCTGTGCCTCATTTCCAAAGTTTGCTTAAAGGGAGCTGTTTTCAGAGGTATCCGCCCAGGCACAGCAGCAGCAGGACGTGCACAGTGAGCAGATACAGGCTGAGCAGCAGAGGGGTACGCTGACGGGAACAGAAGGCCACTCGCAGCATCCGCATCAGGCCCGGACCACCTCTCCGAGTCTGTAAGGTAAGGAACACAAGGTTACAAGAAACATTTAGCCTATAAATCTTTATTATTATGGTGATTAAGATGATAAATGCAACAGAACATGATGTTAGTGGGTACTTACTCGTGTGACGGCTCCTTCTGGTGGCTCAATAAAGACAGCAGTCTCCGAGTGATCCCCTTCATGTGCAGAATGCCATTTAGCCGGGCTGTGACTGATGATAATAACAAATGTTAGATGTTATACTCTGGAGATCAATCAAATGTATCTAAGCTAAAAGAAAGAAACTGGGCAAGAAGAAGAAATGCTGATAAGTTCAACAGAAACACAAAAAAGCATGAGTTTCCTTAGATTCTTTCTCCAAACAAAGACAATAAAGCAACCAATATTTATATACCACGAGTATCCTGAACACTAAAAACAATGGAACACAATCTGATGACCTAAAGTGATTAAAGCATATTTTCATTTCTGGTTGATGCTCATATGCTTGTGTATACAGTGGGTTATCAACTGTCTAACCTTCTCAGCACATTATATATCTTTATGCATGTTTTCAGGTGGAATCTAGATGTGAAGTGATTGAAACCAAATGAATACCCCTCACCTCACTTTTCCCTACAGTGGATGTAAAAACCATGAAAAAAGGTAGTTTTTTGCATCACTGAGCACCATTCAGCCTATTTTAATTCAAATAGTCTAAGAGGACACAAGACTTTTATGTTTACTTTTACCTGTGTTTTCAGGCTGTAGAAACCTGCATGCGAGTTCTATATCTTACAGACTGAACATTTAATTTCAGTGTGGGATCAACATCATGTTATGTTTATTTTGTCTTTCATTCATACCGTTTGAGTCGATCCTGCACAGCCAGTAGCTGCTCCTCAGCAGCCATCCTCTGCTGAATTTCATCATCAAGCCTAATGTGGACAAAGGAACAAACATTACTGTGTCAGAAATAGTTCATACCACCCTCATTTCTCCATAAAGGCCATCAGCTTTTGGTTCATTTAATACCTCTGCTGTAGCTCTTTGACTTCAGCTATGTAGGTGTGACTCTCTAGCATGGTACTTCTCTCCTGTGGAGCACCAGGAGCACTGTCCACCTCCTCGGTTCCCTGTGACAAAGATTATTCACATTATGTCATCTTGAAATGCTACTTCATCCTTGTTCTGCTTTGTCTCCATAGTAGCTGTATTTTTATGTCTTATGTGTCCAGCATCCCATTAACTCTAAAACTAAAATCGCACAGAATAGAAACATTCCTTAGAACGTCCAACTGCCATTAATCAATTCTCAATGTGTTATGCATGACAAGTTAAAGAACTGCAAATAAAGCATTTTATGGAAATGTCTTTAGCACTTCAAGATTATTATCATTTCTGCACAATTCTTTTTCATCTTTATTTTTCAAAAGTGCTGAGCAGGTTTCTTACCTCCCTCTGATAGTGCTCCTGCTGAATTTTAGGTTTCTGGTTCCGAACTTCCTCCAGCATGGCACTAAGTTGGCGCAGCTGTTGGTCCCTCTCAGAGAGCGTAGCAAGTGTCTGCTGCTTCAGCTGCTCAGCTTGAGCCATCCAATCAATGCGTTCCAAACTAAAAACAAACACACACACACACACACACACACACACACACACACAAAACCCCACTCAAATTCACAAATAACCAAAAGGCTTGTCGTCATATTTGCATTAAAAACAAATAAATTAATTCAAATGACACTATTTTCCTGGATCTTCTCACCGTAGTGTTTCTATTTCGTGCTTGCCCACTTCCACAACCCTTTCTAGCTCTGTTATGACTCCCAGCATGTCTTCACTCTTCCTCTTCTCCTCAAAAAGCTCCTGGCTGACTTTAATCAGTTCTCCTGCTCCCAACCGAGCCAGCTCTGACTTCTGCTTCTTGATCTCAGAGGTTTGTGTTTGAAGCTGCTCCAACTGATAAGAAATTAGAAAGAAAAAGTAATTATAATTCCGTAGTTGTCAATAAAAACACCACCAACCATATAAGTATTAATAACTGAAAAAGCCCAAGTTGTAGTTATTGTTAAAGCAGTTACTCACCAGTCTTTCCCTGTCATTCTGCAGGGCTTGTAGTGCATTTTTCAGGCCCCACACTTCTCCAGTAGAGCCTCCAGGACTACTCTGAGCTGTGTGACCTCCTGCCTTGCTCAGCTCCTCCACCTTAAAGCTCAGTTCTTGGGCCTTAGAGACTGCCTGGTCCCTGCTGTCCTGCAGAGAGGCCATGGCTTTAGTAAATGACTGGTTCTCTGCCGTCAGCTGAGCTGTAACCTCTTTCTCTTCAAGCAGCTTCTGTTCGACAGCCAGCAGGTCTCGGGCCAGCTCTGCCACTCGCTCCTGAGCGCTCTCTGACTCTGTCCGCATCACACCTCCCTCCCATCGCAGCTCAGCAAGTTCTTTGCTCTTACTCTCCTGCTCCAGCCTCTCTCTATGTATGGTCTCCTCCAAACCTTTCACCTGCTCTCTTGTTGCTTCCAGCTGCTCCCTCAGCTTTTCAACCTCTGCCCCAGGAGCATCTATCACCTGTGAAGACTCCCTGCTGTCAACAGCCTGACTAAGAGTCTCTCTTTCCAATTTGCCTTCCACTTCGGCCTCTCTGGCTTTGCTAAGGTTCATCAGCTGGCTTTCCATTTCTTCGTGTTCCCTTTCCAGAGATACAATCCGTTCTCGCTGAGCTGCCAAAAGCTGTTTGTGCTGGGAGTCCTTCATGCTGAGCACTTGGTTAAGTTCATCACGGTAGCCATGGAGCTGAGCCGACAGCTTGGCCTTTTCAGCATACAGGTCATCTCTCTGGACCAGCAGAGAACGCAGCTCTTCCTTCAGACTGTTGTTCTCTCCTGCAGCCTCTTGGATTAGGCCATCTTTCTCCATCATTACCTGAGACACAAAATTAAAAGTAAATATGTAAATACCGAAACAGGCCTTAAAACACCTGTGATATAATCTTTTGTTTTATTGTACATTACCTGCAGGTGTTTCTCCTCCAGCTGTTTGTACATGTTGAGGACTCTGTCTCTGTCATCCTGCAAAGACCCCATGGCCTTCATGAAAGAGTCCAGTCTAGCTTTTCTATTGTTGCTCTCTTCCTCTCCCTTACGTAGCTTTTCTTCCAAATTGCGCATTTCTCCCCTTTTTTGCTCCAACTCCTTTTCTGCCTCCTGTGCCCTGCTGTCAGCCTCTCTTTTCGCATCCTCTGCAGCCTGGAACAAAAAACACACACACAAGAGATACAAATTATGCTTTTTTTCAATCTTTTATTATACATGAGGTTGTGGAACCCAGTATGTAGGACAGATGAAGAAATACCTGAGCAACAGCTTGCTCCTTCTCTCCCAACATTTCTACTTCTCTCTTTTCCTTCTCATTTAACTCTGTCTGCAGGTTTTCTGTCAAAGCTTTGGAGGAGCGCAGGTCGGTCTCTAGCTGCTCCACATTTAGACAAAGCCGCCTCTCCTCCGATTCTCTCTCCCTCAGCTCAATCCTGGCCTGATCAATGTCAGTCTGTAACTGACCCACAGCCTCGTCTAGAGCCCGAGTCCTCTGATGCAGACTCTCCACTTCATTTTTAAGGGTATGAGCTTCATTTTGTGCAGACATCATCTCAGCTGTCGTTTGCTTGAGCTTGTTCCTCTCCTCCTCAAGAGCAGCTTGGCTCTCACTAAATTTATTTTCCACTTCTTCCAATCTCAGCTGCCATTCTTTGTCTGCTTTCTCCAGTCTGAAATGACAAACATTTCCACATAACATTACATATTTGGAGTGTTGTACTACAAATTTAAGTCTAAGGAGAAGAAAAGAAAGTTACCTATCGAGTGAAAGCTGAAGGGCCTCTTTCATGCCAGATTCTTTCTGAAGCTGTTCTGCAAGCTCTTTGGCCCGGGTTTCAGCCTCCCGAACTTCAGCCTCCTTACCCTGTAGGGCACCATTAAAGCGACTTTCCCACTGTCGGGCCTCATCTAAAACTCTGTCTCGATCATCTTGAAGTGAGGACATACAGCGCGAGAAGGCAGCTAACCTCGCCAGAGACTCATCCAGACGAGCCTGCATCTCTTGTGCCCGTCTCTCAGCTCCTTCCACCATTTCTCTGGCCTCGAGCGTGGCTTCCTCTTCCTTTTCTCTTTCTCTATAAGCTTCTTCTAGCCTTAGTTCCATCTCCTTAAGCTCAGCTCCTAGCCTGAACCTCACAGAGTCCAGAGTTTGCTCCGCTTCAGCTTTCATCAAAGCCTCTCTCTCTTGAATTTTCTCTTCTAATGTTGTTTTGTCAGCTAAAGCCTGTCTCAACTGTTTCTCTGTTGTGTCCATTTGGGTTTTCCAGCTTGCCAGCTCATCTTCAGTCTTTTTCAAGTCAGCTAAGGTTTTGGAAATCTCCATTTGAGACTGTTCTTGCTTCTTGTGCAGCTCATCACGGCTAAGCTGCAGTGCTTTTGCTTCCCTACCCAACTCACTAATTCTCTCCTGGTACTGAATGCAGTCCTTCTGCATCTGACGAACCTCCAGTTGCTTTTCCCTCAACAATTCTTCTAACTGACGCGCTCGGCTCTGGCTGCCTTCTTTCACCCTCTGAGCAGACCGAAGCTGTTGTTCCAGCTCTCTTTGCTTTCCAGACTCAGCTTCAGCTTCAGCTCTTTCTCTCTGGGCCTGTCTCATGTCCTCCTCCAGCCTGGCAGCCCGGTCCCTCTCACTCTGAGCTTCAGCTTCTAGCTCAGCTCGCTCCCTCTCCAACCTCTCCACTACACGCTGAAGTTCTGCAAGGTGCTCTCGGTTGTCTGCTCCTTCTTGCTGATAACTGGCAATACTCCCATTGAGTTGTGCCAACTGGTTCATCAAACGTTCCTCTAAATTATCTTTCTCATTTTCAAGGCTTTTTAGGAGGTCTTTAAACTGGGTTTCCCTTTTTTCACCCTCTTCAATCAGGATCTTTTCTCTCTCTTTGGCCTCTTCAAGGCATTTCTCTAGAGGGGTCAGTAGGGTCACCTTTTCATTACTCACTTGGAGATCTTGCTCAAGAGAAGACAGTTCACTCTTGAGCTCAATCTCCCGTTGCTGCCACAGCTCTCTTTCTGCATTAACTGCTGCTTCAATCTCCTTCATTTTATTCTCACTGCCAGTCACTGCTGTTTTTTCCTCAGTAAGTTGCAAGTCTGTTTCGAGTGCAGTTTTTTGCTCATCTGGAGTCTCCGCTCGGTTTAAGTGTTTTTCTTCATTTTCATATTCACTGTCATTAGGCTCACTTTTCGTCATGATTACTGCTGATTGCTGGGCAGTAACAACCTCCTCTATAACAGCTGAAGAGCTAAGTGGAGTGGCCTGAATTACACTGATTTCCTCCTCTTTCTGGGAAAGTTGTTGCTGTAACTCTTTAACCTGATGACCTAAAGAGTCTCGTTCCTCTGCTGTTGTTTCTAACTCATCTTTTAAAGCCCACAGCTCTTCTTGAAGTTTTTTCAGCTCAGTTCTGAGTTCGCTGTCCTCTCGAGCTGTGACAGTCTTTTCCTGCAACTCTCTGAGTCTTTCATTCTCCTCCTCTAACTCTAATATTTTTTGCTGCTTTGTTTTGGCAAACTTTCTCATTTTGTCTTTCACTGAATCCACTTCTTTTTGTGCTTCTTCTGCCTGCTGTTCAGCTTCCTGCCTGGCAACTTCATGTGACCTCACTTTGGCTGCTAGCTCTTGTCTCTCCTGCCTGGCAGCTTCCAGAACACGTCTCACACGTTCTGCCTCATCACTTACATTTTCATATGACTTGAGCAGAGTTTCATATTCATCCTTCATGCCTTGTACCTTTTCCTCCCATTCTCTGCAAGCCTTGGCAGCCTCCTCTTTTGCCAGCTCAGCTTCTCTTTTACAGCCATCTTTTTCATTCAGTATGCCTTCCATTGCCAGCTTGAGGCTCTCACACGACGACACCAAACTTTGGTTCTCTAGTAATGTTCGATCAACCTCATCAATCAGCCTAACTCTTTCTGTACATAGCTTCTCCAGCTCTTCTTCTGCTGACTCCATTTTTTTCTGAAGCTCAGCTATGAGCTGTTCATTTGATGCTAGCTGCTCCTTTTGAGTTTTGTTGTCTTTGAGGGCCTCTTTACGAGAAATAAGAGCAGCCTGAAGCTTCCGTTGAAGCTGCTGGATCTTTGTCTCACCATCTTTTTCTTCCTCTTGCTTCTGTGGATGTTCAACCTCCAACCTTTGAGTTTTCTCTTGCTCTGCTTTCAGTTCTTCCTGTAATGAAATTATCAATTCATCTTTCTGAGAGACCGTATCCTGCATGGAATGTATGAGGGAATTCTGTTCAGTAAGTTGGTGACTGAGCTCCATTATTTCATGATTTTTATTGTCCAGAAATTGCTTAAATTCCTCAGCTTCAGCTTGGAGAGCAGCAATGGAGGATGAAGAATCAGCAGAAGCTGCACTGACTGCAGCTTCCATCTCACCTTTCAGCTTTTCAGCACAAGACTCAGCTTCCTGATACTTGTTTCTAAGATCATTAATTTCCTCTGAAAGTGCCTCAATCTGCTTCTCCTTTTCTCTTAATTCTTGCAGCCCTTTACCCAATTCCACCAATTCAGTCTCCTTCAGTGACAGACTGTCTTGAGTTTCCTGCAACTGCTTCTCCAACTCTGTGTTAGCTATCTGTAGGGTCTGGATTTGTTCTCTAAGCGCTTTCAAAGTTTCCTCCATTTGTGAAGAGATGCCTTCAGCCTGTTCTGCAGGATGCTTAATCTGATGACTGGATGCCTGCTCTGGTGTATCTGTTTCAGATGAGGCAAAATCTACCCAGTCTTCCTGAGCCCATTCATTTGCTACAGGTTTCTCCACATTTTTAGGCACATCCTCTCCCTCCTGGTGGGGCAGGTCTTCTCTCTTATTGCTCCCCTCCAATTCTCTCAATTTAGTAAGAAGGACTTCTCTTTCATTACTCTGCCCTTCACATCGCTGTATGAGCTCAGAGTATTCTTCTTTGTGCTGCTTCAGTTGCTCACGGTGGTGTCTTTCTTTCTCTTTTGCTTTGCGGATGGTTTCTTTGCGAGATTCTTGGGCCTCCAGAACTTTCCTCCGCAGTGTCTCACACTCTGCTTCAAGGGAGGCCACTTGGGACTGTAACTCACTCATGTCAGAAGAAGTGTTAATCTGCTGATAATTTTCAGCTTCTTCATTTAATTTTCTATTTAGAGCAAGTGTCTCTGCAAGAACTTCATCTTGCTGGCTAATTTTCTGCTCAAGAGTTTCAACGGCTTCTTCTTTGGATCTTAAAGCCTGCTCAAGTTCAGCAAGTTTAGCCTCCATTTCATGCATTTCCTGGCTATGAGGTTTTTCTGTTTCTTCTGGTGCTGGGATATCTTGTTCTTTTGTTTTCTTTGCCTTTTCAAAATCATCAACTTTCTTCATAAGCTCTTTGCGCTGCACAAGTGCCACATGCAACTTCTTTTTTGTGTTTGTCAGTTGAGTTTCCAATTCAATTTTCTCCCTCTGTAATATATCAAGTTTTTCATCTATTTGAAATGTTGACTCTTGAGAACTGTCTGTATTTTTCTCAAGTTCCTTTATCTGCTCCTTGAGTTTATTGACTTCACCATCAATGTGGAACTTCTCTTCTTCTGCTTGAAGGAGTTTGGCAGACATACTGTCGTTAAGCTCCATCATTTCTTGCTCTTTTTGACTGAGAAGTAGCTGTAGTTCAGTGATCTCAGAGTCCTTTTTTAACAAAGAGTCATTGTTGAGCTCTGATGTCTGGGAGAATTCCAGCATACTATTCTCCATGTCCTGAAGCTTTCTTTCAAGCTCAGAGGAAAGTAACTCTCTGTCCTCCAGCTGAGCACTTAGCATCCTGGCCTGACCCTGCTGCTCAGAGAGAGTCTGAAGGACCATTTCCAGTTCTGTCTGCAAGGCTTGGATCTTCTCCTCTTTGACTTTACTCTGAGTGTTCAAAATGTCTACCTCTTCTTCTAAAAGACGCATTTCAACACCATGCTTCTCTGTCACAACATTGCTTTGCTGGGAAAGTTTATCTAATTCATTTCTGGCTGTTTTAAGCTCTTCTCCAAAATCAGTGGCCTGAGATTCAGCTTCCTCCTTAGTAACAGTAAGTATGTGTGTTTCCTCCTCCAGACTCTTGATTTTCTCCTGTGATTCTGCAGCAGCATCCCTGAGCCTCTGGAGCTCTGCCAAAAGTTCACCATATCTTTTCTGGATTTCCTCAGCAAGAACCTGTGCAAAGACCTGGCCGGATGGCACATTAGTGTCTGGTGAAGAAGAACTTAAATGACCTTGAACAGTCTCTCGGATGATGACAGATGAAGACTCTACTTGAACTGCAGAGGTTTCCTGCTCCATGCTTGTTGCTTCCCATGACTGCAGCTGGCTTAAGTCCTGCAGGCTGGATGGCCATTCCTGGGCCCCGTCTTGATTCACAGCTTCCAGGAGGGTCCAGCTGCTGTGCGCCACCTCAGAATCACTGCTAGCAACCATCTCATCTGAGGAGGTCCCTTTGGATTCTTCTGGAGAGTCCAGCTGGTGTCCAATAAGCTCTGGGCTACTCTCATTATCGGCTGAAATTGACAGAACAGAAGTGTCTTCTGCCACTAAAGTGACCTCCACTTCTTGTGTAACCTCCAGTGGGTCAGTAAGAGAAGAATCATCATGGTGGGTCATACTAGCATCCTGAACCTGATCATTTTCCTCTAAAGTGGGACCACTGGGACTGTGCTCCTTACTCAGTTTATGGGACTCTCTTAAGGCTATCAGTTCATTGTCTTTTTCTGATAGTTGCTGTTCCAGGGAAAGTATGTGTGCTGCAGAAGAAAACAAAGATAAAGATAACATTAAATGTTTCAAAGGAATGGGCTGCTCATACTTGACACACTTAAGTTTTTTAAATGATGTTAAATTGTGCCACAAAGTTACAGTTAAATTTTTCTCCTAATAATAATAAAATAAATAGATATAGATATATAGATAGATAGATAGATAGATAGATAGATAGATAGATAGATAGATAGATAGATAGATAGATAGATA
>JAQQZY010000005.1:19387365-19414013 GCA_030068375.1 Ostorhinchus rueppellii
TATATAGATATATAGATAGATAGATAGATAGATAGATAGATAGATAGATAGATAGATAGATAGATAGATAGATAGATGTAATACTTTTTTTATTTATTTATTTTTTAACATTACATCCCAATTTGTTATTACAAAGCAACATGGGCAATCAGTTTAGCCACTTAACAATATGAATGTTATTAAATGCACTAATACCCTGAAAACAGCTCTTAACTTTTTCCTTCCCTTTTTACATGAGCAACAAATTTACATTCTTTATCCAATCCCACATCAAACAAACCCAAATTTAGTACCTTTTTGGGATTCAGTTATATCCTGTGCTGGTGGTTCAGCTATATCCCCTCTTTCAGACATCTGAAAGAGAAAATAAAATGTGATTACCGATCACAGTATAGAAGGCAAAAAACTGCCTTTCACCCAAGCACTCTGAAGCTTACATGAATGCTGTTACTGTTTATATACACACTGGCAGCAGTGCTATGTTTGACATAGCAAGAGGTGAAGACTGGTTCAGACTATAGCTTGTCATATTAGTGGATCAGTGTAGAGAGGATTAGACATACTTGTTCGTGCCAAGTTAAAGTGTTGTCTGTCTGTTAAGGGTCACAGACAGACAGGCTTCAGTTCTATCCTATCTCACACAGCTCAAGGACAGACATAAGTTGTGACCCAGATGAAGATGACAATAACAGTCACGCAGGCTGCGTCTATCTCAATGAACTTGGCAAACAGTAGGACACAAAAATGTTGAGGACACTGTTCCCTGATTATATGTATATGTAACTTATGCTAAACTTTCAGCCTCACACCTTGCATTTCAAAACTTTATTAAACAATGTAAACTGAGATGGTACTTTGTAGAAACTCCCAACAAACAGAATGAGAATCATTGAAGTTAAGCTTTGCAGAGATCATAAAGCTTGTAGGAGTGTCAGGATTTGCCCTTGAAGTTTAAATCTCAGTTAAAATAAGCTTCCAACTTTGGGTACTAAAACAGCTGATAATTCCAAAAATGGGCTTTTTGTGATCACTCACCGCTTCAATTTGCTCCTCCAGCTGCTGTATTTTGGCAGCTGCCTCTTCCTGTTCTGTTGCTTTTCTGTGCAGTTGTTCTGAAAATAAGAAATCACAATATTTTTAATAGTCCTTGAAAACTTTACATGAATATATTTGGATTCCAGAGAGAAGTGCCCTAACCTTGAAGAACATCTATGTTATTGGTAAGCTGCACACAGCGGTTCTCGCTCTCATTATGTTCGTCTTTCAGCCTTTTCAGTTGGGTCTCAACAGACCGCACAATTTCGATAAACAGGGAAAGGTCACCAGAGTCAGGGCTTTCCTCTGCTGCTGGCACATCTTCTAGAGACAGAGAACGTAAATGCTTCCCAATTTTGTCCAAGACCATAGATTTCTTCTGAAAATCTTCATGCTCATCCCTTAGGGCAGTCAGCTCTTTGTTTAGTTTATCAACTTCCAACTTCTCCCTCTCCAAAGCGCTCTGGCTGGCATGGACAGCTGCAGACTCTGCCTCTCTCACAGATGCAAGTTCTCTTTCAACCCGATCAATTTCTGCCCTGTTTCTCTCCAGTGCATCATGGGATGCTTGGGTGGCTGTAATCTCAGCCTCTTTAATCAGAGCTAGTTCTCTCTCCAGCCTGGCAACATCCATCTTCTCTTTCTGCAGAACTTCCTGATTAACAAGCTCTGCATCTCTCAGGGAGGCCAGCTCGCTCTCCAGCCTAGCCACCTCTGCTCTCTCATTTTCCTGGGCCTCCAGGCTGCTTCGAAGGGCTGAGATTTCAGCATCAGCCTTGCTGGCTTGTTCAGCCCACTGCTGCCTCTCCTCCTCCCTCAGTTTGACAGCACTAGCCAGCTCTTGTTCCATCTGACGGAACTGAGCAGTTAAGATCTGTGCAGACAAACCAACACAAGCATAGAGAATGAATACATGAGGGGGTGTGTGCTGTGAATGTCAGACAAACAATGCATAATAATGATTTCTACATGTTGGGTGTGTCACTTTTCATCATGCAGGATGAGTAATAATATAAATGAAGCTTCTATAAATAACTGGCAACATATTCAACAATGTCAGAACAAACACACTGGTGGTAACTGGTACAGCAGGATCTGTACCTGTTTTTGCTGATCAGCACTGCTGACTTCCTGCTGTAGCATTTCTAGAACTTGAGATCGAGAGTTCAGGGCTTCCTCCAGCTCCTCACACCGCCTCTGGGCTGCATAAAAGCCCTGATGAACAGCAAAAACAGAGACCAAATGAGTATACAATAAACTGACTCTGAAATGTGCTATTTTTGTCTAGGCATCTGACTTGTCTATTATAAGGGTAAAGTTTTTAATAAAAACTAAAAGCATTTTTTAGGACAGCACCATAACAAATAATTAAGACAGAAAGCAGTTGAGACTACAAGGCTTTAAGAGAACATAAATGTGTTATAAAATGCAGAAGGTGATTGGATTGACTATGAATAAAAAATAATTATTGCAGACACTGGATGTAATACCTGCTGAAGCTCACTGTCATTCTGAGACTGTGAAGTGACCTTTAGCAGCTCTTCTTCATGTTTCTGGATCTGTTCTTGGAAACGCACATCCTTCTCACAAATCACAGCCTGAAGTATCTGCACCTGAAAACAAAAGCATCACAAATATTTAACAACCTTCTATCATACCATTCGAGGTCATTATATACAACATGATAAGAGTTTGTCACCTGTTCCTTATGCACAGTTTCCTTCTCTTCAAGTAGCTGTTCGGTGGCCTCCAGTCGTTCTTTGAGTTCCCTGCTTTTGGCCTCCTCTTCATTCAGCTTACTCTTAAGTTCTTGAAGTTCCTCCTCAACTGCTGCACCAGGTCCTGTAAATGAGCTCTCTGGGCTCTGGTGTAAACAAAAAGATATTTATGTGAGATAAAACTGTAGTGCTGATAATGTATGGGTGTGTCATAATACTGAAAATGCATAGACTAAAAACTATATGTTGGTCTTTTCTGACTCACTGTTGGTCCTTCTTGTCCTTTCAGTTCATTGATCTGTTTAGTGAGTGAAGCCATCTTGGCTTTGGCCTGCAGCTTGAGTTTGGTGAAGCGAGCTTCAGCTGCTTCACTTTCATTCTGTGGAGCAAAAAGGCCATAAAATATTGATTTCAGAGTCATAAGTTAATAGCAATAAAGCCAAAGGACATTTACCTTGAGCTGAGCACCTTTGCTGGCCAGCTCAGCATCCTTTTGCACCAGCTGTGCATCCTTATCCCGGATAAGCTCCTTTAGCTGGACCACGAGTTGTTCCAGGTGGGCCAGCCTCTCCATGGCCTCCTCAGGTGCCTCAGACTCCAGAGAAGCCTGGCCCTCACTGGCAGGGAGCTGAGGCACAAGCATGCCCTGTTAAAGAAAAACAACATTAAACAAATGGTGCCAGGAACAACAAACCCCCACCCCAAGGACATATTGTAGCTTATTTTGGCATCAATCCAGCTGATGTCATCATGTCTATGCATGTGCTAATGTCAGCATAGACAAATTTTGGCCATTATAAGTAAATCAGGAAAAACAGATTTTAAAAATTTGAACTTTGACCTACTTTGCCCAAAATATAACACACATCTATTCTGGGTCACTGGCAATCTATAAACCCAATTTAGTATGAATTGAAACAACAGTTTTGTTGGTTGAGCTGCGTATGACTTTTGTCACCAATTTTTCAGCAGATCTGTAAAACCATAAACTAAGTATCAGAAATCCATAAGTCTTTCCGTGATTGCACTCCTGAATCTCTTCTCTCACGGTGAACAATTATGAAGTGTACTCCACCATAAACAATCCATTTGTTTACAGACAGAGCCAGTAGGTCACTCTGGCATTTTTTGGAAATTTGTCGCTACATGCATCGTGGGAAGCAGAACTTAATGCAACTTCAGTAGCAGCAGCAACAAGCATGTCGACCAAGCAAAAGCAGCTGCATGGGACTCCACTTACAACAATGCACATCATGACAAATTTCCGAAGATGCCAAAGTGACCTCTGTTTGTAAACAAAGGAATTGTTTATGGCGGAGTACACCTCGAAATTGTTCACCGTGAAGGAAGAGATTTAGATGTGTAACCATGGATTCACAATACTTAGGCTATGACTTCAGTTTTACAGATTTGATGAAAAATTGGTGACGAAAGACACATGCAGCTTTAAAAGTTAAACAAACCAAATCAAAAACAATATCCCTTGCACCCCTTTCAGGCGACGGGGTGAAAATAGCAAATACAGAAATATTCAGATGAATATACAGACACTGATCTTAACAGTAAATCATCGTTCATATTAGTGACTTTTATCACCAAACAGGATCATCAGACCCAGGATCACTTTCTGTTTCCTGGCTTGCCAACTCTAACCGTCGTTATCCTAGTAGGGGTTGGCACTAGACGACCACTCATGTATATGAACAGGTCTATTTCCAATAAGAACAAGACAAGCATTGGGAATTTTACAAAGATAATGCAGGTTACAGAAACACAGGAAAAGAAAGTTGATAGACTGACCACTGTGTGAATTATCAATATCACATCATTGAGGCACCAGTGGATCTGACTATAATTATCATAATGCATATTATGTCAAACATTCCCAGGATTTAGATGTCTCATTATACCATGTAGGATAATTTAATCTTTATTCTTTCAGCTCAGCAAAGCTGCTGTCAAGGAGCAAACACACAACAATTACAAAATAGACTTCAAACTAGTAATTGTGCTTGCTGTCAAATCTTCAAGTCAAGCAGTTCAAGGCTTTGGCATTTTAATAACTCAATTTTATATGGTATCGCTGTGATAATAAAAGTCCAAACAGTTTAGATCACTGTCATTCCTAAAAGTCCATATCAATATCTACTCAGCAAACTGACTTTTCCATTTTCTCTTCTTTAAGTGCATAATGAGGACAACAGGATCTTCTGGTATATCCAGACTCACTGGGAGGCAGTGGTCAGTAGGCAGTGCTTTCATATGTTTAACCCACTAATTTGCTCCAGAGCAGGTTATGTTTATAATGCAAGTTACTACGGATATTTACTCCAGTAAGATGAAAACCACCTCTGTAAAACTGGAAACCAAGGGTTGATCCAGTATTTATGTTGCTAACTACTTAATACTACTTTATAATATAGGCCAGACATCAGGTTAAGATACTTTTTTTTTTTTTTTTTTTTTACCCATTTACAGAATTGAGTTGCTGCTCAGAAAACATCACCCCACTTGACACGTTTTACAAACAATCAAAAAAAGACTGTAGCTAAACATAATGGAATATTAAAATGGAATACAATAATATAAAATAAAATAAAAAAGAACAAATTCAAATAGGTGTACTTCTCAGAAAATTTCACATTTTTATACAAATACAAGTCCATCTTTAACTGATTTGTTAATAGTTTCTACAATTAGGGGCAAATAAGCTCCTATGAGAGTGAAACATCAGATCAGCAATTTAAATACTGGAAACTCAGCTTATAATAGTCTCTCTCACCTGTGGGTCTGCATCTGCGCCCTCCTCTCCAGAGAGCTCCTGGAGGACCGTGGCCAGACGGCTAAACATAAAGATGGCACTGTGAGGGGGAATTATGGGAGAGCCTTGTGAGTGATCTTGATAATGCGTGACATACACAACTTTGGAAATAATTTAGACTCTTTGTGTTCAAACACATTTTTTGCCTTTTTTTTCTGGAGACTCTCACAAATGTTTTGGTGATGATTTGTTTATTGGTCCCTTAATAAAAAAAACAAAATACTTGCAGTCTCCTTATACACCTCTGGACCACCCAAAATCAAAAACGATAATAATCTTTAGAGACTAAACCAAATAAAATGGCAAATGGAGACAGTGTATAACAGTATTTTTGATATGTAAATAATAACTACTTATTTCTGTTACGAATTTAACACATTTCAAACAAACGAATACATTTATACAAAGAAGCCACACGAATTGGACTAACTTATCGTTTAAATAACTATTAAACGGGATGTTTTTACACGTCTGCGTCAACATATTGGATGCGAACCCCAGTCTGTCTGCTCCAAACTGGACTGCGGCTGCGTCACTCTTTGTGAACGGCAAAGATTATGCTAGCTAACGCGAAGATAGCCCGCAAACTTGAACGGCAGCCGAACACCGTCGTCGTTAAAATGCAATAGAAATATCTGAAGATTAAGAAGGACTGCTGCGAACAGGATGCTACGTTAAAACTCTGGTCGTTTAAACTGACTGTAGTTTCCACAGTAAGTTAGCAGAGGCTACTTAGCTAGCTAACGCTGGTAACTCGTAAATAAGGACAGCAGATTTAAAGAAAACCTGCACTGAGACTTGCTCCTCTGTACATGACAGCTCTGCGGTGAAGCTCAGCGAGTGGTGTGATTGTAAAAGAATGGAGCTTTGACTCACCTGTGCGAGTGCTCCCCAGGTAAACGTTTCTTCCTTGTATTTGATATATTTCCTCGGATGGATTTCAGAACATAGCCACATCACCAAACATTCCCGGAAACAAAACTTCCTCTGCGCTGATTGGCCAGACGGGATCTGCGCGTGTAAGGGACTGTCTGCAAATTCTACCGGATGTAGGGAGCGTCATCATAAAAACGCACATTTAATAAAAACGCAAAATGTGCCAAACTATTTGATCCGTCAGCATCAAGAGTATATAACAACTGCGATAATGGCAGGACATGACCAGAGGGTGAACCTCATCATCAACCATGGCCGACAGCTGGGAAGGAGCCTGCTACTGCTGGCACACTACACCACAGTGTTCATGACCTTTGTGGGACGTACTGTCCAGTGGATGGTGGAGGCTGTGAAGTGGACCAGCCTGTTTGCACGGTACACCACGTCAGTTTTTGACTCCATCTACAGACACCTGCACTGGGGGAAGAGGAAACCTGTTGGTGTCAGAGAGGTCTGCTCGAGCCCTGCCATGGAGCCACAGTGAATTCACTTTTACAGCAGCTGAGGATGAAATGAAGACTAAATAAACAATGATGGAAGCATGAGAAGAAAATGATCCTGAATGAAGTAAAAAAAAAAAAATAAAAAAATGAGGCCTTACTGAAGTCAGAAAACAGTTGCATTTTACTTTTTTAAGCTCTTAAAATATAGCCATTTGTCAATATGTATTACATATTGTTTAATGTGTATATAATATCCACTGTCCATATTTGTTATTATCAGCAAAAGCTCTTCCAAAATGTTCACAACCACTTTTCGGGCTATATGAAAAGCCCAGGAAATGCTTGTGTTGCCATTAATCCCTCAAACCTGTCAAAGGGTCTGTTAATGCAAATGTGGGTTAGGTTTGATGCAAATTACAGTATGGTGTTAAAACAGTAAATGCCTTTAGATCATTACATTATTGCACTACAGCAGGAACAGAATGGCATTTATGAATGAAGCCACATTTAATATTTACTATAGCATTACAAATGATTTGTTAATGTTTTGTTTTTACTATACATATTTTATGCTTGTCTTGCAGCATATACAATACTGTGTTTTGCTTTAATATGTCACTTTTAGCAAAAGAAATACACCAGCTCTTTCATGTTAAGAATGAAACTAACTTTGCTACTGGCTTGACAGTTTCCTGTGGAGATGCTTTTACTGTTTTGTGTACATGAGTCTAAAAGATGTTTTGCGATGTTTAATGTTCAAAAACAAAGATACACACCACTGCTGAATGTAATTCAGAGACAGCTAATGTCTGGGGTCAGTAATTTTTGGAATGTCAATGTGATAAGTGAGAAAATGAAAATATGCTTGAGTGAACTGTTGCTTTAAAATGACTCAAATGCATTTATTTGATGTTTTTACTTTTTAGTTTTATGTTGACATATGTTTAATCTGTTAGCACATTTACAATGAAGTTTAAGCACTGACATGTATTTTTTTTTGTATAATTTGTCTTTTATACGTTAAAACACTAACAAAAACTGAGAATGCACTGTTAGAAACATTACTGATAGCTCCAAATATTGAATAATATTACCAATTACCACACAGTAAAAAAACGCTAATATTTTTTGTTTTTCTTTCACTTAATTACAAGACTTAAGCTGTAGTTACAATAAAACTTAAACTGTATTTTTAAGTTCCTGAAACAACCACTTGTTGTTGTTGTTTTTTTTTTTTTCTGTTTCACCAGTGTTAAACAATAAAGCCTTCTATCAATGTGCGTCTGGAAATTTATGTTGAGTACACATGCACATTGTTTTTGATTATATTCTACATAAAATATAACTTTTCTTATTTATGAAATTTAAGAAAATATCTAATCATGTTTTCAAAGTCAACCTGATATTTAAAATATCTTTATACAAAAACAAAACAATAACAACCTAAAATGTTATGGAAAACTTTGAAGGCTTTTGTTCACGAGTGTCACATGTGGAGTCCAACCACCTGTAGAATTGGATGAAAAGTACATGAATGTTTGCAACTCTGATAGATAAAATCATGGTGTTTTAAAATTGTTTTCAAATTTGTCTAAAAGTCAGCTAATTTTACTGTATCCTGTTGGAAATATGCACATGACCACTTCTGCAAGAAGCATTTGGTTACATGTGACTCGTGTACTGATGCATGACACAAGGGATAAAAGTTCTATTGTGTTTGTCAGCACTAAATGAGAACAGAGAAGGAACAGCCAACCTGTCCTCTTAATGGGGTGCTTAAGCTTATTGTCTGCATGTCAGTCTGGATTACAACCTGTGATTAGACCCGAGCAGGATATCTAGGGGCGTGGGCTGCCTCGCCTCCAAACAGTTGTCTACAAAAGGCCCCAACCAGCGGCTCAGCCTTTAGTCCCAGTGTTGTGTGACTGTGAAGAGGGATTCCCTCTGTTTCACAGTAGACCAATAGGACTGAGAGGTTTCCACACCAGCAACTACTTTTAAAGCTCCTTCTCTACCCTCCATACTCAGAAGTCAGAAAAATGGGCAACACATCAGGAAGCACTGTGGATGACTTGCAGGCAGTGGAAATGCACCTCTGGTACAAGAAGTTTATGACTGAGTGTCCGTCAGGCCAGCTCACTCTGCATGAGTTCAAACAGTTTTTTGGGCTGCGAGGATTGGACCCAGAGGCCAACGCTTACATAGAGCAGATGTTTCGCACCTTTGATATGAACAAGGTAGGACACTGAGGTTTTGGAACTCAGCATTTCACTAAACTTTGACTGAGGAGTAAAAGCTTTGTAACAGAAGAACAGTTTGATGATTGTTTTGTCACATATTTAAAGGTAAAGAGACCAAATTTAGTGCTGTAATTAATATGACACTTCCTGGTTCTTAAAGGAATGATATTTTTTTGATTAAATTATTATTATTACTTTTAACTTTTAATTAGCAAGGAAAAATAATTTGTAAAATACAAATTTCAGTCATACATCCACATTAAAAACCTACCATTACCATTAGCCTCATAGCATAATTGCCCAAGTAATATCCACATAAAGTGAATCAGCAGTTAGGAGAGTAAAAATCTTAACATAACTTAACCTTTTCCTGCATGAATTTTGAGAACCTTAATTGAGATTTTTGTCCTGAGTGTTTTATTCCTCTTTAAGCATGAAAAAAAACAAACATTGCAATTGAAATATTTTTAACGAACCTATTTTTCACGGAATTACAAAAATGTCCACTCAGCTGGACACCATATGTTAAATTTTTAAAGCAAAGAAATATGTATTTAAAACCATCATTGGTCATCAAAGTTATGAAATAAAAATATTTTTAATGCAGCTAATTTGATGTTTTGTCACATTTTAGCATACTCTAATAGTAGTTATTACTCACTTCATGGAGATTATATGCAAGAAAAAAAAACTTTTTGTTTAAGAAAACTGTTAATTACAGTCCTGCAACACTTAGCAATTGTTTTACACTCAAACATGTTAGTGGAGATCAGGTTTATGAAGAACAGCCCAGTTACAGTAATGGTAAGAACTGAAACCCAAGAATGAACAATAGAACAGCTGTAGAATAGTTGTCCACTGTAGTGACCACTATGCATGAAAGGGTTAACAATTAACATACCACAGAATTGTTAATTGTTACAAAGTCAGTTTTTCACTGTAGTTATGATCCACAACTATAAACATGAAGCAGAGTTTCTCATAAATAATTTTTGTCATCTATTTTTTAGTAGTATTCTTTCCATACCAAGTCCCTGATATCAGTTTTCTGGTACAGTGTGTCAAATTTAAGGCAATTTGTCAGTTACAGGTTAGGGCCCCAACTTCTAAATACTTATCATATTTTATATCTTTTTTAATTATCAAAACTCTTCTAAATTAATTTTTCTATTTGATTCCTAAAAAAGGGGTAAAGTAGAAGCCAATCATGCTGATGTTTGACATTCATGCCAGAAAATGACAATGTTTTATCATTTAATGCACTAAATTGTTGCTGAATTCTTTTCCTTAACCAATTAATCCTGTAATAAATTTCTACTGATTGCAAAGTTAAAATTTTGAACTAATATCAGATGGGTTACATTGCCTTTGTCTTCTTTTATAGAGCACATTTAAAGTAGCTGGAGGTACTGATATAAATAGAACCGACAGACATGGAGAATAAAGTGGAAAAAAAATATGAATAATGATTATACTATAAATATGGAAAAGGGAATATGGAAAATTATACACATTAAGAGTAGATAAATTTATTAAACTTATTAACATGTAATTATATTAAATTCTGAAAAAAAGCATGTTGCTTGAATTGAAGAGTGTCTGCATTATCCCAGGGCAATTATTGACTGAAACAGAAAAGCAGCCAATCAGCACAGGTCCTCAGATCACATTGGAATTAAGAGTGTTTTTGTTCCTGAGACGGGGTCATAACGGGATGTCTTTTTGAGAAGCTGCATGGCTATATTTAGTATCGCTGTCAGCTCACAAAGGGCTGTGGTAATCTGTATGCATGATTTAAATGGTGAGATTATCTGGGAGACAAAGCTTTGATGCTAAGATTGCTGTCCATGTTCAGACACAGACAGTCTCAGGAGATAATACTCCGCCCTGGGACGCTTCACTTCCCCTCTGATAGCTTTGCAGTGTCAACTCAAGAATGGGGCATCGGTTGACTGATAATCCCCTTGAATGGTTATAAATGTTTAATATTTTAATAAATCTGGGTTCAATATTGTTTCTTCACTGGCCTTTCTGTCCCACTTATCTTTAAGTTAACTGTCTTGTCAATAAATTTACACCTGCTTTTCCACTGTAGATAACCATCATCATTTTATGCTCTATAAATAACCTTTATACCTTTACACAGTTGGTCACATTTAAGAACATGTATTATTGTTTAGAAAAGTACATTTTATGTAATATAGGTCTAAAAGTCATGTCTTCCTGCAGGACGGCACTATAGACTTCATGGAATATGTGGCGGCCCTGAGTCTGGTAATGAGAGGGAAGATGGAGCACAAGCTGCGCTGGTACTTTAAACTTTATGATGTGGATGGCAATGGCTGCATTGACCGACATGAGCTTCTCAACATCATCAAGGTGAAGGAAACTCTGAACCAGCCACACTGCTGTTTTTTTAAACAACCTCGACTCTAACTAATGTTATTCTGTTCCTCCAGGCCATTCGAGCAATCAATGGGAATGAAAGTCAGGAAACAAGTGCTGAGGAATTCACCAACCGTGTGTTTGACAGGATTGATATAAATGGAGATGGTGAGTGTGCTCTGGCACTATGAGGAGACAAAGATTTAGGAGGAAACTGATGGTGGGTGGAGAGTGTTTGTACATTCATCAGCTCCACTGGTATCAAACACGCATGATGATACAAAGAAGATAACGGTGGTTTCCAAATGATCTAACACACTAAACCCTTCTTTTGAAGAACTAATGAAGTTTTGACCAAACAATTAACCTCTTTATAAAGGTGTAAAACTAATAATACATCATTTTTATTGTATCTTTATGTCTGTAAAAACAGGTGAGCTCTCCTTGGAGGAGTTTGTTGCCGGTGCACGCAGTGATGACGAGTTTATGGATGTGATGATGAAAAGCTTGGACCTCGCCCACATTGTGGCCATGATCCACAACAGGAGGCATAGCATTTAGGATCTGGATGATCCTACTACCTCATCTTTTAATTCAGATCTTAACCAGAGCTACAGCATCTCTGGTAAATGGTCATTTACAGCATTTTTCTATGGTCATGTTCAATTTAATGATGCCACTGCACTGCAAACATGGGCATTCTTTTTTTATGACCTTTAAGTTTGACACATATGCACTTTAAATGTGTTGGGATGACTCAGTCAGCCTTCACAAACTGTTCATTGTCCTGGTTTAATGATGCTGAGCTCTCCCAAGGCCACCTTGGTATGAGGGATGATCTCTCAGACGGTCCACTTATCCTCAGATACCCTGCGGGATAAAGGAGGGAGATAGGAGTAGAGTGGCAATTACATGCACTCTTCTATGCTTTCCAAATCTTCCTAATTTTTTTTTGACTCCCTCTGAAATAAAATTACTCAGTCTGTTTACCCATTCCAGCCTAGTGGGTTCACAGGAGGGAGCTATGAGCCTCCAGTTTGTCTAACATCTGTGCTAATTTGATGAAGCCAATGTCTGTAACACAGAAACAGGTGGATTTCACTTTAACAATATATGCTCAGTGATTGAACAAACACCCCAGATAACATTTACAAAGAGATGCAGAAAACAATGTTTATATTTTTTATTTTGTGCACCTTTTTTAAAAAAAATTTTTTTTACCAGGGGAATCAAAGTGGCTCTTGGTTTTATAGCATTTTGTATGTCAAACAGATTAGTCACTTATTTAAACAGCATGTGTGTGGGTTTTGGCTCTGGCTGAATGGTTTGCCGTTTGTTCAGTATTGATACAGATATAGATCACCTTCTCATATTGCTTTATCGCTTGCTGTGCTCGATTGGTGCCTTTTGTAAGATTTCTGAATGTATTCATTAAGCTTTTTTCTTATTTACAGTAAACATGAACAGTTAAAATCCCATATGAAATGTTTCACTTCAATGTACCTCATCAGAATATTGAAATTCTGAAGAAATTAATAAAGTTGATGTCATTGTATAAATGTGCTGCAGGTGTTGCCTTATCCATGTTGCCATAACTGCAAAAAAAAAAAAAAAAATTTCGGATGCATCACTTAAACTGTCAGTCACAGGAAGTTAAGACAGGGATGAAATTCCTGCACCAATCACCATCATCATCCAAAAGCTCACTCATTTCCATTCAGAGCTATAATTATCTGATGAACACAGGAGAATGAAGATCAGATGGGAGTTGAAATGTTCAAAAGGTAATGGAAGGTTAGTTAACTGAAGCCACATTAAGAGAGCAGCCTTTGCCTTTAAAGACAACTCCTAATACAAGCTGGTGAATATTCTCCATTACAATGTGACATTCTGTGACTTCAGAACCGTCACACAGCAGTTTTAAAAATGGTAACACATTACAGAAGCAGCAGTCATCCCTTTGAGCAAGGACGATGATTCACCTGCACTGTGCCACAGTCAGTTTTAGTCAGGTAGATGCTACAGCTGCACCACAACGATAATGCTTATTTGATATGAGCAATATGAGTTCTATGCTAATCCTGCAGCCCAGCTGTATATTAGCTATGTATTATGATAAAGAACAAATTACATTAGACTGAAGTAAGACTCCTGAAGTAATTCCTTTATATATAGCTTAAGGAGGGACACAAACAAAACTTGCCAACATGGCTTTTATTTTATACAATACAGATGCAAATATCTCTTTTTATACACATCCTGAGGCACAAGCGTTTGACAGAAAATATATAAGTTCATCCATCAACCACAAGGGGGCATTGGCATAACTGAATTAACAAACTCAACAGTCTGTGCTTCTCATTTTGCATGATGCTTATCCGTTAGTGTATTCCTGTACACATCCCCTTATGTCTTACTGTCAGTATGTTTCATCTCTCCACTATGCACAGCACGGTCACAGGAAGTCATACAGATATTTGACAATATCAAAGTTCACAGTCCTGAAAGACAAATTAAAGCAGGCACTCAGTAAATAACTGTAAAAGGTTTTTCCCTTGAGAAAAAACTCATTGACAGTTTGTGATAAATATATACTCTACCTGGATATGGCGCAGATGAAGTCCATTGACACAGCACATTTGTATTTGGGGGCGTCAAGCTGATCATCATGACTGACCTGAGTCAACAGCTGTAACGTCACCAGAGAGGAGATCTAAATAGGAACAGAGGAGAACCAAAATGATTCTGTTCCACTTCTCTGAACACAGCATCCAACACTTCGATATACTAAATAATGAGAGCCAAATGCACAGATATGGGTTGAGCTTAATTTCCTAAAACCATTTCATGCTCATGGCCATAAATAGATCAGCATTTGGACACAAATCAGACTCATGAACACATGGGCAGAAAAGTCATCTGAGACATGGTGGTCATTTGACCTGATTTAACATAAAACAGTGCACCATTTGCACCTAGAAATCAGAATATTGTCCTTGATAATCCTCGAATACACATTTAAAATGCAACTGGGGCAAAAGTGACAAATTAACATGCATCTAATTCTCGGTGGACTCACTTTATTACACTCATGAGGATTACTAGAGCGGGCTTCAGGAGTTACAGTGTCTGAGAAACTGAGAACAAGAGCTGCAGTGGTCATTCAGCTCAATGATGAGTTGTCAACTACTAGAATAATTATCAAGTACTTTGATAATGGATTCATTTGTTTTATTGTAATTTTCCAAACAATGTGATTTTGACTTCTTAAATGTTTTCCTTACTTCTCTGTGATCGAAAACTGCATCTATATTGTATATTTGGACTGGGACTTTAACGTGTTCATTTCCATGTTAATTTAATTAATTACAGGAAAAATAACATGATAAAATAAAAACAATACACATTTAATGGCCTTTTATTTTTACACTCTAGAAAACAGAATGTTTCTCAGAGCGCAGCTTTCTAGCATAGCGATCATACTGATGCACTGAACAAGTGGAAGAGTTTGGATACCACTGCAGTTATTCAAGTCTACACTACCACCTAAATGCAAACACGCTACAGGTAGTACGAACACCGGAGCTAACGGTAACACTAATGTCCTATTACTACCAAGCAGAGTCCCCAACCGACACTCCACCAGATAATGGGTTAGGAGTTAAGATGAGTGAGTCTACATCTGATAAAGGAACAAACTCAGTAGTGACATGGATTCTAGTGGACTGTAGACCACTGGAGACAAACAGAGGTGAGAAAAGGGGCTAGGGATAGTGTCATTTGACCCCAATCATGAACTGATATTCATAAAGACAATGAAAACTCAATCCAGCAGCTTTATGACACTGAAAAACAAGTAAAAAAGGAAAGAGGGAGTGAGGTCAGTGAAGGGACCATTTTTGTCTTTTTCCATTTCTTTATCATGTTAGATGTTACGGCACTTTAACAGCTGACCTGTTTATTTTTGGCCAGGGATATTCATCAATTTACTACTGTTCTGGAATGTACTTGAAAGTACTTTTTATTTACAAAACAAGCATGTTTAGTAGATGATATAAAGTAATAATGATTTGATTATGTATCTATTCATTGATTTAGTCATCTACTGTCTGAATTGGAAAATGTTGCCTCTGGTGTTAAATATTAATATGCGATCAAAATATGATTAATTAATTACAAGCCCACCAATTAATTAGATTAATTCTTTTTTAATCACGTCCCAGCAGTAATTTGAACAAAAAAAATTGGAAGATGATGAAACAAAGATCAGCATTATTCACCCTTTACCCTAATATTTTATAACCCATACAGTTAATCAAGAAATCAATCAACAGATTAATTAACAATGAAAATAATCACTGGAATGAGGGACAAAACTAGTAATAGTAATAATGAAATTGAGCTCAATGGCATGAAGTGCTGACAAAGACAACAAAGAGGATTTACCCAGATGCCAAAAGAACTAAGTTAATCTGTAAATGCAACTAACATTTATGTGCATTAAACTGAAATGTTGTTCCTATATGACTTAGGCCCAAACAAACAGCTCTGCAGGTTTTTACTGATGATTCACATCTAAAAAATTACTTTATCAAGTCTGACAATACACACACAAAATCAGAAGTAGGATGTCCTTTTTGAGCATTTTAAAGACAAAACAATTAACCAAATACCTGCTGAAATAATTCATAGAATAAGTGAAAACAATCAAGTGGTACCACGTTATTGGATTACACTTACTTTAACTATCTGTCTATTGTACATAGAATTATTAAAAAAGGCTGAATATATAACTTATATAACCAAAAGCTGTGTGGTTACTAAAATTATCTCATAGGGTTCTGACCTGGGAGAAAATGCTGGCAGTGGGGGCGACTCTGCTGTCAACTACACTGTAGAAAATGGCTAGTAGGCGGTCCAGTGGAAAAGGCTTTGGACCTAGAAGGTGATTACTTGTCTAAAGAAAAGAACACATTATAATTCGTTACTTCACAAAGCAGAAACGGAAACAAATTCACATAAAAAAATGATCAGGTAAAGATGTCACCTTTTCATTTTTCTTCAAGAAGTTTGTCTTTTTTATTTTTCCGTGATGCTGTTGGGTAGAAACCAAGGGTCAATGAACTCATTTGGTGCCGATGAACAAGAAACATAATTATGAAAAATCTGATGGAAACATAATTCTACCTTGAGGAAGAAGCGTTTGTCTGTGCGAGCTGGGTTATAAGATGCCAAGTAGGCAGCAATCAACAGGAACTTGGAGTAATAGGGTAGTTCAACATGAGTGTGAGCAGATAAACCTGGGTATGGAAAAAGGGGAAATAAAGGCATGCTGCATCCACAATGCACTGATTAACTAAGAACAAGACATTAATCAGTAATTATCTGGCCAGAGTACAACATACAAAAATGTTTTTTTTGTAATATCTTCAATTAAAACGTAATATTATGGAGTTCATAATGGATGGTCAAATATGTACAGTGTACACTAAAAAACAAACAAACCAGAAACTCTCTTGGGCTGAAATTAATCAATTTTTACGTTACAGACAGAAAAGGTCGGGAGGGCAAGGCAAATGTATTTATATAGCACCATTCATACACGAGGCAATTCAAAGTGCTTTACAAAGGCATAAAATTACATTAAAATCATAGAGAATAAAACATTCAAGAGGAGAGTGCAGAAAATATAAAAATAAAGGAAATTAAAACAGGAATAAGAGTCAGTTAAAACAACAGCTAAAAACAGTCTTGACTAAAATTTATAATTTAATGTTAATCAAGTTAATATTGTGAGTTGCAGTGCATGTTTTAGAACTGAAAAAACTACTCTAATCAGTTGGCAGATAAATCATTAGGATTAAGCTGAAGAAAGAGTCAAGCCGTTTCATAAATCTGACAACATATCAAGAAATATGCTTTCATTTGACTGTTCCATACAGTACATCATTAAAGCATGACGTTCAGTACACAACAGATTAGATGATAATGAACTCTAGCAATATATTATTTTGCTGTAAATGACATTTACGACGCTGCTGTTGATGAGCCATTTCAGTATGACTTAAGGGTGTCACTGCACATCTTCAGTGGTTTTACAGTGCAACATCTGCTCTGCTATGACAGTCCAATGGTACCTCTCATTGGTCCAGTTTCCTTCTCCTCCATTTGCTGCATCTGATCCCACTGCAGGCTGAAAACAGGCCATGATTACAAATCTCAGCAACATGACCACAAGTAACTGATGATTTCACTGAATTTGAGATGCAAAGGACAAAAAACACCAACCTGGACACCTCTCGAAGATAAACTGTCTGCATGGCTTTTTTTAAATGAGGCTCGATGTTTCTCCACAGCTTGTGTGTGTCACTCTCTTTCACTGAAAAAAAAAAAAAAAAAAAAGTGACAAATGGCCATAAAGAGGCATGTTTTAAGCACTAATCACACTTTCCATTTCAACACCAAGCACGTACTTAGTGAAAATGACCCTTGAATTTGTAGCCCCATAGAACATCATCTTCCACCTCTTCACTTTGTTGCTTGTTTTGCTCATTTGTTTTGGTTTTACAGCCTTAAACACTGGCCCACAACAACCATGTTTACAGTGGCAGCTGTTTGTTCTGAATACTAAACCAGCATATGGTGCTGTTGTGAGGAATTCCTAAGCTGCAGCTCCTTGGATCCTTGTCCATTCCATCTAAGACATGAACTTGGGAGCTGAGGTCAGGACCCGGTGACAGAGGAACCAGAGCACACTGACTTTCAACAAAATGAGGCATCCATTTGTCTGAGAAAATAACCCAGATGTATGTCATTTCTCTTTTACATGTCACACAGTCTACTAAACTGAAAAGACTTCTGCAAAGCTGTGACTATTATAGCTTCTTTGGTTTCAATGTTCATTTTAAGAACAGATACATCTGGCAAGATGGTGCGATGAGTTTGATTTCTGGGCTCCCAGTTTGATCGAGGAGTTTAAAGCTGCATATGACTTTCGTGACAAATCATCAAATCTGTAAAACCTGACTTATACCCTAAGTATCACGAATCTGTTAGTCTTTCTGTGATTACACACCTGAATCACTTCACACACAGTGAACAACTTCAAAGTTGACTATCACAAGCAGTCCTTAGTTTACAGACCAAACTGAAACCAAACCACCACTCAGGCGTTTTCAGAAGTCCAAGCAGCCACAGCAGCAAGAAACAATGAAGCTGTTTCCGTATCTGTTGCTGCTGCGGCTGCATGGAAATCCCATTCCCATAATGTATTTTGTGACAAATTCCCAAATTGCCCGAGTGACCTACCGGTTCGGGACTGCTTGTGATGGAGTACACTTCAAAATTGTTCACTATGAGGGAAGTGATTCAGGTGTGTAATCATGAAACCACTAATGGATTCATGATACTTGGGCTACGACTTGAGTTTTACAGATATGATGAAAAATTGGGAATGAAAGTCATACGCAGCTTTAAGGAGCTGAGGAAGTGAAAAAATAGGGAAGTGAGATGAGTCTTTAGTGAGTAAATTAGAAAGAAAAAATTAGAGGCGTCTTGATACAAAAAGTGCAAGAAATAATGTTTGTTGGAGACCAAAATAGCTAAAGACCCCCCCCCCCCCCCCCAAAAAAAAACCCAAAACAAACAAAAAAACAAAAACAATGAATATTGGATTTACATTTGTCAATACGAGGCAAACAAGCCTTCAATTTAATGATGTTACCAACAGCCTCATGTTGTGTATTCAGCTATTTTTTTTCTGACAGACAAAATAAAGAAATGAATTCATCTATGAACAAACTGCACCAAACAAATACCTGAGCTTCATTTCAACCTGGAAGGAAAATCCATCTTGAAACAAAAATAGAGACATTATTTCTTAAATATTGACCAGCTGTCAGATGAATGAACACACTTATTCATGAATTACCTTTTCCTTCTGCCAGGGGCTCACAGAACCTTGAAAAGTTGAGGGCAGCCTAGTCGGCAAGAAAAAGGAAGAAATTAATAATACAAGCCTGAAAGAAAAGCAATAAACACTGGTAGGTGTATGTATGTGCCCATTCGTGTGTAGCTGACCAAGTGGCGTAGCTCTCTGAGGTCCCGACAGACTGAGTAAAAGACTCCCAGTAGGATGTTGATGTAGGAGGAGTAAAACTCAGCTGAGTATGAAGGATGCTTGTCCTGACACAAAATCTGCTGCAGCTCACCTACAGATGAAAATAAAGAGGTGTGTTAAAGTGTGCTGAATTTAGTCTGTGGAATATTATAATCCAACATTCCTCCACAGTTGCTGCCTGAAGTGTTAGAACAAAGTCACAGGTACAAATCTCACATTTCACACGGCATCTGTTCGAGTGCGTCATCATCTCACAGTGTGATGGGAGCTACTCGTGACAGTGGTGATGTACCAATGTGTGTCTAGCCCAGTACCTTTACTGTAGTCAGGGAAGTGGAGCAGAAGAGGTTCAAAACAGCCGGTGTTGGGCCTGAACTTGTCCCAGACTATTTCACTGAGAAAGATCACAGTAACGTTGTCCTCTACCTGAAAGAATAAATTAAGCCATGAAAGGGAAACACAAAATATTACTACCCTCAATAAAAGCTGCTTTTTTAAACCACAGTTAATTGCTTCTTTTTTATGTATAGACTGTATGTCATGGAGCTTATATTATCAAATTTTAGCTCAGGGATGGTATTTAAGTTTGAATTTGAGAGTGAGGTATTTATCTCTAATTTTTTGTTGTTGTACTTAGACATGTGTAATGTTCAGTCAGCATAGTGTATCTAACAACAAGACAACTCGGGTTTCATTTAAGCAGGAGCTGATGTACTGTGTAATGCCTATCTGAGCAAAATATACATGGATAAGTTTCACTCTTAGGAGACTGGCATCATTTTGTCACATGAACTTTGCAGCAATTAGTCAGTGGATTAGCTGAAAGACAACTATTTACATTTATTAACAAGTGGTGCCAAGCACACTCCTATTGTGTACTGTAGTTTATTTTGGCATCGATCCAGCTGATGTCATCATATCTATGCATGTGGCAATGTCAGCATATCAATTGCCTCGATATATGTGCCAAGTCTGAAGTCAATTGAAACAAAATTGAGGCTTTTATAGACATTTGCAATGTTACCCATTATAAGTAAATGGCAGAAAAAAAGATAAAAAAAAAAAAAAAAGTACTTTGACCTACTTTTCCTAAAATGTAACCACATCTATTCTGGGTCACTGGCAATTGATAAATCCAATCTAGTATGAATTCAACCAAGAGTTTTGCTGCTAGAGTGTTAAACAAACAAACTGAACCAAAAACAATACCCTTGCCTCCCTTTCAGGAGGCGGGGTAAAAAAAAAAAAAAAAAAAAGTACTAAAGGACTAAAAATATTTAAATGTGATTATTCTAGGTTCTAGGACTAGGCTAAATGTCTTTTTGATTGCTTGTACAAAACAACAAAGCATAGGGAAATTAGAAACTACAATATTTTGGCTTCTTAAAATTATTTTTGATAAACTATCACAATATTTTGATAAGTGGGCATAATAATAATAATAATAATAATAATAATAATAATAATAATAATAATAAGCTCTTAGAGTGAAAGAGGAGGGTAACACACTACATGTTTATGGTTTTCAGCTAAAATTAACACAAACCTTTGAAGGTACACATTCCCTTACATGATCAAATCTGTCTGCACAAAACCCAGCACAAGAAATGTACATATTAGAGTAACAGCAGGCTTTTAGCATCCTGTCACTTTGCATACATGTAAATATGCATTCTAATTATCACTTCAAAATACCACATGGCAGTACTGAAGCACTGTGACATTGCAAGGACAATCTACCAGGAAACAATTAGCCTTCAGGTCTAAACCAAATTAATACAAAAGTCTTTCCATGCTTTTTATGAAAGGGCTCCACATGGTCGGATCAAGGTTAGACATTACAAAAAAGGCTCTTTCAGGATATTGTCATCAGCCACACAGAGAAAACACCAACAAAGTATCAGTTTACTTGATGGATAACACAAGGAGCACACTGCAGGCGCTCACCAACTCCTGAAGACGCAAGACGGCAGGGAGGAGATTAGCATCCATGTCTCTCAGCAGCTCAGCTTTTTCCATTACCTGCAAAATGTATGTGTTTTAATTAATTATGTAACATGCATGAATGAAATGTACTGAATATGGGTATTCAATTAAGGGACATTAATGCTTTGAAATGTAAAGTCATGAATTAATAATACTAAACCCATTCCTTTGCTAGATGCATTTTCTCTGGGCACATGGAGCTTTATTCAGCATCTGTTTACATATGCTATCATTACTAATCATATTATCATACAATGCTGAAGTGACAGTTCCAGACAATGTATAATTTGGCACCCACAGATTATAGTACGTCAGTGTGCCAAAAGAGGAGGAATTTCAGGTTGGATGTAAAGTGTGTGACACTCACAATATATCGTGTTTGCTTGGCAGGCGTCACTGAACACTGCTGCCTGTAGATACGCACAAAGTCGGACAGAGAGGGACTGCGGGGGAGCAGGGATGCAGCATTGAAGCCAAAGAAGGATAGCAGCACTTGTTCAAACAGCAACGCAACAGAAACACATTCGACACAGCTGACTGTCGCATGAGGCAGCTGCAGAGAGCAATGAACAATGATAATTACATTTATTTCTGTAAAGCCAACACTGATCAGTACATCGTTTCATCATTTGCTTTTGTAAAAACAATCAGATTGATGTAAAAATGGAAATAAAGAATTAAAATGTTATGTTAAGTTGCAATTATGTGTCAACTATATAGCATCACCTAAAGCAGAGAGAATGAGGAGGAATAACACGCAATAGAGGTGTAAAAACTGAAACATGACTGCTTATGGTTGGAGTTGCAGGATTACAGGCTGGCACTGATGAATAGCTTTGCACAGTCTTGGCTTCTCTCAGCCAGTGTAATGATGTGATCACTTGCAAGTCAGGTATCTTGAAGCAGCTGAACCGTGACTGGTAGATTTTTCTTCAGTCCATGGTCAACCTCTTCCTAAAAAATGTCTTAGTTCAGATCAAGTGATTGTGCAGACCACGTGGTCCAATTCAGCACACCTAAACTCTTTACTTCATTCACAGCCTTTATAAAACCTACAGGTATGTTTTGTGTCATAAGATGGTCATGAACTCAGATCACATGAAACAACATATTGCTCCAGGATGGCACAGGTTAAATGAAATGAAATCAAAATAAACTACCAATTTCATCACTTGCAATCGCATCTCCTCCCTCAAACTAGAAACCACACAAATCGATAAACCCTATTTGTGGTTTAAACAGACACAATGTCAAACATCAATGACAAGTTCAGATGGAGTTGCACTGGTCTCTTACTCTGTCATTGTGTCTCATGATCCAAATGTTCAGTAGTAGTCTCTTTTTAGCAGTTCAATCATGACGTGCACAAAGTCTACTCCCTGGAAAGATGTAAACGCTGGGAAACAATGATGTAAGACAGAGCAAAGAATGTACAAAGGAATTATCATAGTAAACTGTAGTTACTTTGAAGAAAGACAACTATAAATCGTGTTCCTTTGTTATTTCATAGCTGTAAGATATTCAGTATTTTTCGGTTTTAGAGGTAGAACAGTGCCTTTTTCAAGACAGATAAAATAATGATAGTTTGGAGACAAAAGGGAGCAGACAACTGATAAATCTCCAAATATCACCCCACCCCACCCAAAAAATTTTTTTAAAAATCAACAGACACCTAAATAAATTATTAAATCTGGATGATTGAACTTTAAACTAATAAATTAACTAACCTGGAACTAAATATCAGACTAAAATACAAATCTAGGTGAATAGCTAAAAATGCATAATTTTTGAGCTATTACTTTCCCTCAGTAATCAGGCGGCTGTGGCTCAGGAGGTAGAGCAGGTCATTCAATAACTGAAGGGTTGGTAGTTCAAGTCCTTGGGCAAGACACTTCACCCACTTTGCTTCCACACTGGTGTATGGATGTATGGTGGTCAGAGGGGCTGTTGGCATGTGGCCACATATGTAGTTTACCACCACCAGAGTGTGAATGTGATTGTGAGAGAAGTGAATGAATAACAGATCCATTTGAGTGTGCATTAATAGAAAAATGCTACATAAATCTAATCCATTCAGTACCAGTAGTTCCAGTTGAGAAGCCAGACATTAGATATCTGCCACTATCAGAGCCAAATTACACTGATAAATATTTGGTAAAACATCTTATCAGCATTATGCGTCATCTATCTCTATGCTATGACATAGAAAATAATAATTAAACACAAATACAAGCTATAAAATGAGATGTAGCCAAACTTTTCAAACAGCATAAGTAGACCATTAATCAGGGGTTGCTACATAGCAAACTTTTATTTCTGTGGGTAAAAAGTAAAGAAAAAAGGACTCACACTGATAGCAAACTGTGACTTTCCAACCTACACCCAACACCATAAATGAAAGGAGCCAAACTTGACAGTTTCTTTCTCACCTCTAGTTCCTTGAGTAAAACGTGCGTCACATGACTTTTCCCAGAGGATCGGTGACCGTAGATAAAGATTGAAGGGTAGCTATACTCCTGAGGCTGTAAGAACAAAATTCAGCTGCTTGATACTCAGATTGATTGAAACATTTCATCATTATCATTAATAATCTGAACGAACAAGTGGCTCTGGATCTTATGAAGTATTTAATTTTCTTGGAAACATGATTATTATTTTCATGATGAGATCTAAATCAATAGGAAATATCTTTATCAATGAAGACACTTACTAGGAAGGAAATGATCTGACTGGACAATTGTTGAAATTTGGTGATTTAATTAATCAGCTGACAAATATATGAATAAAAACACATATAAAAACTATAAAAAATAATATTTATTTTAGTCAAAACAGAAGAGTCCACTGTCAAACAGAACTATCAAGTTTGCTGCTGCTTACTTACATATTGTGAACACTTATGAAGTTAAAGACTATTTTTGCCCTTTTTCTCAATAGCAAACCTTAGACAATTATTGTGATACACTTTATACATCATATTTTTTGTGTTTAGGATTTACTTGTACACTCCTCGGCAAAAATACTGTCAAACTGGCCAAGTGTTCAATTGCTTTATTGAATCTTTCTCCTGAACCTGTTGATATAGAACAAATATTGCATCATCAGAGCTATTTTGGGACTTTTTCATCTTTATTTATCCTGTTCCACTGTCTGATAATGGTTTGCTATATTCTACCACAGCTACCATATAAGGATCCTTCATATTTTTTTCCTCTCATTGACTAAAAACTTGGATTGCACACATTAGTATTGACAATGAATTTTGCAATCAGTGTATCCCTAGTATATAGTCTTTATATCCTGTTATGAGTTCTATATGGTTTTAATATCTTTTGCTAACGACAAGTAACCATGTGACTTTTCTTCTTTTACCCAAAACTAAAAATCAGTCATCAACAGAGAAATAATAATGACAACACTGATTACTGATACAGATATGAAACTTATTATCATGTATTTACACATTATAATCAAATCCACACACTCTAACTCGGTTAAACATCAGGATTAGTGTAAATATTCGGGTCTCCATACCTGTCCCATGACAGACAGCAGCGTCCCAGCCTGGAGTTCTCTACAGGGCAGCAGCTCTGCCACCTTTTGCAGCCTGTCCTCCTCGTACCCTGCTTGCTGAAGTAAAGCTGTCATCCTGGCTGTGGTACTATCAGCCGCTACCGTGTAAAAACAGTAGGGAGGTGAACTAAACCTCTACGGTGTCTATTATCTTAACCGAAGGACGTTTGTGGAACAACAAGCCAGTTTTCCGAGCACTTCAAGCACATTGACACGACAAGCTTTAAAACCTAATCAAAACACGAACCAGACAAGGAATACTATACAACACCGTGAACAGTAAGAAAGACGCTGATTCTACATTACCCAAAACTAAAATATATTCGTTTTTCTATCTGAAAAACATGCGAGACAATGAAATCAGAAACAGATGCACGCTGTAGTTTCGCGCGCCTTCTTACTACGTCATTTGACTGTGTGTAGAAGCAGCCAATCACAAGGATCATGTGGCACTGTGGGTAATGAAGTTTTATCTGTTAATACAAGCCTTCTTAAAAAGATAAACAAGATGTGTACTTCAATTAAGACGCGTGTTTGTTTCTCAAAGCATAAAAATGATATTAAAAAAGCTTTTGAAATAGAAATAAACTATAGAAATTATATAATATATAAAATATGTATAAAATGTTTTTGAAAAATAAAACCAAAAAAACCCAGTGCTACTTTTATGTTAGTTAACCAAAATAACATTTTCTCTCTATTTAACCTTTCTTAAGTGATATTTCGCCATTTATTCTGATATTATGCTCTGTATTTTGTACTTTTCCGGTGAAAATCTGGGATTTTTCTATATTTAATCTACAAATTATGTACTTTAATCATCATTCTGAGACATTACATTTGATGGCTATTATATCAAAAATAGAAAAACTTTATTTTTTTTTTAAGTGACTATTATAGTAACTAGAGAAGCACTCGGAGAGCGCAGACCTCCGCCAAGGCAATATTTGTACTTTCATCCACTAGATGGCGCTGAATGTATGGATCACCACCAAAATCTAATCATCTGTAGGATTCCCCTTATTTCTGACAATCTGTGAAAATTTTATGGAAATCCGTCCATAACCTTTTGAGTTATCTTGCTGACAGACAGACAGACAGACAGACAGACAGACAGACCAACGCCGACGAAAACATAACCTCCTTGGCGGAGGTAATTAATTGAACTGTCACCATCCACTGTCACTGATCCAACTCCATGGGTTTTACTGGTGAATCAATGTTGTAGAAGATGATGGTGTTTCCAAGGTAACACGGAGCCTCTGAACGTCCAAATGGGTTATATCTGATGGCCATGAAAAGATGACAAAATCAAATCATCAAATCAAATCAAAGTTTATTTATATAGCGCCAAATCATAACAAAGTTATCTCATGACACTTTACAAATAGA
>JAQQZY010000005.1:19481432-19495609 GCA_030068375.1 Ostorhinchus rueppellii
AATTTAATATGTTTCAAGCCTGTTTTAAATCAGTAAGTGACAAGATGTGGCACCAGACTGAATGCTGGCTCTGTTGTTCCTACCTGGTAATGAGCAAGTGCCATTGTAAGGTAGAGGGCTGTCTGAATCTCCATTGATGGAGGGGCTGAGAGGACCGTCACTGGGCATGAGAAGGCTGGGTCGTCTGGCAGGGCTGGTGGAGCCCTCTTCCTCAAGAGCTTGCTTCAACCAACGCTGTAAGAACAAGTGGATCTTTAGTTCCTCATTAAAAACATATATACAAAGAACATCACAGGCAGCATCTTGTACCAATTAGAAATAGTTTTTCATCAATATTTATAAGTGATACTAGAAAAAGAAAAGGACCTTTTTGCAAGAGCCAGTGGTTGTCGGTGTTTCTTGCAGCTCTCTAGAACGTCGTCTCCCAGTGGGAACACCAGGAGTTGTTGGGCTTCGATTTGCCAGGAATGGAGAGGAGAACCGGACATAGTGCTTGGGTGTGCTGTAGACCTGTGGTGAGCAGGCCATGCCTGGTAAGGCGTTAAGTTGCGTGGCAAGTACTTCAGGGTCACTGCTTATTCTAAGTGGCCTCTCTGGAGCTGGTTCTGGAGTTCGCACTGCACCACGATCCTGCTGTTTCTCTCCCACCCACTCACTCACAAAGTGCTGTAATAGAGTTTTACATGGATTACATACAGATATAACACAGCTTTAATTACTTAATAATGCACAATACATTTCCATCATCATTTAAAGCGCTAAATGTTTTGTACACTGAAATTTAAAAAAAAAAAAAAAAAGTTGTGCCTTTTTAGTTTTGAAGTTCTTGCTTCCTGTGCGGTTTCTGTCAGGAGCAGGTGAGCTGCCATGTGGAGGGCTTGTGTCTGGTGCTTGGTTGGGGATTGCCTCTGGTTCTGGTGCAGTAGGCATCTCTCCTTCAGGGGCTTCATTAGTCAGCGGCTCCACAGACTCAGCTGGAGAGCTAGGAGGCAAGTCAGAGCAAGTACTGATGGTACGAGCTCGCCTGCGTTGTTGGCCAATGTGTGTGCGGTTCCTTGAGAAGCTCTTCCTGTTCCTCGAACCTTTGACCTTAGCTGGCTTTAGTCCTGGTTCCTCTTTCACCTCCAGAAGTGGCTACAAGAGACAGTAATAATATTAGACTGTATCATGATGATTTCTTGTGTTTTGCAAACTTTGCTCTAATCCCTGATAATAAAATACTGATAAAAACAAGAGACTATAAAGCTGTGGTTATACAAACTCATTAAGCTTTGTAATAAAGTTAGTTTGAAAAGGTCCTCTACACTTTGTTGCACATACAGTGTCCCAGTTTTTAACACTAATCCAGATTTTTCTTTTCTGAACTCCCACCTGTACAACAGCAGGAGAATCTGCAGTTTCTGGCGTGGCTGGGGGCTCTTCTTTGATGTCACCCCTGCCACCGATTTCAGACTTGATGCTACCGATTCTCTCCAGAGCCTGCTCCCTGCGTTTCTCTCTCTTCTCCATTCGGGCAAAGGCTTGCAGAATGGCTTCCATCTTTCTCTCTTCTCGTGTCTACAGAAAACAAGACATGGGGATGGGAGGAGGAGGTGATGAGGAAAGGAAGATGGAGAAGAAATGTAAGTCTATGGAGTGTCATTCTCTCATAGTCCCTCCGGGGTAAGGATGCAACATGTTAATTTATTCTACATAGCGAAAGCCCATCAAGCAGAGTGCAGAGACAAGTGGTAAAGCAACCTTTCATTTTCATGATAACAGAAATAAAAAGGAGGGAAGCTCAAACAGGAAATGTATGCAGATGTCTTCAGGTGATTGGGGCATATACTGCAACAGAGTAGAAGGTAGCACCAAAGCATTTGATTGTATATCCCAGCTCTACCTCCACCAAAAAACAAAACAAGAAGCTCCACCATTGATCAGTATGCATATTTGAACAGAAACTTCACCGGGTTGAAGATAGTTTGTATAAATGGGACAATTATTATGCTTGTAGGACCACCTCTAGGTTGGGGAGATGGGAAATTAGTGAAGCTGGGTTGGATCTTCACAGATCAAGTTTACCTCTCATTTAAATCACTTCTAGTCAAAAGCTGCCTCGACAGGCAGAGGAGAACAGTGGTGTTGGGTTGGCCTAAATGTTCAATAGAGAAACATCCCAGTTAGGGAGAAACACATCTCCACAAATGACAGACAGACTCTGAGTCACTAAGTAATGGAAAATAGGCCTGTGTCAATTACTTTGGCTTTCAGTGTTGAATAGTGTATTTAGTTAAATATACTATCACACAGAATGCACAGGACACTGGGCAATGTCTGGAATGCACACAAGTAATAAAACAAAAACCAAAAACCGATTCACTGCCAATATTTAAGCAACCAACTCCCTCTAATCTCAACTCTTAAAAGTTATTTTCCGAAATGGCTGATGTTACCATTGCATGAATCCTTCCCTAGAAGGTCAGCCATCCAGTCCCTAATGAACCACAATTTACACTAAACACACATGTACTATGACACATTACCACAGTGACCATTTTTTAAACAGGCAAAATAGAATGTAGGTATCAAAAAGCTCAATTTAAGACTTTTTAAAAAGGCATACAAAGCAAATTATTGATCAAAACCAATGTTATTTTCTGTATCTTTATTGGTGAAATGACTAATAATATTGGTGCATACTGATCTAATCTTGGGTGGACTTTGCTGAGAATCCCTGCTTTTTTTAAAGACTATTATTAATGCACTTTAAGAGCCTGGTAATTTGGAGGCTGACACTTGTGATGGTTGGTCTGGATGCATGCTTCTTGACTTCTTGCTTCAGCACCAGAGTTCTCACCTGAGCCACATTCCACAGACAACAGTCTACTGGATCTCCAAAAGTCAATATGGCCCTGGCAACAAAGCTCTGTCCTCTGCAGTTGCTCCTCCATCCATTTCTCTCCCCCTCCCTCCAACTATGTATCCCTTTCTGGCCGATTAGCAGAACTGTATGTTGGCCAGCGATGAGTCAGCACTTTACACCTTGGGTTCATCGTGTGAAATGAAGCTGACTGCAGGGTAATTTCCAGAGAGAGAGCGAGAGCGAGAGAGAGAGAGAGAGAGAGAGAGAGAGAGAAAGAGAGCGAGAGACAGAGACAGAGAGTGTTTGATCTCATCTCTCAGGGACATACGGCTGCTTTGGCAGGGGAGGAGAATGGTTGAACCAGTAATAGGCCATTTAAAACTCATGGCTGCAGTGAAGGTGAGAGGAGAGCTGCGTTCAAACTATTACACACAGTGGAGACAGTTCCAGATGTACAATGGCACAATATGCAGATTTTGTTCCCAATGACAGGAGGGGGTGTCAAACAGGCTTGTGGTAGTGAAGTCTTGTGTGTTTTTTTATAGAGTGGAGGAAAAAAGGCAAATAAAAGAGGCCACTGCATAATTATTTGCAAGCACAAAAATAAGGAAAAAGGAAGAGGAAAGAGGGCAAAGCTCACAAAGTGAGAAAAAATTGTTTTCAAACTGTCAAGGGAACTGACAGTGGTGGGAGCACTAGCAGAGGGTAAGTGATGAAGAGGAGGGTAGTTTTACCAGAGACACAGGACAGCTACTCCTATCCAAGCCACGAGTCCACACCCGGAAAAACAAGGGACAGCTGATTTTTTTTTTTTTTTTTTGCTCTTTCTGCTGGGTGGCTGCATGGCAAAAAAGCTGTAACTCCTAGCTTGGCACACTTACCATCTTCCTCCTCCTCTCTGCAATCTGCTCCTCTGACTCCATCTCTACTTCATTGCTAACGGAGGTTTTGTCTTCTAGATCCTCATATAACTCAGGATCCTGTAAGAGGAGGGGAGAGGGGGGTATGGCGCTTTATCATGGCTTATCATTCAGTCTGGCTACAGACTAGAGGGAGACAGGTAAGAGTGGAGGACAGGGGAGGTAAGGGAGAGGGAGGGCAAGGGGAGTCATCTGAAGGAGGCGAAGGGGGAAATAGCTGTGCTTGTTTTTTTTTAAACCAGTCTGTGTGCAACACACCTGCTTAGAACTTGTCTTTGGTCACACAGGGCCCCGTTCTTTAAAAATGATAGTTAATCAGCCTGCACGTGCGTCTCACTGTGACCATTTCCCTTCTGTTGCATACCAAACTGTTTTTCCACCTTTTTCTTACATTCTGAATCTTTTAACAATGGATATATTATACTCTGCCTTGGGAATGAGCACACTGTTGTAATAGCAACGCTGCTTAAGCGTTGTATCTCTTCAGTTGGGGCATCTTGGTGTTCCTCTTTTTGCTTCTGTAACGGGTTGAGCTTCTCTGGCTGTCTATGCTTGAGTTGTACATCTTAAAAACACAAATATTCTTTGACTTCAAACAGAGACATGAATGAACCCAATTAATATTGTTCAAAAAAGTAAACCTTGGTCATGACAAAAATGGATGTTGAGAGTAGACAAGAGAAAATATTTAGAAATCTAGTTTAACATCAGAGAGACAGCTGTTTATGTGCAGATGTTGAACATGTTTCTTGAGACAAACACCTCTCTGATAGCCATGTGGCACCAAACCATCTCATGAATGTGACAATAAAACCTGAACTAAATGATCAAAACTATAAGCTGGGAGTAAACAGGTGATCATATAAAAGGGATGATGAGGAAAGAAGGGGCCCTAAAGATGATGTGACTAACAATGGAAAGACATGCACAGAAATGACATATCACTAAAATTAAAATTAGTCATGAAAGACTAAAATGTTTAGAAAACTTTAACACATAATAATGAGTAATGTCATGATAAACGGAGTGACACTAACGGGAAGTGTGATGTTTACAAAAGTGTTCTTGCCTGGTTGTTTGAGATGGAGAGGCGAAGGGGAGACAGTTTCCGTTGCTTGCCATCGGCTACACTCTTGCCCTTTGCTTCGCCATCCAAACCCATGTTCTGGTTCTGGCCCTGGTCCTCCCGAATTGTTTCCTTGTCTTTGCGACTCCCACGGCGCCTACCTCCCGAGCCCAAGTTTTCTGTTGGCTCTTGGTTGTGCTTAAGCACAGGGCACTCCTGGTTCCCCTTCACACAGGCACAGTCCACCTTGTATTTACTAAAGTAACCACAGGGAAGAAGGGGGAAGTCAAGTTTGAGCTTTCAAGGTGATGTATGATGTTTCATTGCTATTATGGATTTCTGATTTTTTTTTTCTTAAACTCACCAGCTGCCATAGTCAAAATCAAAACCAATGGTGATCTCTGTGCCCTTGGTGATGGGCCGCAGTGAGTAGATGTATAAATGCAGCATGCCATCTTCAATGACATGCCGCACCTGAAGAAAGTTATATAACATTAGTCAAATTAATTGATTGATGCATACTCGCCATTATTAATTATTGTGCAATGGGACGCGTGATTACCTCAGCATTAGGGGTGCAAGAACGACGGATGAAGCGTGCCTCATTGCCAAAGCTACGAGCATCCACACACATCTCCAATCCATCAAATTTAGAGTAAAATAACACAAATGGGTATGGCCTACAACATGAAAGACAATTGAAGAGTGGCATTAATTAGCCAATACATAGCAATACAAATAACTACTTGGTGCAGCAGCGCTACCATCAGTATATCGATATCCCTTACACATCAAGAAATAAATCCAAGGATAAATCCTTGTAAATCGTAACTGACCTCTTGAAGAAGTATCCGTTGGCTTCAAATTGCTGTCGAAGCATGAACTTGCCCCTGTACTCAATGATAAGAGAGTCTGGGGCCAAGTCTCGCACTGCTTTGAGGATCTTCTTGTTCTTCTGAACTTGACTCTGGAATTAAAAGAAGGCCAGATAAGAGAAATGCTTTTGTTACAGACTGCTTGGTTAGGCATAGTAAATCATTACTAATATAAATGTTAAAGTTATTGTATGTGGATTGCTATAAATTTGAAAAAAAACCAAAACAAAACACAGCCTATATGCTGAACACTGTACCTCCACAGGTGGTTTGAAAGAGGCTGGATTTGTGTTGTATGCCAGACTCTTGCCGTCGCCTTGCTCTTTCACACGTAACAGGACCTGGACGTCCTCACTGTACTGATTGCTGTTAGCCTCCTCATACCGCTCCATCCACGTCTTGATCTTGTTCTCCCACAGAGAAGGGTGCTCTGTTGGATCCTGCTCTGGAGCTGCACCCTGAGGGGAAAAAAACCTCAATATTTACATACAGTAAAGACAAAGTTGTGACTGTAGATGAATATAGCACTATATAAACTAAGGAAGTCCATTGTTCCTGTGAGTTTACCTTTACTCTTGAGGATTTTCTGGACCCCTCTCTGAAGGCCTGCCACAGAAATGAAAAAAAAAAAAAAAAATCAAACCTTTAATGTGCATTGAATCTAAAGTGTACGTAGCTTTCATTTGACATTTATGAGTCAAAGCTGACCTTCTTTGCTCGAGCAGAAGATGCAGGAGGCTCTTTTTCACCACTCTTTTTACGTTTTTTATCAGCCTGCTTATTGCCAAGACGTCCGGTAGTCAAGGTGATTGTGGTAGGCGTGTGTTGAAATGTAGAATACAGCTCTAGTGGCACCTCATCTCCACTCTCCGTTGCACTGGTGTCCCCATCTGGACAAGCAAACAAATACACCACAGTTATCAGACACGTGATGACAATTTCGTTGTTCAGTAAACCTTCCTGATGCACAAAGTTACAAAAAGCTACAGCTACTGTAGGCAAAACAAACAGCTTGAAAACTAAAATAATGAAGACTAAGGCATGTGACAAAGATCAGAAAACAGTTTGTTACTTGTCCAGCAGGTGTCAGTGTATTCCAAGCCTTGCCTGAACAAAACCTGGCTAGCCTGGAGGGGAGGAGGCTGTGGCCTGACACATTCTACAACCTTTTTGCTTCTCTAACAAACTAGCTATTTACTGCAGCAAGGAAGCCAAGAAGCAGAACTGAAAACTTGAAATATACTGTCTCTCAAAGCTTATCGCAGCTTTCAGAAATGGGCAAAACTGGTTGTATACAAACAACCTACTCTTTATAACCAAGAACTTGAAGGAAAACTATCTCCAGTACTTGCATTGGCATATACAGTAGTTACACATACCCAACAAAACAATATACAAGTTTTGTTCCCACTGAAAACAAGGTCTTGAAGCAGGAGTGAGGGGTTAGTGAGACAACTTCTGGTTCAACAGGTTTTTAGCAACACAAATGTGGTTTCTTTCTTAGAAGGGTAAATCACCCTAAATTAGTCACGTTTGAGAGGCAAGCTATGAAAGCACTGCTTACAAACCAAAGTGTTATACTGAAACACCCCACTGGGCACAAAGTGCAGACAAAAAATGAAAAAAGGGCATTTGGTGCTCTGTGCAGATAGTGAGACAATCTCTGAATGAGACAATAGTCAAATAGACCATCAACACTCTTTGGCACTCCCCTGTATAGTAACATAATATATAATATTAAAACAGAGTCTAAAAGAACTGAAGCCCTATTCTTGTTGACCTCGTAAAATTTGACAGTGAGCCAATTCACTGATGTGATTTCTGTTTCCATTTTTTTTCTTGTCTTGCTCACTGACTGTAAAAACAGAGCCACTACGAATACATGTAAAAGCTCAATAATGTAATGGAATACATAATAAGGACCACAGTCATGTGACATCAAGAATATTTCATTTCACATTTGTATAGTGGACAGTTTCACTCCTTGCTTTGGCAATTAATGTTTCTCATAGCCGTTTGTCCTTCTTGTTACAAATATGCAGCTTTAGAACTGTCTTTGTACTGTATGCATTTCTAATAGGCCACTTGCTGACAACTCTGCCCATTTTACGTTAATGTCCACCAAGAGTTAGAAACCCTGGGTTGAGAAAGTGGCTTGGTAAACACCCTTATGATACAGTTTATTGATGATCCTGCTTATTGAGATTAAGAGGATTTGTTGAACCAGGTATACCAAAAGAGATCCAGGATATACTGAAACATCTTGTGATACAGGCTCCAGGTGATGTTGTAAAGAGACATTTGCTTGTCATAATCTATTTATCTTCACATATTGTAGAGAAAAAAAAGACATGTGCAGGGAGAAACCCTAAGCAGGGCTCAAGAGTAAGGTTTGTCTAGATGCCCATGGCAATCAAAGGGCTATGTCAATTTAGCAAATGTAGAAATTGATAAAAATTCATTACTACACATTGCTTTTTTTCCCCCTCTAGCCAAACATGGAAAGCTGAGGGATGAGCTAACTTGCTTACTTCTCATGATTGAACAAGACATCGCTTTATGTGGTTGGACTTACCAGACAAACATTCTCTTTTCCTGGTCTGTAGCAGGATGGCCCTTTCTCTATCAAGGTGTCGTGGTTGGCAGCGTTCACACAGGTAGGTCTCGGGAATGTTCTGCCTGTCAATCCCCATGCAGTCTATGTGCTGCCAGGCACTGCAAAAATCAAAGTGAAATGGTTTAATTAAGTTTTTATTAGACTATAATAGAAAAACTGGAAAACAGTGTAGTGAAATCACAATGACTCGTATCATCTTAAGATACAAAAACAAAGGCCAGAGTCAAAACAGTGTCTTACCTGCATTTATCACAGCAGATCATGTAGCCATCGTCGTGGGTGAATCCACAGATGCAGCGGGTGATGTCAGCCCCATAGCTGCCATCCTCTGAGGTACTGAGCGTAGTGCCCCTAGATGCCTCGTCCTGCCCCCCTGGCACAAACAACCCCCCCTCTCCTTGTCGGTTCAACATTAAGGGAGGAGGGGAGGCTGGTGGTGTAGGCGGGGGCCGCGCCCCATAGTTATGGTCCTGGAAGAAACATGCAGTGTTGAGAAATTACAATTTTATGATAATTTACAAAACAGTGCAGCTCTGTATTTTGAGCCACATATGTGGTTAAAGTAGTAGTGGCCAACTAACTAAAGCACCACCTCCGTTACTCTACAATATATTTTTTCCTGTTATATTCATTACTTTCATCACTTTTGCAATTATACCTGCAGAAGTAAGTATTTCTTACAATCACAGGAGAATTAAGAATGCCAGTATGCAGCACGTCACCATTTATAGCAATGTAACCATTTATAGCACGTCTAAATACTACTTCTGCCACACTAACTGATTAACAGTAAGGGAGGGGTCAAGGTATTTGTAAGAGGGCAAAAAGAACCTCTGTGTCCAACCTCTTAATACCCAGCTATGGGTTTTATGTCCACTTTTGTATACAAGAGTTTAACAGCTTTATACAAAAAACTGTCCACCACAAAGGACATTCCATAAAAATGTTTAAACCTGCATCTGAAAAAACAGTTGCACAATGAGGTTTCCAATATAGGCAATTATTTAATTAAAAAAACAAAAAAAAAAACAAAACAAAACTTGTACTTTCCAGACATTTCTGGGGTCTCAGGTAGGGTTGTAACAGTGTCATGGTGTTGGTATTAATAACAATTTTAAACGTTGCGGCCAATTAATCGTCAGGGCTGTCAATAACAGTCCGATAAAGTACAGTAGATTAAGAGCAGAAAAAATACATACCAATAGGCGCTTCCCGCACAGAATGAAAGTAACATTACAGAAGCACTACATTCAACATCCCACCAGTGACAGAGAAGGTGCAAGCTGACCGTCCGTGTCAGGGAGCAGATGTATTTCTAAATTGTCTTGATCTTAAATATATTTTTGATTGCCGACTCACCTTCATTTCCATAGAATGTGCGATCACTACGATCATCTACGCAGCCTCAGGCTACCATTGTCCTACCCATTCACAACAATCTGGCTTAAACACATGTTCTGCCTCCTCAAATGAAAGTTAACGGAGTTTCAGGAGTTATGGAAAAGGTAAATGAGCTTCAACAACAGCAGGAGATGTAGAAGAATTAGTAACGCGTGTTAAGTTGTAAAGACCCCGCAAGTCATTAACTATATTAATGATGTCTTTGAATACGCAACACTGAAGACCTTCAGCAGGGATGAAATGACTTATTTTCCAATTCCTTTGTAAAACTTGGTCAGTGTTGATTTGTTTGTTATATTTTTTTAAAAGAATTTATAAAATGTACACGTGCTGTGAGCATAAAAAATATGATGCACGGGCATGGACACACAGAGGAGAGGGGTGTTATGCGCCCAGTTGGAAACCTGCCAAAGTTTGAGACACTGTTAAGCTAACTTTGTGGATTTGATACCTTTCTGGATTAAACTTCTCCCATTGTCCAGTGGATTATTGTCCTCCGTGGGGCTAGCCAACGTAGTGCAATCCTGGCGTTTGTGTGGTGCCATGAGTAAAGCCTGCAGTTACACTGCTCGTGATCTATGGCATAGACTATTTGTGTGCGTAAAAACTTTGGGGACTAAAAAGGGGAAAGGTATTGGGGGGGTTGAGCTGCTTTATGTTTAATGATTTGTATTAAATGAGTCAATGTTTTTTTGTTGGCTATGCTGTGTGGTTGCTATGTGGTTTATTTGTGCTATTTTGGGGTTTGTTTTGGGTGTGTGTGCTGGCTTCACTTGTGGAGATGAAAAGGTCGATATAGAGCCAAACACCAACTTTTTTTTGTCTTTTGCTTATTTACTGCTGATTGTTACTTTTCTTGTGACCCTAATGTGTGTTGTAGCGGGTTGCTTTGAAAAAATAAGGGAACCATTACAAAGTTTCACTTTCCTATCTGTGTGTACCTATTGTGAGGTAAACTTAGCATGGATCGCACCCCCACAAAATAATTGGCATAATTGCAAAACCATAATTATTTCCCTGAGGATAATAGGAGCACCAAAATCTCTAATTGTTACATCCTTAGACTCAGGAGGATACTCACCGCATAAGGCAGGCCAATGTAACTGTGGGAATGATGAGAACTGCTGCTATAGATCTGGTGTGGGTAGCTGGACTTTTCCACCACCACAGGGCTGGCCTCCACCGATTCTGGTCTGTTGAGCATCAACACAAACAACACATTACTCAAATCTCAATAATTAGACAATTATATACTTTTTGTCTTCCTATATTGTAAGAAACTGTGTGTATGTCAGAGGCAGGGATATAAAAGAATGATGGATGCATGTAGTGTCTGTAGGGGCCATGGGCAGTGGGTCACTGTGAATCCATCAACATAGCGACTGCTGTCGTGCCACTGTAAGCCAGAAATAAGTTGGCACCGAAATAAAACTATGTCTGCGAGGCAGATATCAGTAAAGGACTGTCTCAGCCACACAGGGTTTCAAACTCATTCATATCAAACCAGTAGATCCACTTTCCTCAGGTTCATTGAGGAAGAGAGTCTATTGGGCTGTTTGAGACCAACCCACCCTTATTATGACATGACTAATCTATTCTACAGTTGCTGAGGGGTGCCTCTAGAGGCCCGACTGGCATGACACAAGGTACAATGAGGGAGAGAGGGAAATTGAAAGATACGAGAGAACAGACTAAGATGCATGCAAGATAAAGGCAGAGAGCAGAGTTTGAGTTAAGGTGCAGTAGTTATTCATGTGACAGTCATATCCACGAGTTAACAGTTCAATCATGTAAAAGCATTACTTAGAATTTCTTTCACTGCACTGTATCGAAACGAATTGCTCCAAGGTCAAAGACATTCATAAAGTATCAAAGAATTTATGTGACAGCTAACAGGCTGATGTCCTTCTTTGGTCTATTTAGCACAAAACCCAAATAACATCAAACAACTTTATCAAGGCAACCACTGCTAAATTTCTATGGTTTCTAGGTATATAGTAAGGTGAGTACAACAGGACGTGCAGCATTTTTTAATCACTGTTCTGCTTCAGCTAATCTCCATAATGACACCAACTGAAACCTCATTCAGAGAACTAAGATAAAGCAGTCCAATATAGGTCATAAATAACATGCGCAAATGTTAACGACATTACAGTTTCAAAGAAATGTGTCTACCTCTGTCACTCCTTTTAGTCCTTTGTCTTCCTTAAGTCTTTTAAAATGAGTCCTAAGGTGCAGTGGTGGTATGACACCTGAGAGCTACTCTCAGCACTACTGCTGTTGATGCATGCTGTAAAAGCACTGTGCAACACTTCCTGTGTGTACTGCTGCACAACTCTTCAGTGTCAAAGTGAAAACATAAGTACACGCATGAAGGCGGATCCATCATTAGGCAGGTGTGTGTACTAAAGACAATAACGGCCAAACAACTTCAGTTTCATACAGCACAGAGCTTTTAAAAGACTAAAGTGAATTAAACCATATTACATAATAAACCATATTTGGCAGTATGGTCAATATAATATCCTTTTTTTTTTTAAATTAATGATTATGTTAATGATGATCAGAAGTCTACACTTCTTCTGGCATCTTAAATGTCATATAGGAATGCACCAGTGAGTGGAGAAAGTTTAAAAGGCTTAAGAGAACAAATCACGATTGGGCTTTAGCTGTTTTTCCAGACTGAATGAATTACACACACACACACACACACACACACACACACACACACACAAAAAGTTAAACAACTCCACAGAAGACAAATTTAGTAAGTTGGCTTGTCATTTTAGCGAGAAAGGAACAAACATATTTTAATGGTATGGGTCATATGTCCAAAAAGCTTATAATTCTGACATTTTTTAAATGTCATTTAATATAATTACATATTGGTATATATTTATGGATTTCTTACACATTTAAATGCTGATGCTTGGTTCTAATTCAGAGCTTAATAACTACAAAATTTTTGTGTTTATAAACCATTATGTTCAGAATATGGCAAACATTTGTGAAGCAGCACAACATTAAAAAAATCTAAAGGAAGAACTTTCAAAACAAATATGATTAAATGCTCATTTAACAACAACAAAAAAAATACAGGACGAATTTTTCTCAAAAACCACTGCATTATTTTCTGTTGCAGCTAAAAATGTAAACTAAATCAATACAAAACATGAATGCAAAACTTGTATTTCAACACTTATTGTTTTACATCAAAGCTCTAAATCTATCCATGCATCGTTACATTGTTTGTCTCATTCATGTTTCACACATGCAAAAGGGAGGTTTGCAGAGATGCATTCATTCATGATTCGACTCCAGCACATCTATGGCCTAGATCATGAACAGGGAAGGCTGATGAGTAGAAGAAATAGAAGGGAATGAAAAGACAAGGTCTACGATAGTTTCAGCTAAAGTGGCAGCTACGTACGGTATGCACTATTTATAGCACATAAATGTCAACAGTATTTAACAAGAACAGATGTCGTTCAAAATTCAAACACCTGCTGAGAGGGCAGGGTGGACAAGCGTAAAGAATGGAGAGATCAACAACAGGAGAGAAAAAGAGCAGCACTGAACAGCCAGAGGCAACGCCTTCACTCCCTAAGAGCTCCTACTTGCTGCCATAGCAACACTACGCATTTGTGAGCGCGCACGCTGGGGCTGTGTGTCACTGTGGACATGCACACTGCATTAGCCAACAGCTGGTCACGCTGCTGCAGACTTCAGGGGGATGTGGAAAGGACATGACGCTGTTTCTCTGGTGAGTAGCCAGCCCCACTGTTCCAGACTCGGCTGGCACACATATATTTCAAGGGGTGGTGTGTGTATGCGTTTGTCCAGCTACACTATATGCCTCTGCTGTGGATGGAACATGCACAGCAGCAGGTGGAAGCCCCTTTCAAGCTTGTTATCTGCTTGTGAATAAATCTACAGCATGCAGGACACAAGCCATGGGCAGACAAAGAGTGAGTGAGGGAGTCAAGGCAGAGGGCTTAGGCCACCCCCCGGTGGAAGCACAGCTCCATGGAGAAGAGGAGGGGGTAGGGGAGCAGAGGGACTGTTCAAGACGCCATATCTATGTGAGGGCCACCTGTCACTCAGGCCAGTGACCATGGCAACAGGCCCTGCGCAGTGCAGAGGGGAGGGAACGGTATGAGGGGCAGATACCATGGCAACACAAGCTGTCACGGCAACAGCTCTGATGAAGGCAGAGGAGGGCCCACTCTCTTTTAAAGAGACAGAAGCCCCTCCATAAGTTGATGACGTGTGTTATTCTTTAGTCATACGAGAACCTCTTGCTTCATTTATTTGTCCAGAAAAGGCCATAGCAATGTCCTTGACAAGACTATAGGAAATCAAGAGGAGGAGCAAAAGGAGGCTTGTTGCCATGGCTGCGTGCACCATCCCGCTTCACTGACTGAATGCAGCGTACACAAGTGCTGACAGCAAC
>JAQQZY010000005.1:19498542-19517088 GCA_030068375.1 Ostorhinchus rueppellii
CACACACACACACACACACACACACACACACACACACACACACACACACACACACACACACACACACATACACACAGATAACCCCCAGCTCTCAAAGCATTCCTCTATAAGGAGGCTTGCAGGGCAGTGTGCAAACATATGTGCGCTCTACTGCAGCCAGACAGTCATGACTGACAAAAGGCGGGTGGAAAAAAAAAAAAAAAAAAAAAAGAGAAGAGAAGAGAAGAAAAAACAAGTACAGTACAGCTGCATTCCTGACTAAATCTGAGCTGCACTGTTACTGCCTCTGCTGCTCCTCCTACTTCCTCTTGAAAAGCTGTCCATCACCTTAGAGAAACACAGCCAAGGGGGGGACCCACCACCCTGCTTCCTGTGCCCAGCCACCCCGCCTAACCGGATTTCTGTCCCTCCTTGCACTTCCTAAATAAACCTAGGAGAAACAGGGAGCAGAGGGGAAGGGGAGTGTCGCAGTCACAGTTCCCAATTACAAGGAGATTGGAAGAAACCATTTAAATTACCTTTGGCCCAATACACTGCTGTTATGAAAATATATGAGAGGAGCAAAGGGTGGGAGAATGGGGAACACAAACAGGGGCAGGTGAGTATTAAGAGGGAGACAGAAAGACACAGAAAGTGGAAAACAGTAAAAGACCACAGAATGGACGTGGTTTAGTTTTACTAGGGATCAGACTTCTCTGAATTCGTTCATGTTGGGAACAGATATCCCATGCGGCAGGAAGCTTCGGAAATCATCCACAGCCCCACCATTTCAGAGGGCAGTGGGGTGGGGGAGGTGTTCACGGGGTCTGTCTGACAGTGACGCTACACAGCTTAGACCTAGGTGGACTCTGGGTGGCGGAGTGGAGCACATATCCAAGACCAGAGTCTCCCCTCCTACCCTCCCTCACTGAGGGGACACAGTCACGTCATTGTGAGGGGAATAACTATCCTTTTAAGCAAGAACCGCACTGAAGTAAGTGAGGGAAAACCCACACCATAACACTTAAACCATGCCGCTACAGACCAACAGCTTCCGTCTCTCTTCAGTTTATTACCACTGCTCAATGTGTAAGAGTGTTTTCATTCTTGTTTTCACAGCCAAGTCTCAGTAGATTATGTTTTTGATAAGTAGGAGGAGCAAGGGAAAGCTAGGGAGTCCACCTGAATCCCACAGCTGATGTGACTTGATGAGATCCTTATAGCTGGTGCAATGACTCAGCAAATAAATAAATTAAACGACATTACGCAAATACAGTCATAAGAACAGGAAGCATGGCCCAGATCGAATGTAGGCCTGGTCCTCCTTTTTGATGTACCCACAGTGGGACACACTGCATCTGCCCTGTCCTTCATAAATCAGAGTTCCCATGGCTGGCAGTACTCCCTCTGTACTTGAGCACTGAAGGTGAGGTCATACATCAATGGAACAGATATGAATGGGAGCATCTACACAAGCAATTTTTGTGGCTACAAAAGGAACTGTATAGCTGCAAGTGCAAAAAAATATCATCATTAATCTCAGACCGTGAAGCAGAGAGATGTTGCAGTGATCATATCCCTGTTTATGGTAGCACCTTAATTAATCAGTCAACAAAAAGAGATTTCAGTAGTGCTGCAGGTTGATGATGAAACAAAGCAGGCAACACTTACAATGAAGTCCATCAAAATGCTCTGATGCTTTAAGACCTTAAGCATAAACATGAACTCTATAATTGTGCATTATTGAAAAAATATTAAAAACAAAATCTTGACGAGGAAAACTATGAGAATCAATAAAATGTATTCTGTCCTCACTTCAACAATCAGGAACTGAGTGAGTTAAAGACTCTAAGCACAGGGTTTGGTAACAAAGCTGGGGCAGCCCTCATGTAGTCTGAGTAATATGTGTGCAGGAGAACCCCTGGAGCATAATTTCCCTATTGCACTCGCTTCTTACAAAGTATCACAGCTAGTCTCTTACGTACAATTACTCATTGAAACTAATAAAATTACATTAAAATGTAATTCAGTGACTGACCTTGAGCGCAAGACTGATATCATAATGTCCTTTGGCCCAGGAGATGGATACTGATTTTCAGAATGTAACAAGACATGTGCAGCTGCCAGCTAATTACAGCATTTAGAGAAAACGGTGTGCATTTAACTTAAATGTGAGCAGTGTGTGCATCTACAGAGCAAACCAACAGTAAGAGCCACTCAGGTTCCATTACAGCAGTGTTTGATGATCAATTTTGAGCGTGGACCACAGTGCTGTTACATCACCAACATCAATGCCACATCCACTCTTTGTGTAAGCCATCACCCATGAATGCTACTGTAACACAGGCACTGCAACAGGAAGGTGGTTAGGCAAGCTGAAGGAGAGCTGCAGCCTCAGCAGCCCCAGCCCTAAAGCCACCTGTCAAGAAGGCAGCTTGCTACTTTAAAGAGGGATCTGTTACAGGCCAGCTAGAAACACAAAAACAGGTCACCTGAGCCCTGGCTTCTCCTCCCAGCTGAGATGTCATGTGACTATGTCAGGCCCTCGAGCCAGGCAGCTTTGTCTCCTCATCTCTTGGGGTCTGGGCACCACACAAGTGAGATCACTGGAGACATTGCTGTAGCCACACTGCTTAGCCTCACGTAGATGGGTGTGTATCTACAGACACATACAATTCTCCTAGACAGGGATGCTGCAGTTTTGATTCAATTTTGGTTGAGCATTTGCTGAGTGGAGACAAGTGAGGCCAGAAAAGCATGACACAATCTCCCAAATACAGGAAGTCTCAATGAGAAAGATGATGAGGGCATGACCTTCATCTGCCCTATCAATTATTTAAAACATCAACAAAAATCCTGTGCCCTTGCTTGAACTCCTTATTCTCTTCTTCCTCTGACACACTAAAGACATGAAGTTGTTTTTGCACATCTTAAATCATATGTGTCTCAAAGTATGTCTAGGGGTGGGGGTTAGAGTAGCGATGTGTCATTTGAGACTAGTGTCTCATTGCCACCTGCTAGAATATGCTGTGTCCCTGTGGTGGAGGGGGAGTGGCAGCTCACCTCCAGTTCACCATCTCTGTCAACACAGCAAGCAAACACACATTACATACAAGGCAACCAGAAACACTTTCTGCCTCTCAGGCATTTAAAATAATTAGCTTTATTACTGTGTAGACAGATGAAAAGGGGTGAACATTTGTACCAAAGTCTCTGCTCTTCAACAGAAAAAAGGCCATCTCATTAACAGGAAAAGGGACCCTACTCAGAAGGAAAAATCTCTCCAGAGGGGGATGAAGCGTTTGATGATTTAGTTCATTCCTGGCCATGCCACTAGCCTTGGCATTAGACAGAAATTTTGTCCAGTCCTTGTGTGTTTTTCTCAAGCTGTCCAGTTTCAGACAGAAAAGTGATAGGGAGTTTTGGAGGCCTATGTCATGCAATACACCCTTGTATATTGATACCACTTTCATAGTGTCTGTGAGTTCTGACATTATCAACAACACAATATTTCAATAGAACAATTGAGTTGTATTTACATTTATTAACAGTTTTAAATAAAATTTCATGCTGTAGTGGAAGATCTGGTAAATACAGCTAATGTTTCAGTCTTCTTAATGGCTGTTTTCAAAAATTCCTTCCTCAAAATGACATCAGAATTGTCAGGAGGAATAAAATGAAAAAAAGAATAAAAATGGTCCCTGGCAATAGTAATGGCATTTGAGCCAAAGTTTGTCCCACAGGGTGATGTAAAAGGAAAGGACAGCTGTGCCACACAATCACAGGACTTAGTGAGAGGCGACAAGCTTAAAACCTCTATTCTAGAAAGTAGTCTTGATTTAACTGCAACCCATCTCTCTCAATTATTGATCCCAGACTACTGCAAATAAATAAATTAACACACATATCTATCTATATACACACATACACATAGCGTGTCATAACAGCATAATGAGCCGATTCCATCAGTTTCATTTGTGATCCCTGCATTTTATTTGGTAACTATATCTATAAGAAAAGCCACTGTAGCTGCCTGCAACTGTCATTTATCTAGAATCTAAAGAGACTAAACGTGACCTAATGATTCAGCCCTCATTAATGTTTTTGAAGTCTATACTCTGCTCTGATTATACATGTTGGGAAAAAATAAAAATTAATCATGTGAAATACATAAAGCCTATTGTCTAATGACACTTACCTGACATTACAATAAAGTGCAAGGTTATGTGTTTCTTAATCTGAGAGTCTTCCTGTATTGGAGCTTCTACAGAAAATCTTAACTATTTATCCATCTGAAATGACATTTAAACTGTCTATCATTACGAGCCAGCTTTTGTGTTGCGAGTTACACAAAAATAAACTCAACAGAGGAAATGCAAATCATGTGTGGAAGAAAATCTACATGATGTTAAGACAATTTTAAGGAGGTTATCTTTGGCAAAGGGCGAGTAAAATAAATTCACTTTGCTAAACACTGCTGCTACTATGCTTGTGAATGTTTAGCAGTTGGATCTTTACGGGACTGTCTATTTCACTAACGTTCTGCCACCGCAAAACTCTCTAATCAAACATGCAATTTTACATCACGAAACACAAGCATACAGCGTGACGCATGTTACAGGGCCACTATGTTATTCGATTTGGAAATAGGCTCGGCACGATTCGATGGCCGATATATCAACAAGCACGGATTGCGGGTTTAATGATAAGTGATGTACACAGTATCACGTTAGTCGCGTTATTGTGATACTAAAGCTAAACTAAAAATCATGTTTTGTGTAGTTGCTACACAGTGAGTATGTCGGCGCTGCAGTCAGTCCTGCCGATAGGGGTGTGGAGGGTACAACGTTGCTATTATGTTACCACAACACCCTGGTGCTGTCGCCATTTTCATAGCGCTTTTCTCAGGACGGCGAGACAATCGTGTAAGCCAGGGGAGCCTCGCCATGGGAAGAAAATCCCCAAGAATGCATTCAATCGCCTCTTTCATACATTCTACCTTAAGTATCACTCTGTCGCTACAGTCTATGTGTTGTTACAAATAGGCTTTTTGTAAATTCGTCGAAAGCACAGCCAGCAAGCTAATCGGCTAGCAATTATGGCCAGCAATGGCCTCTCGAAATGTAGCAGGCTAGATGTAATGGCATTTGGGTAGCAGTTCAGTCGAAGCACGGGACGCCTTACATGGAACTTTTTTTAGCCATTGATCGAAAATGAGTTGGAAAACGCGTAACATTGTACAATGAATCGCTTTCAGGATTGGTATGTAAACACAGGCCAAAATTAACCGCGGACGGGAATACACAAAGCTAACGGTAACCATCGAGGGGCTAACAGCATAATGCGTAGTGGGTTAAAGTTAGCAAAGTAAGCTAGGGCCGACACGAAAGAAGTGGATTAATACTTGGCTTGTCGCTGACAGTGAAGGGAGACACCATCAGCGTCGACTATGGCAAACTACCCATCCATTTGGTAATTTGTTTGAGGTCATGAAAATTGTCTTTGTGCTACAGTATAGTTCAGTATGGCTGGGGTTGCCAATCGAGATGGAGTTACAAATTGTATGACTGGGGCGAGATGCCCAAATGGAACATCCCCTCCCCCACGCTTGCAGCATTTGAACCTAGTACACCCTGAATCTAAATTAAGTGATCGCGAAATGTACTTTAAGTCCGATTACAATGAAATAGTGCTGGCCAGGTATTCCACTGACATTAATCTTGTTTCTTTTTCGATCGTGTAACTGCGCTTGTATAAAACCCTCAGTGACATACACAGTATTACTGCGCAATGTACTTTGGAATTTAAGCCATTTTTACAGCCGCGTCTGCTTTGACTTGACTAGCACACCACACAATAGACGATTTTAATGTCTCTGTTGACATGCATGTAAAAGTTCGTGTGTTCTTTGACTTTGAACAGTGGCATTGTACGAAATATGCTGAACGGAAATAATGTCTCGTGCGCTGGGTGAGCAGGATGGGAGCCACCACGACAAAATCAAGTTTGTAACCAAAGCTTAAGCTTATAGTTTTCTTTGCTGTGTACCAGTGTTGCGAATGTTGTGTTTAAGTAACGTAAGAAAGGCAATCAAATTGGCGCGTTTGCTCTTCGCTGCAGTTGCGAGGACCTTTGATACGATGTACATTAAGTGTTGTATAAAGCGCGTAACATTGTGGGGTTACAATATTTACACAAACGACGAAACCAAGCGCAATATGGCCCGCAGTGTCACTGTGTCAAAGTATGGCTCAGCGAGTTCCCCTTGGGTTCTAATTATATTTAGTTGACGTGCGAATAATGTCTCAGTTTTGTGAAAGCAAGTTCACTGCCTGTAATGTTAACGGTTGTTAACGGTGCATATGAACCGAAGGCGATACATTATGCCATTAGGGTTAACTTTGTGTAAATACTATAAAGGTTACTCCTAAAATATGGCAAAGGGTTATACTAATGATTACAACCTGTAAACAATATGTATCAATTTGCTCGTGTGCTGACATTCTATCAACGAAAACTCAGATCTTTTGGTCTGTGTCAAGCTAATTTGAGCTAATAGCATGCGCTAGCTAGCAAGTGGTCTCCTGGCGTAACGCTTGCCAACTGGACAGTTACACTGGAAACTTACGTCATCTAGATAACAGTTATCACATTTTGACAGGATAAATGTAAACGAGTAAACACTTCTAGACCCCAAAGTAACGGTGGTGATCCGTTAGCTAGCCAGCAACACTCAGCTGATACCACAACTATGTTAGCCAGCATCAGCATGATGTACCTAGCCAGCTAACTAAAGCCAACAATAGCTTTCTAGGTCGGATTTGGGATCACCATACAATTACTACTTAATGCGGGTTACTCACCGTTTTATGTCCACTTTGGAAGACCCGAATAGCGAAAAAGGGGACCTGGGTAAGACCCCCGTCGCTTTCCACAGAGCTTCCACAACCAAAACAATACTTCTGTCCACACTGCGGATCACTAGCAAAGCTTTAAAATGTTTGTATTAAAACGTGTCCTCCACAAATTCCTTTCCTGACAAAATTCCTTGTCTCTTGTTTAACGCGGGGACCCTAATTTAGCTAGATATAAATCCAAAACCGTTAAAATAGTGCCTTAATCAACGGCGACTTTTAGAAATTAGATCCCCTCAAACCAGTCTCTTTTCCCTTTGCAAAAATGGCGGCCCTGCCAGGACTACTGAGACTCCGCCTCCCCCACTAGCCCCCTCCCTCCCCATCACCAAACAGGAGCTCCGCCTCCACATACTGCGGGGCTACAGGCCCGAAATCACAGGGGCGACATGGCCGAGCTCCATGCGCGTTCACGGGTGTAATTTCACAAGCTTCTGCTATTTGTGTCGGTGAAGCTTTGGATAACTTGTGCAGCACTATTTTATGAACCTTGTCAAACGGAGTGTCGGTAGAAAAATACTTGTACATACGAACGAATTAATGGCGCTACTTAGCCTGCTGCGATTATTGGATAATATCACAATTCAATAATTTGCGCAGCATTCATCTTGTAATCTTAATTTTTGTCATTTGAAAGTAAAATTAGTTGAATCTGGATGTCTAAGCCTTGTCTACAGGATGAAGCAGGTTTGGGCACTCTGCATATTCAGTTATGTTTTTCCTCACCACATTTTCTTGTACGCTATACCTTATCATTGCAAGGCTTGTTAGTTGAGACTTGACTGCATTATTATCTACTTCGACTAATTGGATAGTCTATCGCAATCCACTCATTGTTTTGAGTACTGCAAAAACACTTTCTGTAAATGTCACCTTAGTCATTGAGTTGGATTCAAATATAGCCATTTGAACCGAAATCCTTCATTTTACAACTGCCATGAGTCAATAGAGCACCTAAATCTGATACTCAACGCAGTGGGAGGCAAGATGTTATGTAACCCCTTCAACAAGAGCAGCTTTTTGTGTATTAAAGTGACGCTGGGAAGGGCTGGCCTATGAAAAACTGACCATCGAGATGAAAACGTGCAGAAAGACAAGAGGTTACGCACCCATAGTTAGGCTTAGTAATCGAACGTGTCACAAATCACACATCCATACTAAAGGCCGCTCCAAGTTGAATATTTAAGAATGCATTCACATGTGACTTGAAGTAAAAGACAGGTGAAAATGTTCATGTAAAGATTGTGGAAAATGACTTTGGGCAAAAAAGGTAAATTAACAATATACATTGTGGTCAGTCATTGTTTTAAAAATAATCTCAAAACACATGATTTTCGAAGGACGCAGAACCTATTTCATGCAGAGTATCATCATTGTGAAATTCACCCCTTTTGATTCAACCTTTACTGTACTGCTGAACCCTTTTGACATGTAAAACATAATTTCAGCAATTTTTCTGACAGTTTTCTTGTCATAATAAACCGGCAACTGTCACCTATTCAGAAATATGCCCGTAGAAATCCCTTTGACATCATATGTAGAGAGAGGATGTTCTCATCGTTTCCATTTTTATTGACCCTCCTCCACTCTTAACCGCATCCTCTCGCGCATGCGCACTCAGAGGATCGCTGCATCTGCCGTTGTATGGCGAAATGGGCAGTGTGGTTGTATGAAATAAACTTGGGGGAGGACGGAGTATAAAACTGAGCCACCCTCACCAGCTTCACACCGGAGATGTTCGAAAACGATCGTGGAGGATGCAGATATTGAAAGATCGCTTTATTTTTGGGGGCATGGATAATATTTTCCATGAAAACACTGGGCCTGACGATCGTGTATTGCACCGATCTGAGGTCAAGGCGATCTATTGTATTTTATGTTGAGAGTAAGCCGTAATATTGTTGAGTGATTAATATTTGCCCAAAACTACTAATGAAAAGTAGTCATTTTGGAGAAATGGTTGGTTTCTGATGACATCATGCTGCTAGTATTTGTGGGCGGGCTCTGAGCTGCGAGGGGAGAGGGGTGCAACCGGAGAGCAACGACGACCAGGCGCCATTAGGTAACAATGTCGCTTTAGAGTGAATTGGTCCTTTCAACAGGAGCTCTGAGTGAAAAAGATCATTGTCTTTGCGCGTAAATGCATATTTGCACATGAAACGGACTGTGGATTATTTGCAGCGAGCGATTTTAAAGCGACTTCCCTGCGTTGAAAAAAAAAAACGTAAACATCATCGACTGGGAACAAGATGGCGTCCTGAAGTTTTTTTTCTCCTTTTTTTTAGTGCATGGGTCCAGCAGTCATGGGCGGCGGCGCCGTGCGCGCTCTCGGCTCTGTTATTTCCTGTTTTCATATTTCGGGAAGTTGACATCCTTATTTCATGTACAACCACAAACACTACGATGTGACTTCTGTACAATAGACTTTGCAGTTTATTTATTGTGATCTAAGATGAACTGTCAGAACCAGATTTGACGTTAACCATTGACATGCACCTCCTGATTACATCTATCAATCTCAGTTGCACAAGCACGTCACAAAGCGTCACATTTAACTCAAATATTAAGACATTTATTCGTTAAAGGGCTGCATTAAAACAACACAACCCTAGGACGAGGTCATCCTTGAACAGCTTCCTAGTGGCTTTGTTTAACCTTTGTCCCCATCTAGCGGAGCAAATACAGGTTTAACACTAGTATACTATTGTTTGTAATGCGTAAAATATTTTTTTAAAATGATCAAGCCATTTCTTGTAGTCGTTCTTTTCTCAAAATATATGAATGCGATACTTTGTTTGAAGTGTGTATTTTCTTTACTCATTTGAAACACAAACGAGAATACTTGTACTACTGTATGCCTGTTTGCCCCATTAACAACATAATACAGGGCAAAAAAATCCACTAACGAGAATTACTTAAGAGAACGCAGAGTTTATAGACTAGGAAAGCAAAATGTCACTGGGGACTGGTTTTCCAGTTTCAGTCACTATGCAGTGGTTTTTGGACTGCATATTTGAAATGCTATATTTCCGTTTTAAACTGACTGTATCAAAAGAGGTAATGCTATGGTAACGGACAATTCTATGCTCATTTGTTCCTTGGGGCTTGCGGTTGAGCTGCCCCAAGGGACAAACTTCTCAAAACAAATGAGCATAGAATTGTGTTTTACGCTATCGTAAGTTCGCAGAGCTAAATCTTAGAATAATAATTTACGATCATGAAAAGGATATATTCAGCGGAACAGACGGGGGCGCTGTTTTTATAATGAAACCATCGTACAACCAATCAACTTGGAGAATCATCATTAGACGTTGTTATTCTCTATCCAATCACAGCCATGGTTGTTACGAGGTCACTTAATGACAAAGGGAGAAGGTGACTTCTCCTCGGGCAGATATATGTTTTGTTGTCGTCGTATGTAATTCCAACAGAAGACATTGTTTGACTATAAGCAAATATGTCGTCTTTTGGAAGGGTGTTGGGGGTCTTCCGGACGGGCACTCAGCTGCTCAGACGCGGTCCAACAAGGATAACAACCAGAAAGTAAGTATTGTCCATCCCGATAGCTTCTTAGCTTCGACGTTAGCTTTCACTCTAACTTAGAAATTCAATATTCAACATTCACAGCTCGTGGCTCAAAACTCAGAAGCTATGACGGTGTCATTTTATCCTAGTGTTATTGCTGACTTTATGTTGTATTTTGTCGTTGCGGTAGAGCTAGTGGCGGACCACACATTGAGCCACAGTACCGGCAGTACCCACAGATAACCAAGAAGCAGGTGTTTGAGTCCGAGCTCATCAGTGGTGCCATGTGGTTTTGGATCCTCTGGCATTGCTGGCACGACCCCGACGCAGTCCTGGTATGTTGAGTGCACACACTTTGTAGTATATACATCACACATTTGCATTCATAATGACCGTGTAGTGGAAGCCCTCAGTACAACTTAGCACTTTGTACATTTGACTGCACTGACCCGAATTTCATGGGTGTTGCGTTATACTTTCAGAAAGATAACTGCTATTGTAATTTAGTCAATTTTTTTTTGTCAAAACAGTGGCAATAAGTGTTCACTCTAAAACAGGAGTCCTCGAAATCTCCTATCCTGCATGTTTTAGATGTTTCCCTCTTCCAGCATAAAGCTTCTCAGAGCTTGATGATAGGCTAATCATTAGAATAAGGTGTGATGGAAGAGGGATACATCTAAACATGCAAGATAGTAGCTCTTGAGGACCAGGGTTGGTGACCCCTGCTATAGAATATGGTCAGTATCTACATATAAATATTTTTTGAGAGAACCATTGTTTTTTTTCTCTAATCTTTAAGAGCAGCTTTGTTCCTATTAGACCCGAAGTTCAGAGTTACTTTTTTTTTTTTTTTTTGCAACTTCCTCCACTTACCTGTCAGACGTATGGGATGCTAAGATCCCAATGTTCTCCACCTAGCGTTTCATGATGCCCCACAAGAGGTGGACTGAGTTCAGATCAGGCAACATATTCTGTCGTGTCTGTTGACCACTGCCTCTGTTACTTCCAGAAAGGCAGTGGTCTGCTTGAAGCAATGCTGTGCATCATTGTCCTGCTGAGCAGCCGCTCTCCAAATATTTTTTTTTCCATCACACCATAAAACAGGATTGAAGACGGTACACATTGTTTGATAATGACCTGGTTTATGGTAATAAGGAAACTGTGCAGTCATGGTTGTAGTGTCATCTTTGGGGCTTCATGAGCACCAGAGCTCAAATGCGTTGTTGGAATTGTGGATTCCACTATGTACTGTAACAATTTGGTAAAAAGCAAACTTTTCCCTCCCAGTGAAACTTTGGTCAAACAGCTGTATTTCAGCAAAATGAACAGAACACTGTATTTGTGACTTTCTGAGTGGCCCAACATTTTTCCAGATCAGAGTTCAAGCCACGCTTTGTGAAATATAAGTAATACTATAACAATAGTTTTCATGACTTGTGGCTACTATATCCACATTTTAATGTTTGGTAAAACTGACTTAGTTCTGATATTTTAGTGTGTTCAGATCTACTATTTATCATGTTGTCCAAATCTAAAATATGTATATGTGATTTGATTACCAAATATAAGCCATATGCCTCCATTTTCTCCTTTAGGGTCACTTTCCATGGCCAGATGCCTCAGAGTGGACAGATGAGGAGTTGGGAATTCCACCGGATGATGAGGAGTGATTAAAGTATGCAGATAAATCAGGACACTGCATTTAACTGCAAAATGTGGAATGGAAACAGAAAATGTTAGACAGACGTAATTTACAGGGGATAAATGTTCCTGCATCACACAAGCTGTTAAAGTTCAGTGGCTTAAAGTTATTAGTTGAATCTATCACTGATGTGAAAAACTGCCACATCCACATTTTGAGGTCACTTCATCAAACAACTCAAACAGGTAAATCATGCCTATGCGTGGTTAGAGTAGGGACAGTGAATTGGAAAAAGACTTCACATAATCTACAGAATAATAAATATGAAAATGGTACATAATTTCAGAGTCTTACAGCTGCCTCAGTTATGTGCTTTCAAATGTATATAGATATTTATTGTATAAATAAATGTTTAAACACACAAATTGGGCATAAAAATTTACCAAAAATCTCAGAAAATGAAGTATACAGTGTTCCAACAATCCCAGAGGAACCACAGACCAAAATTTTTGTCCTCCCCAGTGTCAATGAAACCTACACACCTTGCATGACTGTTCAGTTTAATATATGATTTGACCCCATCTTAATATTGATTTACATCTTTAAAAATAAGCCGGTTTGATAATGGAGCTGAGATTGCACGGTTTCAACTGCTGATGAAGCAGGTTAGTAACTGAACACTGCAGGTGTGCATTTTTGACAAGTGAAAGTTAAAATTAAGTCAGGTAAACACCTGTTTGTACATGTCATTTTTGGTATGCTGCAGTATCCTTTAGTCATCTTGGATTTACCGAGTAGTCTACACCTGTCACATGTATCTTTGAACTCATTTGTAAACTTGTTTTTGTTTGCAGATGTCCACATTCTCTCAAGCTTCGTCAGTCGCTGTGGAAGTCATATTCTGAAAGTCATTGTTGTACATAGAGGAATAAAACTAACTTTATCTTAAAATGTATAATACTGTTGTTTGACTGTATCACTGTCAGTCCTCACTATAATATATGCCACGAGTGTGGGACACAACTGTTGGGAAAAGGAAGCCAGTATTAGCCAAGTATTGGTTGTTAAATTGGCTCATCTTCAAGAAAAACAAAACAAATATTTTATTTTTTTTTTATTTACACGCAATTTTTGAAATGCAGAAACAAAATGCAATGCATTAACAGTGTCACAGTTAGCCAGTGTTTGTATATCTTAAATCATAAGCCATTTAAATCTGGAAAAACCATTGCGAAGAACCAACGCACATAACAAATGCCAAGAGAACTGCATACAAAAGCAAAGGGGTAGAGATCCTGTACGATGAATACTACAGCTTATAACAAACCCTGCCTGCGGGCCAGCTTGTTTTCAATGACGTGACATGCAAAGAGTTCAAAGATTAAAGTGTAGTGCGAGAAGGAGGAAATTGGTGACAATGTGAATAACACCAGTTTTGTAAGTTGGTTCATTTTGTTAAAATTATGCTAGACGTCGGGGGTTGAATAATTGATCACAGTCACTCACTGGTCACGTGCACTACAGGTCAACCTGAGCAAAGCCTCCAAAGTCTCACGCTGTTCAAAGAGTGGTCTTAAAGCTACTTGGCAACCCTTAGGCTGGGTGATACTCATTTGGGTCAACTCCACAACGGTGTTCTGTGAGTAACACTGAGCTGAAAGTGTATTAGGAAGCAGTGGGGGACAATACTAAACACATGTAAACAGAAGTCATAAAAGTTAGCCTACAGGTACAATGACCAACTGGTGAAAGCAAGAGCACAGCTTATCCTTACAACCTGAAGCCCAAAACCAGAAAAAAAACCCCATCTTTTGAGCAGTAAAAACAAAAACCTGTAGGACATGAACTGTTAAGTCTTAAAGTGAGTACTGAGAGCATCCTGTCTGCATCCATGATGTGGCTGGTGGTTAATCAAAGGTTATGTCCATGGCATCATTCCCTGAGAGTGAAGAACTGCGCACCCCAAGCAAAACATCTCACTTAAGCCCTGGCATTCAAAAACAGAAAAAAACCTCACTCATCCCATTAAAGTTCCTCAAACGTTCATTTCTTTTGAATACGTTGACTACTTTGGATTGACCACAGTGGCTCAGAATACTTTTTTTTGCTAAACGACAAGTGGCACTAGTTTGTTTTTTTTTTTTTTTAAAAAAAAAAAAAAAAAGCTTGGGTATAGATATGCAAGTTGTCATTTCAGTTCAAAATGCACAACCTAACCTATTTCCTATTCGCACATAGCCCAACACCTCTGGCTACAGGGATAAGAGGAAACCAGAATAGACAAGAATCAACACAGGAGCTATTGATCTGGGTTCTGAAGGGGTGGGTGGAGACAGAAGAGAAGTAATACAAGACTTGTAGGTAAATTGCTACTCAACAGATGATGATCACATGAACTCTAAAACATCCACATTTACAAAAAGTATCAGATAAAGATTAAAAAAAGAAAAAGAAAAATCCTATGAAGGAAGACCCTCAGAATTTGTTTGGGTCAAAATATAATAAAATCATCATCTTTCAATTAATAAATACATCATTCAGAATTCATAGAAATAACACATTAAAAAAACATCACAGATAAAACAAGAAATAAATTAACCAGGATATCATGCGAGTCATTTCTCATCTTCAGTTTTTTTTTAGACCTAATGAATGACTCGTTAAATCCCATCTCAAACTAATTCACTGAGAGGCAGCACTTTGAGCGTTGATTTCCCTTTAGCCAAACATTATTCACAAAGACAGGCCCCTCATTCTGGTTATGAAACAACAGTGCAGGTATCAGAGTATATTTTGCACTAAATTGTGCAAGTCTGTAACACACCCACTTAGATTTTTCTACAAAAAAATATCTCCAACTCAATAAAAAGAGACAAACAAAAGGAAAGATGGGACCAAAGTGCTGCCTCGTACGTAGTCTTTCCTCTCCTCAAAGTCATTATTGCTGGTGTGATTGAGATAAAGGGAGGTAAGGGCTGGAAGGGACAAGCATGAGAGAAGGAAAATACACACAGTAAGCACCATTTTGAAATATCAGTTCACTGCCTCCTTAGCACCTCGATATTTCCCCGGGGTCAGAGGAAGACCCTGTCAGATACTGACACAAATCAGAGAGCCAGTGTCCCAAACCAGCCTCCGCTTCATTTTCTCCTGTTCAACTCATCGCAGATAACCATCAAGCAAATGGGATGGGGGATTATGTTCAGCAGAGGAAACATTAAAAAATGTGATGCAGATGTCTTGGCATCAGAAGCTGTAGATATCTCACCATCTCCGCGCAAAGCAAGCATTTCTGTTGGTTGGTAAAATTCTTAAATCCCCGTTGTTCACGTAAATGCAGACCGCCGATCCCTGCAGCATAAAATATCGAACCATGCTTGTCTTCTTCGCTTCCCATCGCTCTCCTTTGTTTTGTTCTTAGTGTGCTTGTAGTGAAGTCGTGCATTTGCTTGTTTCAAATACAATACCCTGTCTCCTAAGCATGCACAGTTTGCGTGTTCTTTTTACGTGTCGAGATTCTTTCAGTTATGGTCATCTCCAGGCAGTGTCCCCCCCATTTGTACAGCACAAAAGTGTCTGGTAACAAATACACAAACGCTTCATTTTTTTTCTTCAAGAATACTCCCCTGCTTCTCAGTTTGCCTCTAATGTTTTGAAGTGTTATACAAAGACGCGACTGTGTCTGTTGAGTTTCAGGATCTTCCCCAGTCTCTGCTTGGCAGTGGCCATTCCTTTTTTGGGCCGCTTGCCTGAAAAAACAAACAAAGAGACCCTGATGTCATTGGCTTTCATTAATTAACAGAAAATGACATTAGAATTTGGCTTAAAACAAGTACAAAGTCCCATATATTTACCGATGTGTGTATAGATATCAGACGCTTGAATATAATTCTGTTTGACATCAGTTTTAAGCTAATGCACGACTGAATTTTGGAAAATCATACTTATTTAAACATTATAGGTAGATATAAAGTGTACATGTGATACAGTGCAGAGGAGGGTTTTATGTGTGAATATGATAAGAGTAAATTAGATAAGTCAACATTTTCCCCAATAGCCAAGTGAAGTATAAAGAGTCAGTATTAGTTTCAGTGATAGGATTACAAAATTAAAACTTGGACCATGTACTTGTGTTAAGTTTGTGTTGGAATCCATGTTGTGATGGAAGCCGGCCATTTGCTGACATTATGGAATTCCTATTGTAAACCAAAAATTGTCTCATAAGCCTATAACCAACATAACAGGAGTCAGCTAACATCAGTGACAGGCCAGTGGCTATGACTCAAATTTCATGTCAGCACAGTAGCATCTGTAAATGTTATATATGAAACATTAAAAATATCACACATTTTAAAAATAAAGATCTGGAGATACCCTGGTCATTGCTACACTTGCAATGTTTTGGATTGCATTTAAATGATTGGTATCAACATCCACTTTTTTAAAAAGTTGTGTATTTAATTGAAATATACATTTGGTATATTCCAGCTCATGTGTCTTCCATATGTAGGGATTTTTTTTGTATGTATATAATTTTGCCTTTACTGTATATTGACTGAAAGCTTTCTACTCAAGAAGTATTAAAATAATGTGATTTCCAAACCTTTTGTTGCCTGATTGCTTATTGGTGGGGGGTTTGGTGCATGTCTCTTGGAAGGGTGCAGTGGTGGAGACATTGAGGGGTCACAGTATTGGTAATCTGTCTCTGGGCTGGTGACGTGGCTCCGGTTGAGTGGGCTGGGGAGCCCCTGATTGTCCCAGGCTTCACTGCTGCTGTTTCCCTGGCTGTCCATGGGGCTCTTGTCCCCCTGTAGTCGGTGCTGACGCTCCCCGGGTTCCCTCTGCTCCAGTGGCGAACATCGACTGTGGCTGGACCACCAGGGCTCCTGGGACGAGGCTACCTTCTCCGGCTCAGAGGAACACAGCAGACCAGCCATAGACAGCATCCCCTGAATGGCCTCTTCTGTGCTGGGTGAGGTAGGACGTTCTCTGCAGGAAGCACACGGGGTCACTAAACATACAACAATACAAGGACTTCTCTAAGAGGTCCGTTTATCATGTTTACATGTGATTCTCACCGTTTGAGTGGTTTGTGTTTGTGCCTGAGATTCTGACCAGACTGGTCCAGTTCTATGGTGTGCCCTGAACCTTTCTGCTGAGATGAGCCCCGCTCCTCTTCCTCCTCCTGGGAACTCTCTGAATCCTCATCAGAGGAGGGTGATGATGATGAAGCTTTACCCTGTATTGGTAAAAAAAAAAAAAAAAAAAAGTTACAATAGATGGATTGTATGAACAGACACAAGGCAGTGCTGTTCGTATGTAATACACTTAATGCTTTACTTTTCAGCTGACATTTGCATGAACTAAAGGGCTATGAAATGTTTACTGTAATAGATAAAAAAAAATAGACCAATCTGACAATAACTTAATGTACATCCATGAACTACTAATATGATAAAACTCCCAAATTAATTTACTTCATTTCCAAAAATTTGAAATCAAGATTCATCAAAATTCTAGATCATGACAGTACTTACCTCTGTGGGGAAGTCACTGTCTGACTCCACGTCTGACACACTTGAGTGTCCTGAGGCTTCTTCCCTGAGTTCAGTTTTCATCCTCTCCAGACCCCCTGGCAAACACGAGAACAAACCATTAGCTTAAGAATTAGATACTGAAGACATATAGTTACAAATGCTCCTGCTGCATCAAACATGGGTATAAACAGTACCAGTGAGGGACTTACTGAGCAGTGTGGTTTTCTCCACCACATTATACCGCTCTTGACTTTCCTGTGTCCTCTCTGACTTGACATCCACACAACTCTTTGGTGGGCCTTGGCCAACAGATGGCCGTTCACCCTCTGTCTTCACTGGGCTGGTACCCGGCCGCCTCATATCTCTGTAAACATAATTACATGTCTAAATAGTAATTTTTCCTCAAAACAGAGAATTCTAACTGAAGCAAAAATGACTGATTCTCCAACTTTAAACATAAGAAATGTAACTTACCCTTTCCATTTCTACCAATTTTGTTCATAATTCATGATTTAATATATAGTTTACTGTTTTTCTGTTACCACTGTGCATTAATTGCTAGAGACAGTACTGGGATGGATAACACTAAATGAAAAAGGTGGGGAGTTCTCACCTGATGATTCTGCCGTTAACCAGCATTAGCCGTAGGTGGTTATCCTCTAATGACTCTGCAGCAGCAGCTGCCGAAGCAGTTGATGCTTTGTTGAGTTTCCCATGAACCTTGGCACAGAACGCTGGATCCTATATGAAATAGAAGAGCAACAGTCAGTACACGTAAACCCCTTTACATTTATACAGTTGTACCTTTTCTCTAATAAATTAAGTAAAACAACAATAAAAAAATTTTGTAATACAATTTAAACTTGCTCAGTGCCACAGTCTGTCCACTTTGATCATGCAAACACACTGCACTCTGTGAGCGCTGATTTAAAATTAATTAATTAAATAA
>JAQQZY010000005.1:19536371-19546797 GCA_030068375.1 Ostorhinchus rueppellii
TGTGTGTGTGTGTGTGTGTGTGTGTGTGTGTGTGTGTGTGTGTGTGTGTGTGTGTGTGTGTATGTATGTATATATATACACAGAGAGAGAGAGAGAGAGAAAGTAATATCTTATGCTTGTCTATTTTGCTTCCAAGTAAAACACTAAAAATAGAGGCTTAAGACACACTGCTGCTCCTGCACGTGAGCAAGCGGATGACCAACAATAACATTGTACAGTGCTTGGCTGTAGTATTAAACATAGCTCATGTATCAGGAATCTTGGTTCGAACATGCGGCTGCTCACTGGGGAAAGCATGAGTCACAGCCCTCTGCTGCTGCCGCCGCCGGCTGTTATCGAGAGCAGTGTGTGTTCTGCTGAGGTGACCTCGCTGTCCTCATCTCACTTGGTACTTTCCTTTATGTAATGCCACATTGGGAAATCAGGGCACTGTGCCACATATACAGGCCTGAGTCAGCTTATGTGTCACCTGTGATGGTTACCTCTGTAACAAGGCACTAAGGCAGCTTGTGAAACTGTGTGGGCTTGAGACAAAGTGAAAGAGGGGAGGAAACTCAGCTGAAAGGGAAAGGGGGCTAAGTATTTCCTGTCTTGCTCAGGGAAGGAGATGTATTGCATCACCACAAAGATGGTGAGTGTGCAAACTGCTCACAAAGCAAAGACTGAAACAAATGCACTGATTATCTGAACATTTAATGCAAGTGTTATGGGCAGTCTGATATAACAATATATACATGCCTATGTTGATAGAATAACATCTATTATGTTGTATACTAATAATCATGTCACAAATCTCTATGGGTTGTTTTTGTTATTTGGACAATTTGCATTCTTTGACAAGTCGTTATGAAACAGAGTATGAAAAACTTGTCACAGACCAGATATCTGTACCATAAATGAATTTACAAAAATGTTCTTTGTGATATGCATTGTTATCTGGACGTGAAAGTACATATCTCAGGAGATGATGTTTTAGTCATATCACACAGCCTTAATGGCTTTATCATATGCTCAACAACTGCAGAGTATATAACAGAAGTGACGGGGTAGACACTGCAGCACACAAAAACCAAAACAAAATCTGAACTCATTCAGTGTGGGGTGTTATTCGGACAGACTGTGACAACACTGCAGTGGATTACCAAGCCAAACATCTCTTCCTGAATGAGAGGAGATGTGTGTACTTGGCTAAACCCCCGCCATCAACAGTCCCTCTGCCTCCACTTCCTCTCATCAAGGACCTCCTTCCTGTGTGACTGAGAGGGCTTATTCATTAGTCCATGCACTGTGAGGGGTACATTGTCCTCAATGATCAGTGCAGAAACACAAAAGATGGTAGGCTGGCATTGCCATTACTTTAAGCTCTAAATAACTGCTCTGCATGGGGCACAGTCACGCCTACATTAGAGAGCCAAAGTAGCAGATCCTTAATGGATGGGTGGTAGAGATAGAGAGGAGATGAGGGCAGTTAAACACACCTAGCTATCTTTATCTACCCCAGAGGAGCACCTGACTCCACCAGACCTTTTCTTATTGCACTAAGTCACCTACATAAACAGCGCTGGACTCTTAAAGCATTTAGAGCCACTGAGCCTTGATAGATGGATAAGAGTCTGTCATTTTCCCTTTACTGGTTAGATCATTTTAAGATGAGATCTGTAAACGTCTCATAACATCTCTGCAATGGTTACAGCTTTAAAGAGAGACAGGGGCTTCTCTGTAGTCAGCTGGTAAACAACAAAAGAGGTTCACTTTGTTGTTTATGGGGCGTCAGGCAGCCCCAGGGAGTTTTAACAACTTAATTGTTTTTGGTTCAGGTTGAGCTGCCTTAAAGCTCCTCACACTGAGGCTCTGCTTTCACACATGTCTTCAATGTGGTTGTCTTTAGGCCCCTGTACACTCGTTCAATCTGCAAGTCAGTCTTATGACTGGCAATTAAACTAGTAAAGCTAACCTTGAGCTCACCGAGTCAACAGAGCTTATGCTAAGATGTGACTAATGAAAGCAATTCTTTGAAAAACATTATATATAAATATAATAAATTACAGCAAGATTATTATTCTGAGCACAACAACAAAAGCTGACCACTTTCATAAGATTCTTATTTCAGTAGCACCCCGAGGTTGTCTCCCACATTTTAGTTGAATATTATCTCACTGAACTGATTTAATATTCAACATATGGTACATATAATAATCATGTAGTGCTAATTCATAAAGGTTTAGAATCACATGGTGGAACTTTAACATACCATAAGTTAAACTAACTGCTGAAAAATGCACAAGGCCATTGCCCCCTGTTCAATATTGATCATTTGTGCCAAAAGTGATGCAATTTTCTGCCCCCAAGAGAATTAAAATTGAGACTTTGCCCAGTCAAGTTACTAGACAGACAACGTGAAATGTGTCCTTCATAGGTGACTGTTAAAAGACAAATCATTCCTATTATCTGTCCATCCTCTTAACACAAACACTAAAAAGGCAGTCTGTAGAGACTATCCATCTCTCTTTAGTGTGTGCACACTGTGTGACAGTGACAGATCATGCATTGAACTTGGCTCAGTTCCCATCAATCACTTGCCTTGTCCCATCAAGCCCCCTGGTCTATTATCACCCCCACATCTACACCTAAATCAAACAACGAGCTGCCCTAAGAGTCTAATAGCAACACTGGGCCATATCTGGTGATCTGACGTGACCCACTGTAGATTTCCAGAACATCAACATGGACGGTCTTCATTTAAATGAGCTCTTAGAATCAGAGTCCCACATGGTAATAAATAGAAAACATTTGTAGTCCATATCATGGTCTCCTGAAGTGTATGCCAGGAGTTCTAGAGGAAAAAATAGAAAACTCTTGGCTTTGAAATTCATTAGCTCCTACATACATGACAAGCACTTAAATGTAGTTAATTCTGGAGTCTGTTTCATGCCATGATCTAATTCTTTGTTTAAATTATCTAACTCCAATACAAAGAATGATCTCTCTTGCCTACCTCCATGATAACAGCCTGTGAACCAATTTCTATCTAAAGGACTCAGTTGAAAAATCAACACATTTGATCCTGAGTTCTTCATTGCTCTCTCTTTTGGTTCTCTACAGCTGTAATACTACATACTATGAACTTAAACATGGATTCAGCTAATGTTAACAGATCTCTCGTTTCTAGCAGAAACTTTACATAAGCACCCACTAATCATAATGGAGACTCTTTAAATTTGACTTTATTTACTGGAAAGTACTGCTCAATGACTAAAGGTGGTGGTGGGCATTTATATATGAACATACTGCATTACTTCCTCTTGGAGAATGTTCACATTATTTTTTACAAAAACAAGCAGAAGCTCTTACCAGGTTCCCTTGCCACTTTGACTTACCAGAAAAACCACTTTGTTTGTTAGGGAGGCACTGAGGTAATATTCTCTACACATTTGTACACTGTTATTCTCACCCAGCCAGACATATTGCCACACTTCATTATAATGCTGTGTTTGTGCCAGAGAAAGATCTGCCTAAACTATATGATTCTGGAAAAGAGGAAAACCTTTGTGTTTCTTTTAACCACAATATTCTTGGAAAGTAATACGCCTTGGGTGCTGTGATGGTGCTTTAGCAAAGTGTACTTAAGGGAGAACTTGTTTTGATGGAACACTAGCACTTGGGGAGATAGAGTCCTGGCATTAAAACGGATAAATCCCAAAAAAAAACAAAAACAAAAAGCCATAACTAAACAGGTCTGCACTATTGTACATCCATTGTAAATGTAAAAACCCTGCCATTTTCAGCAGCTGAAACAGGTTAAGTACAGAAACCTGAAGGAAATAGTCAGCTGCTGGCAGGATTATTCCAACAGACAGCTTCCTGTGGGGCAGACTACATTGCTTAATCTCCAGTGTCAAATTTGGAGAAACTGACCCCCCAATACAGTAATACAACATATAATTTCTGATCTTTGTCCTCATCTATTAGACAGGTATTATGATATATTGTACATAATGCTCATCCAGTGAATCTGGTACTACAGAATTGCTGTACTATGATATGAGCATCACTCACCATACTAAATATATATCTATACCAACAACTTTTACATGATCCACAATAAAGCCACAAATATCAATAAAGTATATTACATATGTCTTAGCTACACATTACCTCGGCTTGACATACACTTCTTTTTTCTGCTTTCAATTTAGTTCCCTGCTAATTACGTCAACAACAGTAAACCACACAGTGCTCCATTTATGCGTCCTCAGTCCATCACAGTCCCAGGTGGTGTGGTGTACAGAGATGCTGAGAGATACAGGTGATGGAAAACAGGACACTCTCCAGAAACTAAAGCAGTGAGACAAAGTCCCCATACAAACACAAATAGCAGTTCTAGCCTCCTGACAAACAGGCACCAGGAGGTTGAACTCCTCTCCTTTCCGCTACTTCGGCATGCCATCATCCAGAGCCAGAGAAGATCCCTTTCCTTCTGGCCAGCCTCGTGGGAAAGAGGCTGGAAATGTGGCTGATTTTGGAGCTCTGCTGTGAGTCTGTGTATCTGCTTATTAGTCATCAATGGGGGAAGCTCCAACATTTGTTCCTTTTTTGCTGGCACATGACACACAGCCAGTCTGTTTTGGCTCCAAAACGCCACGAATTCTGGCCGCCAAGTTTTCTGGCAGCACGCTTAATGTGGTTACGCAATGGCTTCCGTCATTTCAACATGAGCGAAACAGATGATTGTATTCATAAACAGTTACCGTGGATATGTGCCTACGCATGCCAATTCAAAGAAGTGGAAAAAAAAAACAAAAAAAAAAACAGGGAAGGTGTAAGTTTTGTCTTAGTCAGCCTGTGGACTTAGGTCCATACTGATAAAAAATACAAGTTACATAAGGTAGGCTAAAGACTTACTGATTACTAGTGTTTGACACTTGACATAATTTGTAACCTATTATCTAAATCTCTATTGGGAAATATTTTTTTCTTGAATTCATAATCGAGAGCCTGAAGGATTAAAAGGACCTTAAAACTTTTCATTTACACAAACACCTAATTTATCAAGAATAATCCTCTTTCTTTTTATAACAACATGCTGTACAGCTCCTCTCTAGGTGGTTTAATGGATTTATTGACATACTTGAACACTCATCATAAAATTAAAGGTATGGCCGATACAATAATTTTATAGAGGCCTGACTGTAACCCTATGCCATTTCAGAGCCACAGTTTTGTTCTAAATCTTCAGATTGATAGGAGGTGTCATCTGTGGCATGTATGACTGAAATTTGACATTTTGGCCTAGAACACAATAGGATTGTATTACACAACAATAAAAAAAAAACTTTAGGACTTTGTCAGCCTCCAACCGTCTATCCACCCACAGAGTGAATTGTAAAAAGCATTGATACCTCCAGCCCACTTGCAAAAAGTAATGAGAATACATTATCAGTATGATAAAGTAGGACATAAAAACATCTCGCATGTAATCTAGGGACATGTGCCTGCCTGGTACCTTTAAATAATTCCCCAGTCGGACACTAGGGGTCTCTAACCATGTGCCTCTTCTTTCAGAGGGGGGGATTTAAATTTTTCAAGCTGTCAATCAACAGCCCAACCATAACAAGCTCCTTGTTCGTTCCATGTTTCTTTATAATAAAATTAAACACTAGGTCAGTAGCAAAATGTAAAACAGCTTCAATACCCTCTCATCTAAACATTTATGAGTCTATGCGATGGTGATCTAACTAATCCAACACAACAATAATCTGAAGGTTGTCTCCACACAAACAGGGGTTATTCAGTGACTGTATCTTATATAAATAAGTTTAAAGTGCAGCTAAAGCTGGCCTGCTGTTACCATTACCCTGAATAACTTGACGTGCTAAACTACCCGGTGAGCTCCAACAGACACACCAGAGTAATTTAACTGATCAAACAACATTTTAATCTGCTGAAACTCAATTAGACAAACGTTTCACAAATCGCTAACACAAATGTGTCAAACACTGAGTCTTTGTATGTCATGATGACCCCATCCAGATCTTGCTGACTGACACAGCTCGGCAGGTCTCACAGATCCGTATATCAGGACGTAAGAACTACTTGCCGTGAGGCTTTAATTAAATCAATAACGTTGACTACCAAAACAAACAAGAGGCTTGCCATGTGTTTTAGACCCATCAGACGTACGACGGAGTCAGTATCAGTTCATTTCAGAAAACGCAATCCCACTTTATTTCGTTTAGTCAGGTCAATAGACGCTTTAAACCCCGTCGCCAACCGCTAGCTCGTTAGCACGCTAAGTTAGCTCCCAGTCAACACCGCTACAAAACCGTCGCCTTTCTTCTATAAACGACGACTGTTTGTCGTTTGAACAAGACCGTGTGTGTCGAATACGTTAAAACCTGCGTACCTGCCGTGGAACCAGTCTTTACAGATGTCACATTCGATCATAAACCGGCTCACATCGTAGGGCTGCCGGCAGACACAGTACAGCGGGGCCGCCGCCATCTTCCTACTGTCCCCAAACAACGCAGGAATGAAGCGGGGCGGGGATTTAACCCAGCGTCCAGAAACACCCGAAATCCGCCATTCGAGGCAATCCCACCTCTGACGTCACTGCCCATATTATTCATCTCATCTGGTCGAGGAGGCTTCACATCATGTTTCTACTACTTTAACTGGCCTAAAGAGACGAATATGATAACATAAACACATAATGTACTATCAGAAGGGTGCTCATTTTCCTCAGTGAAACATAAAGCTAAGACATAGGCCTACAGAAAAAAAAGACAAACAAAACAAGGTCACAAGGAAAAACTGAGAAGGAATTGAAAATAATAACAAAAATTATATCAAATAAAATAATTTAGAAAATAATAGATAAGGTTTTCATGTCATTTTCAATCATTAAACAGGCCTGGGCTAAAAAATTAACATAACTAACACTACTTTATAGAAATGCACATAACTCCTTTTCATATAACTGAATTAACTGAAATGAGGAGTTTGGATTTCCATATATTTGTGATTTCTCAATTATGTGAATACTCTTAGCCTCATAGTATAAAATGCCTGACATATTTTTGTCCAAATGTGATATCTGCTTAACTTTACTTTCATTATACAGAGACGTCACAATTTGGCCTCAACCCAACTCCAACTCATCAATGTGTATAGGTCAAAATAAATAGACTTGAATTGTATTACAGCACCCTTTATGTGTAAGATCTGCCATCAAAGGTTGACATATCTTAGATCATTTTAAGACTCTATCTTTCAGGATGTATCTTACCTTTTCCAAGTGTAGTGTTAGTGTCATTTGAGGTTACATTTCTAAACTTCAAAAAGGAACTGCTTTTTTTTTTTTTTTGACAAGCAGAAATTTCTTCACTGTAATGAATCAAGACAGGATATGTTGTTGTAATGAAGGGTGTGGTTGTAAGGGAAGATGTAGAATTAATGAGATGCTCATAAAATATCTAGAAAGAGGAGATTTTAGGACATGGTACAAAGTTAAAAAGATTGACACGAGAAATAAATCATCATTAATAAGAGATACTATATAAAAAATACATGCTTTGCACGTTTGCTTTAAATAAATGGAGCCTCTGACAGATCTATAATTCTATGGGAGAATGTCTGGCATTGTTTGAGCACCTGTGTAATTGTTCAAGACTATGCTGTAATGTATCATCTGATTGTTAAATTCTCATGATTGCAACAAAGCAAACACATATGAAATCTGTGCATCTGTGAAAAAGACACTTTTTGTCTGAGGGAAAATCTTTCTGGAACATTTTTAGAAATTATTTACCTGAGAGCATGACTTATACAATATAAATATGTCATCAACACTACAATTAAGGAAATTCACATCAAAATTATGCAAAATATATAGCCATCAAACTTATATCTTTCCATGTTTTATATCACTGAAAATTACTGCAGCCATGATTTAATATCTTTAGTTCATTTACTCTGTCACACCATCATACATGCATATATTCATCTATTCATTCCTTTTGGAATCAAACGGACGATTATTGTAAGGTCAATATTACAACTGAACATAAAAAGTTCATTGCATAGTTGGAACATAAAAAATCTGAACGTGAATAATTTTGCATTTCCACTTACCGTCATAAATTCAGTATAGGAAAACTTACTCTTTATGCTATATTTGCATGGTCAACACCCAACTATTAAGTTTGTCCTTTTGTTCCTGTCTTCCCATGTCTGTCTAATGTTTCAGTCCTTATCAGCATCTAAATTTGCTGAGGCACTTATCTCAGTCTTACATTGGATTTCATTGTATGTGTTGCATTCATTCAGTTTTGGGTTGCTTGTTTATGTCCTAATTGATGTGTGATCATTGCAAGTAGAAGTAGATACTGTTGAGGTACCTCTTAAACTTTCCTACATGTATCACATTTCTTGAGTGTTTTCAATGATTACGAGGCATAAAGGACTGTTAAAGTTTATAGATTCAAACTACTTTGTACTTGTTCTAAAACTGCCTCTGTCATCTCCATCAGCAGTGACAATAACCATTTACAAGGGATTATTAACTTCCAGGAGCTGTGTTTACAAACTTGTGGTTTATCTACATACCAGACTTGGAGTTGTAGAGATTACACTAGTCTGACAAGAGAAAAAAAAACCTATGAAGATAGGATAATAGTCTACTACAAGTGATGCAGGCTTCTATTATTATCCTGAGGACAAAGACTGTTTACATCTGCATGCTGAGAATGCAGTCTGAAATGAAATCACTGATTTGCAGATGAAGCCAATGAGTCACATGTGTATTCTGTGCAGCCGCTGCTCATGAGTCTCTGCATGCACCATGCCTGCTTGTCTATGCAGAGCTGCACAGATGGGCGTGTGGGGGGATGGGTCCTGTCAGTGCACAGATCAAGCTGTGGGTCGGTGGTCCCATTGCTATTCACCACACAAGCACGTAGGGCATGTCAGACACGCTCCATGGAGACATACCAGGGGTGGATTCTGTGTTTAGATTTTTATTGTGCCATGTCTAACCATATCTAGGGAATATTACCCAAAGAACCAGCAAATGGGCAGATGGGAAAATAGTTTAAAGACTTTAAGAGTAAACTATGTCAAATTTTTGCTGAGAGAGCACTTTCAGATTATATGACACCTTTATTATGCTTTGTTTTTACATGACATTATCTGGGTTTATAGTTTGGTGAGAGTGAGTCACTGCTGGTGGTGCAAATTTCAAACACACTTAACTCTTGTGGCATATATTTTATTTTTACCAAATGGATGGTTCAAAGTGCAAAGTAGACTTTTTTTTTTTTTAATGAGTCAGATTTAGCCTCTTGTAGGTCATGATTCAACTGTAATTTCGGTTAAAATTCCACACATGCTTTATTAAACAATGTGAGTTTGAGTTATACAAGATGTTAAATTAAACATCTTTACTAAAATTCACAAAAGCAAAAACGTTCAGGATACAAACTTGCAAGAAATATAATAGGTGTAATAAAAGTTTTCTTGTTTTTTACATCAAGGCCATAAATAATCATTATACTGCCCTTTCACAAAATTTCTGTCTTAATATATTATCCATAGATGTAAAATAAAGCGTGTTGATTATATTGAATTCGAATGCTATTTAAATTATGTGAATGCCTCGTAGTGTTGCACCGCCACCTGCTGACTAAACAATAAATCTATTGTCTGCGCGTTCACAGCTTCAGCAACGCGCACGCGGTCTGCGCGAAACCTGACGTCACGTTTTACCCAAACAGGAAGTGAGAGCGTTGCCTCCAGTTAGCATCATGTACCTTGTACCATAGTCACATATACGACCCAGTATGAACGAAACGCACTAATGTTTACACTAAACATCATCGAACGAGGTGTCATAACATGGTGAGCATGGCTTCAGCGGATACATTTGTGTTATTTAACATGTAACTCGTTGAGGAAAAAAAGGTAAGATGTTTATTGTGTATTCAATAAAAGCTATTTTAACGTCAGGACGACGGTTAACAGTAAATCTGTCATCAGTAATAAAACAGCCAACGATAGATACATTTACACCAATAAACACCCAGAGAATTCACAGAATTTTGTTATTTCTAATAGGTTTTACGTTCTTAATATAAACATATATAAATAGTGTCTGTGATGTTTGAGGTTGCTAAATGTATGAATTGTTCAAACATCATGGTTTTTAGTTGGATGTAATAGTAGTCATTATTCGAGCCATTTATTAAATATTATGAGTAGAGCTGCAGTTATTAACAAATTAATTGACAGATATTAAGATAAATGGTAATTGCTTTTAATTTTTTAAAGAATTTTTTTTAAAAAAGAGGGGGGGGATATTTGATCCTTTTCATTGTAAGTATTTTCTGACTTTCCTCCGCTTTGATACGGAAATTTCTCCATGATGTGACCA
>JAQQZY010000005.1:19546897-19570286 GCA_030068375.1 Ostorhinchus rueppellii
AGAATTTTGTTATTTCTAATAGGTTTTACGTTCTTAATATAAACATATATAAATAGTGTCTGTGATGTTTGAGGTTGATAAATGTATGAATTGTTCAAACATCATGGTTTTTAGTTGGACGTAATAGTAGTCATTATTCGAGCCATTTATTAAATATTATGAGTAGAGCTGCAATTATTAACAAATTAATTGACAGATATTAAGATAAATGGTAATTGCTTTTAATTTTTTAAAGAATTTTTTTTACCCCCGTGACCCTAATGAGGATTAAGCGGGTATAGAAGATGAATGAATGAATGAATGAAGAGGGGGGGCATATTTGATCCTTTTCATTGTAAGTATTTTCTGACTTTCCTCCGCTTTGATACGGAAATTTCTCCATGATGTGACCAAATAAGCCATTCGAGGACGTTATGTTTAATTTTGGGAAGCACCTTTTCTCAATATTCTGGCATTTTATAAGGCAAATGATTGCTCTGTTAATAGAAACAATAACGAGCAAATGACTTGACGCAGAAAATCATTTTATTTAGGCCATATTATCAATTAGAAAACCCCAAATAAACCCTAAAAACCTCTCTAGTGCATGGCAGACCTAGAAATGATCAGCTAAATTTTAGATTATGATCACAGTAAAATTAAATCCTTTATAAATTGATGATGTCACAGCTCTCCTACATGTGGGAATGATGAATTCATTCTGTGACAGACTAGATAAAGAAGTGCCCTGAACCTGAAGATGAGACGTCTGTCCCGAAAAAAAGCCCTGAGCCTGGTGAAGGAGCTGGATGCCTTCCCTAAAGTGTCAGAGAGCTATGTGGAGACATCAGCCACAGGAGGAACAGGTCAGCTAACCCTCCAAAAAGTAGTCAGAACTGGAGAACCTCCTGTGGTAGAGAAGTAACCACCTGTCTGGATCTCTCCCACAGTGTCACTGATAGCTTTTAGTGCCATGGCGCTTCTGGGTATATTAGAGTTTTTTGTTTACCGTGACACTTGGATGAAGTACGAATATGAAGTTGACAAAGATTTCTCCAGGTGAACTTCAATTCAGATTCATTACATGTGAAGTCTCTGAAAATCTTTTTTGTTTTTTTTTGCACAGAATGATTGGAAAACAACATAACTCTTCACATTCTCTCTATTATTTACAGTAAATTGAGGATAAACATTGACATTACTGTTGCCATGAGATGTCAGCGTAAGTATCTGGCTTCGTATTTATTTACAATGGTGTACAAATGTTAATAAAGTGATGATACACTAAACGACTCTGAATGCAGATGTTGGAGCAGACATTTTGGACTTGGCTGAGACAATGATAACATCCAGCGGGCTCCAATATGAATCTGTGAGTAAAGCATGATACTGTTTATTTAATTTGTGCTACTGAGGCTTGTAGAGATTTCTCTCCAGTCTATTCTGTTATATGTGTGTCTCTTGTTTTTGTGTATTTAAAAAGGTTATTTTTGACCTGACCCCACAACAGAGACTGTGGCAAAGGTAAGTTTTATAACAGATATCAATCAAAAGACATTTAATGTGTGTGTTGTTATTTTTTTGGTTCATTGGGGTTTTTTTGGTGTTTTTTTAAAGTCTTTTTTAAATTTGTTTTCAGGCCATAGTGCACAGGTATTCAGTTGTTACAGAGAAGGTATATGAATAACTGCATGTCAACATCTTAGAACATTAAGAAAAAGGAAGAGTAATACTAAAAACAAAAAAATAATCCCCAGTCACTGTCAGTGAGTTTTCAAATATTGATATTAGCCTGTCAACAATGATGCATGGGGTGTGGATTGGTAAGTTGTAATAATGTCAAATGTTCACAAGGCCTGAAACATGTTTAAAAAGGGTCCCCACGCCTTCTGGAACTTTCCATTTGAGTGCCAAAGTGAATACTTGACTTTTTCGAGCTTCAGACAGGATATGATATCTGTCAGTCATTCTGTATGAGAGGGTGGAGTAGGATCCCTCCACCTGAGGAGGATTGACAGACAAGCCAGAAGAGAGGCAAATGCCATAGTAGGTCTTTTTTTTTTTTTGCTAATAATCTGACCTCCCCTCCAGTGACCCCAGAAAGAGCAACAAGAGGGTTTGGCTCCAATTTTACTGTCAACACCTGGGATAAAGTGTGAAAGACCTCCATCTAGAATTTGTTCAGGCCGGGGCATGACCAATACATATGAATGAGAGAAGCTTCAGAAATTTTAGATTTAACACAGAGTGGGCTAACCTCAGTGTAAAATGAGCTCTGTGTACCACTTTAAATTGGATGAGGCTGTGATGAGCACACAGAGAAGAGTTAACCAGTTTTAGAATGGAGGTCCAAGTGTCTTCCAATAAAGAGAGGCCCAAATCCTCCTCCCATGCAGTTTTAAACTTATCCATAGGTGCACTCCCTAGAGCCAGCATCATGGCATATAAAACGGAGACAAGTCTTTTTCAAGATGTATTTAAAGAGAGAACTGTATCGACCATGGTTGCATCTGTTGGCATAGAGGGGTTAGACAGTTCAGGAAGCATATAGTGCCTTGTTTGTAAAAACCAAAAGTTTTTTGGTTCATTTTTTGTGTGTGGGGTGGGGTTAGGGTGGTAGGAAATTAAAGTAGGCATAGAGATGTTTTACCAGATAAAACTTGCTAGTGATCTGCCAAGGAAAGCTCATCATGTTTTAAAGCTGTCATTACTAATCTGGTCTATCAAGATTTCATCTCCTTTTTAGATGTGTGCTTAATTCATCCTGATGAAGTGTCATTGTGTTAGTGTGACAGGTTTTACTTGGCACATTTCTGTTTTTTGTCTTCAGGACATTGCTTCTCGTACAGAACAGGCTGAGAGAGGAACATGCTCTTCAGGAAGTCCTTTACAAAACCCTGCTCAAAGGAGCACCCACCTCCCTGCCACCACGGTGAGTTTCACATCCCAAAAGATTCATAACCAGGCAAAAATATTGTACAGGGTGCCTCCAAAAAAAGGAAAGAAAACATTAATTTTTCCCAATTATCAAGAAAACCAAAAGGCAGAAAATTACACAACATTAATGATTTATAAACTATATATCAGAGGTTCCTAGGTGTCACCTATAAACATTGTTTTTATGACTGACAATCAATGTCTGTTGCTCTATCAGGAAACTACATACACTGCAATCAAAAAATTTACTTAACAGAATTTGGAAATAGTAATTGGGTGATCACAAGCCACATACAATGACAAAATGGAAGGGGGTGGGGGGGTGCATTTTAAGCAAGCAAGCAAAAAAAAGGGCATGTTTTTTACAGGAGTGACTGAAAGAACCAGGAAACAGTCTATACCTTACATGTTGTTGTATTTCCTACTCTGTGGTCTTTTTGAAATGGTTAATATCCTGTATAACCTCTGTGTTGTTTTTGTATGTAATATTCCTAATAATTGCAAGTAATTTGCATACTTAGTGATTATCTGTGCCTACAGTGAGGATGGATCTATGGAGCCGCTCAACGCTTGTAGGATACATGGACATGTTTATGTCAACAAAGTGGCTGGAAACCTACACATCACTGTGGGAAAGTAAGAAGTGTAAAACACATTGAAAGACTTAACAGGGTATTTTCTGTTTATGTAAAGATGGTATTGGGTTACTTTTAATCCTATCTTATGCTATTTTCAGGCCTATTCATCATCCACAGGGCCATGCACACATTGCAGCTTTTGTGAGTCATGAAAGTAAGCACAACATTCACTTTACTTAGACTTGCATAGGTCTTTCATAGTCTATGTTTGGTGCAGGTTAGATTTTCTTTTTTGTTGTGGCTGAGTTGCAGTGAAGTAGCCTATGTTTATTGAGTGGTTTAGGGTTCGTCCTCTGTAACTGTTGACCTCTAATGTACTCTGTTGAGCCTTGAGATGCACTCTACACAGACCTGAAAGTGCAGAGTACTTTTTTCCGGCTCATTTAATAAGACTACGCTACCCTGATTGAACCTGAGCCTCCCTTCACCACTGTTTTACAGCATACAACTTCTCCCATCGAATAGACCATTTATCTTTTGGTGAGGAGATACCGGGCATCATCAATCCTCTGGACGGTACCGAAAAAATCACCTTTAACAGTGAGTTTCCTTTGCTGTTTTCACAGATAAAAGTGGATGAGCCATGTGATAGAGCATGCACTGTATTTAGACAGAATTTGTGCAATCATATCCTAGACAACCAGATGTTCCAGTACTTCATCACTGTAGTTCCCACCAGACTCAACACATACAAGATATCTGCAGACACACACCAATTTTCTGTGACTGAGCGGGTGAGTATTTAGTTCAAGAGAAGAACCAAAAATCAATTACTTTGCATTAAATGTGCATGAAAGTAAAGAAGAGGCATAAGTGATCCTGAATACTGTCTTCTGCTCATTTTCTGAAAGGAGCGGGTGATAAACCACGCGGCAGGAAGCCACGGCGTTTCTGGCATCTTTGTGAAGTACGACACCAGCTCCCTGATGGTGACTGTCAGCGAGCAGCACATGCCCTTGTGGCAGTTTCTGGTCCGACTGTGTGGTATCGTTGGTGGAATTTTCTCCACAACAGGCAAGTTTAGTCTCCACCTAATTCACGCTCTGCAGAAAATGCGAGTTAGTGAGTCATTTTATCTATAGTTTGTTCCTCTGTCTTCAAAGGGATGCTCCACGGGCTTGTCGGTTTCTGCTTTGACATCATCTGCTGCCGCTTTAAGTTGGGAGTTTACAGGCTGAGAGAGGTGAGTCCACACCCTTTGCGCTTATATTCGAGTAACTTTCCAAACGGCTGCTTTAGAAACACTGTCCTTAAATGTATCATGCACTGAACAGTCACTGATGTGCTTGCGGTTTAACTGAGTACGAGCTTTTACCAGTAGTAGAGTATTGTATCAGTTTGTTTGTACTAATTCACCATAATTGAACCAAATAACAAATCGATGAAATGGGTTTCCAGGATATGCAGCTGCATGAGATGAACAACCTGAACCATCACCAAACCCCTCTGCTGGCTGACCACGCCCCGCAGGAGTAAATCTTTTTTATTTGTAATCAAACTGCTGACTCATCCATCTGAATGGTGCAGCTATGAGGAGATCCTGAGGTCAACTGTAGATGGCTTAAGTCAATCAGTTGTACGTTACACTGTTACTTATCATTGTTCAATTTTCTAACATTGTCATGAACTGTTTTTCTATTAAAAAAGTGATGCTGTCTGTTCAACACTGTACTGTTAATGATGTTTTTAATCATTTATTGCACTTTAGGATGATTTCCGCCCTGTGACTGTATTCATACATTTGTATTTAAACCAGATTTGTTTCAAGTCTGACTGTGTTTATTTCATCATGAGACCTTTTTGCTGTACCACATTTTTTTTTCAAACTCCATTAAAATGAATTACTGAAGATATACTTGCTACATTTTGAGCAGTTACATGCAGCAGAAACATTCAGGTTATTTTAGTCACGTAAAATATGATGTTTAGCATTAAATGGTGCTTGAATGATCACTCACTGAGCTGATGTTTCTCGGAGATGTGTAGGTAGTCTCATGTCGATCTAATCAGAAATCCTACAGCAGATATATTTGATTGCATTGATCCATAATTTATTCATTCATTCATTCATCTTCTATACCCACTTTATCCTCATGCGGGTCACGGGGCCATAATTTATTACTTTTTTTTTTTCAGAAATCTGCCTCAGAGATTAAACTGTACTAAATATTACAGAGATTAATAAAATGAGTCAGAAAACCAATGACAAAAGTGCTGGTTAACTGATGTTTTCAATGTATATGATAGTGTTATTACACTATATCGGTTTGTGTGCATTTATACAACAGATCTATAAACCACTAGACAGAAACTGTAAAGTGAATGTATTGTCAAGTGCAGACAGTGTTTTGAATATTCCTTTGGAGTAAAACCCATTCTCTAATTAATTGTCAGAATTTCACATTAACCCAAGACTGTATCTTGGAAACTACAGCCAACAAGCATTTGTGACTTATTGACTCAAACCTGGCAACACTTCACTATTATTCTGGAGACATTTTACTCAGACCAGTGTTACAGTTACTGAACAGCAGCTTTTATATACGTTCCATAAAGCCATATCTTGACCTGTATGTTGAAATCCAGTGTAGAAGGTGGAGATGCACTTTTTGTTGTAACAGACACATGAGTAAATAAACTGACAAGGAGCTTGAGAAGCACAACTAGCATTTTATGCCTAAAAACCGCATTTTATGTATTGCACAAATGTGAGGAGTGTTTCCACAGAGAGGTTGGAAGAAGGTTTAATGAACTGCAGTACACTTTCACTTTTTCTCCTCTACTTTATTTCAGTTTTGCCAAGCAAATTTGAATGATGTGTCAGAGTAGGGAATAAAAGGTGGTCAGACATTTTGCAAATTACATTAGAAAGAAAAAAGATGGACTCGCCGGTTATGTGTTGCTGTTACAAAAACAGTAGCTCCAGCCTGGGTGTCACTGTCCTGACAGTGTTCTGCGTTCAGTTTGGACACGGCAAAGACAGCACTTTGTTGTCAGATGGACACACAGAAGAGCAACAACTCCATTAATGACAACACCATTGCAATAGCCCTGTAGCTCTGTAAGGACAAATCTGATGCAACCACCTCATCATACAGGCCTTTGCGGCTGCAGACATTTTGGTTCATAATCCCCCTTTGAAAATAAGAGGACAGTTACCATGGTTACACCACAGATAGGGGCTTTGCATAAGCATTTAGTTTATCCCTTTTACTCCCATATAGGCTCATCACTGTTATGTATTTGTGTTGTCAAGAGTCAAGCCTCACAACACATACAACACTGTACACAGTTCTGTAATTTGTTTAGTCAAAGTCAGACATGTCTGTCACACATACTTAACACTTTTGGTAGACTCTGAAGGAAGCTCTGTGGTGGATCAAGTGCCAACACTCACCAAGCAAAGAAAAAAACCCAAACCAAAACAATAGTCAAATACAGTTTTTGGTAGTCTATAAGAATAATATGTTCAGCTATTTACAGAACTTCCAAACATGGATTTAAGGTCTACAGTAAATACCAGAAGGAAAAGACTCTGGTCCATGTGGTTTAGGTCCTGTCTCAGAAATACATCACATCATCTTGTCTATAATATCTTTCTCGTTCCATCTCATAAAGTAATGTGTCAACTGATTCTCTGTACTTGGTTGTGTACTTTGATATTTACATATCTGCTTGGTAAAATCCTTACAGCTGCAGCATAAATCAACATTGTCATTAGCCATAATGATGTCACCATCAAAAAGCTCTTCATCACAAATATAAGAAAACAAACAAACAAAAAAACAAACAAACAAAAAAAAAAACAAAAAACAGGAGAATTTTACAAGCACTTGCAGATTTCACCAATCTTAACATCCCTGAATTACACTCCCATTCATGCCTTGGCCAATAACAACCTTTCTCCTCACAAAACAAACCTCACGAACCTTTCAAGATGCTAAGGCCTGCCCCAAAAACTTAGATTTTCAGGCAAAAAAAAAAACAACATTGTAGATGTCAACATGCAATGGCTTTTCCCTGCTTGTTTTCTCTGCTCCTTACTTCACTAAACCACCGCCCCATTCTCCACTGCTCCATATAGACCCCTAGGCCTGGTCCCTGTACTTCACAAAGTGATAATGCAACAGTGTGAAGCACAAATACTGGACTTTCCCAAAACTATTATTTGGATTTCTTCATTTCAATGTTATTTTTCATTAATGAACCTCTTATAATGTTTTCATGGTTGCACTTGGCATTTCCTCATATTAATGCTGACTTCAAATTCCAAATGTCTTATTTGATGGCTTTTTGTAACCCAACCCACCAAAAGAAAATGTCTCTTTTTTCCCTCATATTCGATAGAAAGGTGGAGCTTGGTTAACTGTATGTGATACTGTTATACAAATAAACTTTGTCTCTGATGTACTCTTATTTATACATATATATTACACTGCCAAGGTCTACCACGTATCAGACTAGCTTTTGACCCAAGTATAAAGATGTAAAAGTAGTAAACTTAGTTTCAATACAAACTGCTGTACAAACAGGCAGAAAGTGGATGAGCATTCAAACAAACAATATTTAAAGACATGATGATGAGTTATTTAAGATAGTAAATAACAACAGGAAAGATGGCAGATCTGTATGCTCCTGGAATATAGTTATGTGGTGAGAATCTGAGTTAATACTAGTCAAGTGCCGACTCATTCTAGATTGGCCTTGAGATACATGAACAGTTTTCGTGTGTAATCTTAAAAAGGCAGTAGATACACATAAAGCAAGACATACAGATATCTGAATCATCTGTGTATTAAAGAGAGGCTTAGCCATCCTCACAGTAAAAAACAGGACCAAAATAATCTTGTAGAAATTTTCCTCCACTGAAGCACTGCCACATTTCAAGTATGAAAAAAATCATCACAAGGCAAGGCAATGTACCTAGATTCAGAAATATGGAAATGATGGAATGGAAAAGAAAATGGAAGTCACACAAAAGGCTCCTTGTTGCATATATAATTGGCCACTTTAAGAGGAAAACAGTAGGTACAAAATAAATGACAACATCTTTTTCTGGACGGGGGTTGGTGACAGTTAATGTCACAGTGTATGTACTGATGAGATTTCCAAACTAAACAAAGAATTCATGGCTAGTAGACCTCTTTTTTTCCTTTCAATGTGCTTCACTCATACGCAGCCCTGGTGAGAGTCCTGTGTTCACACTGAAGGAGGATTTGGAGCGTCCTTTGAGAGTGTCCACAGAGTCCAAGATGTTTCTGATGAGGGCTGCAATCTCCGGATTGAGGCGGTGAGGAAGACTTAGTTGGTTAAGGTGCTGGATGCGCGGAAGTAGGAGAGGAACTTGAAACAGAGGCTGACAACAAAGTACCAGATGTTTCTGGCCATCTGGGAGCGGGCGATAAATACCCTCCAGATGAAAACCACCAACAGGGTGTTGAAGGTGTAGCGGATATTCCTCAGTCTGGATTAATAAGGCAAGGAGGAAAGGAATCACACGGTAAATAAAACTATTGAAAATATACTGCAATTAAAAACTGTTGCTTTCAAGAGCACACTACTGTACTTACTTCCTCAGATGCTGTCTGGCAGCAGGGATGTCAGACATATCTTCATTCAGAACATACTTCTTGGTTCCGATGCAGTAGTTTTCAATGTACTCAGGCCAGTTCAACTGGCGCACATCAAAGTTAAATGTCTGTAACAGTGAAAAGACTGTTAGAAACCTGCTGTGACGAAAGGCAAAACCAACTGTATCATCCTTCAAACATATCTGTAATTCCACTCTCAGCCACTAGATGGAGCAGGACTGTTACTGTTACTGCTGTTGAGCTGCATAATGCTCTGGCAGGTAACTTGTCTCAGACAAATGAGGGTTAAACAGCAACAACAGCAGAGTTTACAACATTACACCGATTTAAATGAGAGAAATGTAAAAAGCAATCCAATCTGAAGGTCTGTGGTTCATCGTTTTAAAAGCATGCACATGGCTCTACCTTCCTGTCCTCTGGGGTTAGCTGGCTCATCAGCATGCTCATGTTCTCAGAGTTCCACTCCCAGTCCTGATTGCTGAAGTACTCCAGCAGACTGATGGCTTTGTGCAGACGATTAAAGATACGCATCATCCTACAGTGAAATATAGAGACAAGGGGTTACTACATAATCAAACCCGTCTTGAAATTTTGACCACAACAGTTAGCTGGTCTTACTGTGGCTTCTGTCCAGACAGACGCAGGAAAAGGTCATAGATGAGGGCAGGGAACTTGTGGCTGACCAGGATCCAGTACTGGTTGATCAGGTAGTTGGAGGTGATGTTGGCGTTGGGCCTGCGGAATGCCTGCTCCAGAGGATTCCTCTTAAAGGTCGACATCACATGATACTCTGCAGAACATGCACAGTTCAGACAATGATAGATGGAAAGAAAATTCAGAAAACTTATCACAAACAAGGAGGCTCTTTATTGATACAAAGTGTAAGTTAATTTCATTCAAATGTTAATTTTATGATGAAATTCAAAGATCTTGACAGCGGTTGTATGTGTTATAATACAGCTGCGGCACAGCCCACACACATTGACAGTGTTCATCAGGGTGTTATACAGGACCAATATGAGCCACATCCACAAACCAGCAGAAACAATGAAATAGGTGGACAGGTTTTTATTTCTATACCAAGATCATGATTTCCAGGAACAATAGTTGGCTGTAATCGCAACCTGATTTTCAGCTCTGCTTCTCAGGAGAATTTCAGGCAGAAGCAGCAACAGAATTGTTTCCCCCAGTGGGCAGCACAGGCAGCCCCTCCTCCCAGAATCCAGCAGCAGCCATCCACAGATACAGAGAGCAGCCATGTGACTACAGATATTACATCACACACAGCGTGCAAACTAGGCCTGCACTGTTTGTTTCCATGGCAACTGATATGTAGTGGTTACAGGGGCCAAAATGACCAGATCTGAGGTGACAGCCAGCTGTGGTGTGGCTCCTCGCAGCTTGGCTGGGAGGATCGCCACCAACCCTCACCAGGGTAGGGGCCTCTGCTGTATCAGAGTACCCACAATTCTTTGCTAAAGAGGACACTAACAAGGCAGAGAAGGAAAAATGCATGATTTTTTTCCCCTAATAGGTCCTCTTTTGTTATTTGCTTCACACCGATCCCCTTGTTTTAGATTAGCTTCATTTGTTGCACTAATTTAGACCAGTGTGATTAGAGTCTACAGTTCCACTTTCATAACAGTGATGAGACCTAATCCCACTATGAGCCATCTGGTAGCAATTTCCTCGGTGAAAGGAGCACGTTTGCTAATCTGAGAGGAAACAGGAGAGAGGGGGTCTCTTGTCATCCTGCCAGCCTGACATGCACAGTCCTCTAATCCCCCTCATGATCACTGGCATGGAAACTCTTTTACTCCTGTATGTCATTTGCAATTTAATTACTATGACAAACTGTGACAAATATTAGAAGATGCTCTGCACAATTTTGTGTAGGCAGGCAGATTATTATACAAATACATGCACTTTTTAAAAATAAAACTTAACAGTGCAGAAGTGACTACATACAAAACTGTGCATAAATAAAATATGTTTTATGGAACATGGTTTTAGTAATGAATTCTAAAATTTAGGAATTAAAAAGGTTGGTGTTTATTTTAATCAGTACAACCATGGTACTTTAACAGTAAGTAGCACATGTATCATATTTGAAACAACATTAAATGCTGCATTAAATTGCCAAGAAAAGGAAATATGGTCAGCATGTGTAAAGCAGATATCTCTGCATCTTCATTGTCTGAGACAGACATATGATACAGAGGTGAGGGATCAGACATAGGGTTGATCTAAAGTGTAAGGTAAAATGTATAGATACATTTTTTTTTTTTTTTAAATTTACAAAACCTGTTTAATTGCACTTGTAAAGAATAAGATCATCATGTATGAAACCTGCATTTACAGTGAAACATAAATTAAATATCACCCAGTTCCTTAAAATGTTGAAACCCTCTCACCAGTTTCCAGCAGGTGGCAGACGCTGCCCACCAGAGGAAAACTGACCACATTTTGTTCACATCACAGACATTATGTCACAACACTGGAGTATTGATTTGTGATGATAAAAGCAAACCAGGACAACACTCCTGCGGGTCGTCCAATTGCACAGACAAAACAACTCTATAAATATCTGTCTGCAGGAGCAGGTTTTTATTACCTTAAGAAAGAAAGCAAACAAAGCACGTACCAATCTCTCCCCAGTGGAAGGGGTTGATGCCACCAGTTGTGCAGTTGTAGACCAGGGCGGTTTTAGGTCTGAAAGATGTGTGGGAAGAGAGGTCTCAAAATATAGTATAAGAAAATACAAGTGGAAAGCTAGTCAATGCAAGCTATGAAACAAATGTGCAATATAATGTTCAAAACCCATGTAAATGTAGCCCTTTAAAGAGTTGTCACAGGTCCAAACTGAATCAATTACTTGATGAACCTTCAGATGTGATTACATTGCACTGATGTAACATCACACTTAAATGACGGCAGCTTCTGTGAGACACGATATACTTGTAATAAATTATCTGAATGTCCTTCACGCTCACTGTTGTTCATGTTATATGGGAGTGAAAACATGTCTTTCAGTCATTGTTTCCAGTTTGGAAAATAATGCAGTCAGCTCTGGTGAAGCAAGTAGAACAAATCATTTTGTGGTGAAACACTGTGTAAGATTTATGCCCAAGGAAAAAACTTTGTCATAACCCAATTTTCATGTCATTTTGGAGCAGCAGTTTGTCCATCTATTTAGATGTGTGTAAATAAAATACATGGAAAACACATTTAATTAGATAATCTTTCCGGTCCAAATTGTGGGTAGTTAAAAATTTTAGACAGATGACCGTCTCCATGTGGATCAAAGAACATCTTGCCATACTTTCAGTTTCATTATCTCTTATTGCTTGGGATGAGCAGTCTCACAATCACCAAACTTTCAGTGCCTTGATCACAAACTAGAAGCTATTGCTGGGTTTCTGGGCCATGTACACACCTGTGTACAGCAGTGTACCAGCCAGCAGCCAGGGTGAGGTTGATGACCACGTCTACAGGGATCAGGTCAGCTACAGCATCATTGTTGGCTCTCATGGTGCGCAGGATGCCCTTTCCAGCCTGATATAAGACAGAATTTTTTTTCATGGCAATTGATTACAAGCAGAAGCTCAAGATTCAGAAATAAATAATTTGCTTCTACTTACAGCAATAAAGACACCACTTGGCCCATTGAAGTTGTCGATCCAACCCTGAGTAATGAGAGCAGAGGAAATGTGTGTTAGTAGAATGTTTTCCTCACAGCAGTTTGCTGTTAATGGCCACAAGAGTTTAGACATGAGGTTATAGATCTCAACAGCGACATGAATGCATTATGTGTATGTAAGCTGTTATCAGCTGTTCAGGGTCATGTTACTTCCTGTGGTGGGAGAACAGGGCAGGCTTGGTGGCAGTGATTGTCGACTTCAATTAGACTCCATTAAAAATAGATGAAACTACTGGTTATAGACCACTGCAGCTTCTAGTGTGTGGGACTGGAGCCCATTATGCGGTCAAGGCTGATGCTTGTCTTGAGTCTAATAATATACTCTGTCTGATGCTAAAGTGCACAGTAGGCGAACAGACCAAAGGTGTTTTAGGGCTCTGAGCTGTGAATACTGCCCTGCCATGTTTGACCGGGACATAAATGTTTGAACTGGGATTTTGTGTTTGCACTGGTTAAATGAGGGATTTCTTTAAAATGCAGTCACAAAATGACAAACTTACATGGGTATTACATTCTGTGTGGTTTGTAAACCAAGTGCACATAAACACAAATACATAAATATGCAAACACATCCCCCTTGCCTCACAGTGCCTGCTGGCATGGGCTGCCAGGACAATTGCATGCCCAAGTGTGAGTGAGGCCTTTTGAAGAGTCGTAGCCAGACCAGGCTTACAACAACTGAAGGCTGAGCACAGAGCCAAGAAACGGCAGTCAGAGCCACAAGACACAAACGAAAGGCCTACATATCCAGGGACAAGACAAACAAGCACTCCTGTGTTTTGTTTTTTCATTTTCAAATTAAGCATTATTTCTTAGCCAATACAAGTTCAGTTTTTGGTTTGAGAAGGTAATGAACAATATCAAGCATCTCTCATTTTCTATTAATTCAAATTTAATCAATAATACATTTAAAAGGCTGAATCATCCATTGTTAATTACTTGAAAAGATAAAGTTGCCTAATTATGAATTCATTCTCTTTGTTGAATTTGACGGAATATCTGGAAAACATTTCCAGTCGCTAACGCAGCTGAAATCTTCACCTCAGTGAAATGCAAATACTGAAGGAGTGAGTGTGCCTGCAGCATCTGCCAGTCTGAAAGCAGCTTAAATATGAAGTGTTGCACCAATCAACATTCTGTCTCTAAGATCCTAACCAAACCTTTATATGAACTTTCTGCACTCTCAGTGTGTGATTATGCCATCCTAATTCTCATCCTAGGTGCTCCAGATTTCCAACAGCTGTTTGGTTATCATCTGGACTCAGGACCAGAGTTGTTTACCTGAGATATTCACAAAACATTTGCCCTAAATCCTGGGCCATTTAAGATTAAACCCACAGGAGTGCAATAAATCGACTGCTATGCTGGGCCATTTTCATTCCTTTAACTTCTATTTCACAACAGGACCATAATGAGCATGGGATCTAGAATTTGTGACTGAGTCATTGATGAGCATCAAATCTTTTGATGAACATTAACCACAGCCTGCAAAATATGCTGAGTATTTCAGCCTATCCCATTGTGAGGCTTCTGTACAGATTAAACAAGATACACGTCTCTACTAGGGTTAATGAACTATGGCTATACAATAGCATCTAATAGCATGCACTGATTATACAGCACTTTAAGATGGAAGACAGGGAACGTGAAGCAGACTCACAGGGAAAGGCTCCTGCCAGCTGGCTCCAACTATAGAGGGTCTGACGATGCCGATGTTGAGCTTATCTTGCTCCTGCTGCACCACATACTCAGCCAGGGCTTTGGTGTAGGTGTACGTGTTAGGCCTGTCGCCGATAAGCCGCGGTGTGATGTCACGCACAATGCCATCATCCATCCATCTAAAGTCAGGAATTAAGGACAGTCAGAGCGTGGATGGCACTGAGCACTGAGGCAGTAAACAGTCAGGATAACTGCTCATTACATTTTCTCGCAGTTTAGGCAAGTGTTTTCATCATCTACACAGTCACAACACAATTATTTGCACTGATTGCAACTATTTTTTGGATAAACATGAAGATAATTCTAAAAAGTGTCATATATAATTTGACTTACATTCCTTCATCTTGAGGTGTTGAATATTTTTTGGCATCTATCATTATTTGGAATATCTTTGGATGTTTCAATAATATGCTTTCTAAGACATTTCTTATATTTACAAATGGACCTAAAACACAAACAGACATACACTTTTCATTGATGTGTGCCAGTGCTCAATGTCAATACACTGTTGTTCTTCATTCGGTGAATTGCACATTTACTTGTATGTAATTTGGCATAAATTCAGCATGGTGTCAGAATGAGTCATAAAAAAAAATTTGACTTCACGGGTGTGGCAGATACAGATCTTCTCACATTTGGTTTTTCTTATGTAATACTTGTAAGGTGGTTCCCAAACCTAGGGACATAAAAACCAAGGCCTAGCCACTTACTCAAGAGACTCGATGAGTTTCTTAGGCTCGACGGGTGGTGGGTAGATGACCTCATCAATGTGTTTGCGGTTGCAGTTTGCATAGGCAGTGGAGATGTGAATGAAGGCCTCGAGGTGGTGCATCTGCTGGGCCAGACTGAGGAGCTGCTGTGTGGCGATCACATTCAGCTGCAGGGCGTGTCTGCCAAAGAGACGAGATGCAGTGTCAAGTAGTGAAACTCCTCTCTCTCTCTCTCTCTGTGTGTGTGTGTGTGTGTGTGTGTGTAAGAGAGAGAGGAAAAGATTGTATGTATGCTTAAGATTAAATATGCATGTAAAGAAAGCCTTATGTGCTTATTTGCCAGATTTCTAATATCTCTGTTTAAGCATTTGCATGCAAGAATGTGTGTGTTTGCTGACAACTAAGTACTTCATTCAAATGAAAATCTGCAGACGTGTAGGAATTTGCAGTACATAGTTATAAGCCCTCAGCTGAACGGCAGTAAGTGATGGTGAAACAAACACTGAGGAGGGAGAGAGGACAAGACTGAATGAGATGGAAATAACAAGGAAACATCTGCTCTGTCTGACAAATGTGTTCACCTCATCATTATTTTTGCAGAGCAGTGTTTTTAACTTACGTTACCACTTACCCAGTCGCAGGCATTGTAACACTTTGACTTGATGTACAGTATATGCCAGATTGCTGCATAATTAAGTGTGAAGTCACAATTTTCAACCTCACTACACTCATCCCTAGTATGTTCATCCTCGAAAATAGCTTCATATCAATTTTTTCCTCTTCCTAATATTTTGTTCAGATTGGGTTGATGTTTGTCATTTTAAGATGCAAGTATTTATGATACTTTACTAGCATTAGCAGGAGATTTGTCCAGTCAAACTAAACACATCAACTATTGACACAGTGACCTGACATGGGAAATGTGCATTAGTGAAAAAGAAGAAAGTAAAAAAAAACCTTTAAATTCTCAGCAACTAAATGTAATTTGTCTTTAGTGTAGTATGTAATTAGAAAAACATCCCTATTACACATTTACCTGGTTGCCACGACATTCCAATGCTCTGCATAGTAGTCACACCGCCCTGGGTGTGACGTCACTAAGATGGGTGTTCCCAGGCCAATTACACATTACTCAAACAACTAACATATTCAAAGTAGACAGAAAATAGGCTCAATCCATTAAGTCATTTTGTATATTTTGACCTGATTGATTTTATGTAAATCATTAAAAAAATCGATTTACTCAGTTTTAGATAACAGAAATTGTAGTTAAAAAAAATACATTGTTATTAGAGAAATGTATGACCTCAGCTCCCTCATTATCTACATCCCTGTAGCACTAGACATCAGGTAAACCATCTACAGCCCACACACAACACACTAAAGTTTCTTTCCATTCCTTGTTAAACTTCTGCATTCAGCAGTAGATCTATGGTAGCGCTGCACAAACTGAACAATAACAGAGTTCATTTTGCCTGCGGCGAAAAGTAAGAAAAGGATCAGTTTAACCAGACGCTGAAAGACAGAGTGCTTCTCCTGGATTGTGTGGGTGGTACATTTCAAGGTGTGTATGTGAGGCAAATGAAGATGGACAGTGTGTGTTGGTGTGTGGTGGGCGATGGGTCTGCAGACATGAGTCAGATGTGGTCGGGCAGTGCCAGCTTGTTAGCTGAACAAGCAAAGTGATGACAGATACGTTGAGAGGGGAGGAAGGTGGAGGTGGCAAGGCAGTGGCCATTGCTGTATGTATGTGGGTGTGCCATCCTCCCACTGCCTCCTGGGACCATATGTAGGGCATCACGCCAGTAGCCCAGTCATGAAAAGATGGACGCACCACTGCGCCCTTATCCTCTATCTGACTCATCACCCATCTGCTTCACCTATCATGATTTAGATGCTGACATAGCTGATCTTTTCAAGGAACACAGATAGTTCCAAGTGTTTACTTGATGCATAGTCTTAACCATTTGTAATAATAACTCAGTAATTGTTTGGATCAGGGAATGTGGTCAAGAAAGACCTGAGAGTGGAAGCACTACGATATTCTGAAGTGCATCCAACCAGACAGAAGTGCAACAGTTCTTTAATCTTATTCTTGTTATATATTTTCTTGTTGTTACTTTTATTGGTTTTTGGATACATTTAAATAAAGTTTCACAACACACTCAGTGCAAGAGGCCACATTAATCAAAACCTGTACTTCATAACAATGACAATTTTCTGTTGTAATGAAATAGCAACATTGAATTCATCTATTAGTTAATCAGAAAAATAATCATGTGCTCATAATCAGGTAATTTCTCCAGGCTGCAGATTTCAAATATGAAGATTTCTTTATCAGAACCAGAGAAAAACTGAATATTTGGATATTTAGAGCAGTTTATTCGCATCCAAAACTAATGAATAAATGAATAAAAAATGTTCCACTTTGGTTGTTTGGTTGTAGTCAAAATCTTTGATCCACCACTTTATGATCTTGAGCAATGTCTCATCCACAGTACTGTCTGGTTGGTTATACAAGGGTAATGAGAAAAAATAAATATTTATTCATTTTTCACCGTTTATATTTTTTGTACAATAAATCATCCAGTTGATTATTAAAAACATTGGCAAAATCTTATGGGCTTGGACATGATTAATTTCCGGCCATTTAAGATGAATTCAAAAATTTTACAGCAAGAGTGTCATTTTTACAGCAGATGTATATAAGCTTCTCCAAATACTTATCATTCAGTATTAAATCAGTATTGCCCTAAGAAAATAGTATAAACTGAACAGTAATGAAACCGTTTGAATGTAGATAAAGACCGATAGAGGATAATGTTGCCAGCCTGAACAGCCTTGGACTGAATCTCATAACCTAAACAGAGACACCAGTTTGGTCTGATTTATCTTCCTGTGCTGGTTACAAGGCTGCCGGCTGCACAAACAGAGTAATGGCTCAGAGAGATGACACAAATGGGAGTGAAGGAAGAGAGAAAGAGGAAAGATGGGAGTGGAGGCTAAATGAAAAGTCGGAAGAGAGAAGAGAAGAAAGCAAAAGGTTAAGGCCACTCAGAGAGGAAGACGGAGGGTAAAGTGACAGAGAGCACAGAGAGAGATGGTGAAAGCACTAACAGATCAATAGAAGACTGTGTGGAGTGCAGTTCAGCAGCTTCAACCTAAGTGAACTGTCATTCAAACCTAACAGGTGTCCTTCCTCCCACTGCCATCTTCATCATCCAAACACAACTCCAACATGAACAACCAACTTGCACATGCATTTTCACTTCAGAAACATTAGAACAAGTTGTACAAAATGCAAACCGGGTACTTCCACTGTGACAGAATTCTGATGAAATATTTCCACCTTGCAAAATGACACTTAACTCCAGTAGTGAAATGTAACACAGAACCTTTAAAGTACTGGCTTTTACTTTCTGCTACTTTTGCTCTATTACCACAATGCATTTCAGAGGTAAATATTGCACTTTTTAATACTACAATATTTATTATAAATAATTATAGTAATGTAGCAGATTCCAAATATTAATATAAAATAAAATTGAAATGGTAAATGATAATGTATGACACAGTGCGGTGGATAGCACTTGTGCCTGACAACACCTCCAACACCAATCAATTGGGGTGAGAACTTTCTGTGTGGAGTTTGCATGTTCTTTCTGGGTACTCCAGCTTCCTCCCACCATCCAAGCACATGTACTGTTAGGTTAGTTGGTTAATCTAAATTGCCCATAGGTTTGAATGTGAGAGTGATTGTTTGTCTATATGTCAGCCTTGTGATGAATTGGCAACATGTCCAGGGTGCACCCCGCCTTTACCAATAAGTAGCTGGGATAGGCTCCAGCACCCCCTGCGACCCTAGTGAGGATAAAGTAGGTTCAGAAGATGAATGAATGAATTAAGTGATAATGTACATTTACAGATTAAACGACCCAACAGTATATGTGATGACCAAAATGAGTCCTACTATTACAAGCTACAACACTGAACATGGACACAGTAATAAATTAATATGTGATAGGTGAATATCATGAAGTGTGTCATTTTGCTACTGTTTGGAAACAGAACTTGATGCCAACATGCTTGTACTTTTACTTGACCCTTCTAATAGTATTTTTACACTGTGATACTGCAACTTTTACTCAAACAAAAAGTCTGAGTACTAACTCTGCCTATCTCTAATATGTGCAAGCCAGATGACAGAGATTTCTTTCATCACAAGTAAGGTCCAATCTCTCATCTCTTTGCTACTGTCCATCTCTACATTTCTTTTGTGTAAATTCCACATGAATGATGCTGCCTATTTCAGTGACCAGATTGTTGCACTACAAAACAAGAGTCAGACGTGTGATGTCCAAGTGTATATCATCTTCATCATGGGCACACTGCAAACAGAAGGCTGATGTACTGACTCAGATGAGCTCTCAATAACACTGTAGCAGGAGCTCTTCTGTTAGTACAAGCTGCTAGTGATGGTTTATTTTAGAGACAACAAGTTTGTTTTTTGAGTTAAAACAGTCTAGGCTGAGGGCAGCTAATGTAAGCATTGTTGATACTTCAAAAGACATTGAATAGGACAGTCAGATGTGATCCACTGAAGCCCTACTGAGCAACAAAAGAAACAGAACTAGGTCACCATCGTATAATACAGTTTCCCCATCGGGATTCAATAACAGTCAGTGGCACCAGGAACACACTGTCCACATTGTAAAGTCTTACAGTAAGCTGGACATTATGAGTTCAGGTCATATAGAGGACCCACTGTCCTACAGACAACCTCAGCAATCAACACATTATAATTAGTTTTATCGCTCTCTATAATCCCATAGGTCGGTGTAACTGAAACATAAGTAAAGATAAGAATCACCTCCTATGTGTAAGCTGAATTACACCACACCAATTAGGATCACATCACTTTCCACCTGGGAGCTCAAAATCCCTGCAGGTCTTATTGTTCAGGTATCTTCTGGGTCGATCACATTAGCTTCAATAAAAGGAGGAACCGTCTATTCTTTGACAGAATAAAGTGAAAATAAAATCGGCTTTGAGACTGACTGAGACAAGACTGAATGGTTGACCTCTCCACTTTCTTATCCCGTCGAATAAACATTTCTACATCCTCTTTGTGCTAAATCAATGAAATATAACAGCCTGTTCACTGTGCTGTACATCCTTTGTGACGACTCAAAACAGGAACTTCCTGCTATAAGGAACACTTCCAACAATAGAGATGGTGAGCGTGTATTTGTCACTTGCAGCTTTTTGCACGGCACCAAGTAAGTAAATTTTCATCTTATTTGCAAGAAAACCTGAATTTTGTAGTCATCAGCCTCATTTTGTAATAAATTTCCTTTCTCCTCCTTAAATTTTGAAAGACTACTACATATTGTGGTAATTATTACAAAACATGTCACTCCACCAGCTCTTGTGGTTGTATTTTGTAATAAGTTGTAGCTTTGTGGACTTTTGGAGAGCTCTGCCAAAAGAACACTGAAGTGGTAAATCCTGCTAGAAGTAAAAGCGTGAAGGATTTTTGTCAGATCACCCTCTGACATGAAGTCCGAGAGTTTGCAGATGAGCTGATCTTGTTAGTTTTACGATCAGAGTCAGTTATAACACCCACCTAATTCAATATGGAAGTTAAAGTTAGTTTCATTGTTAAAAATATAATATGTATAGATGAAGACACCAATTGTGGTTTGTGACTGTATAATGTCCTATATGCATTATTCAAATTTCAAAGCTTGAAAATGGTTAGAAATGGAATAAAAGAAAAAAAAAGTGGTAATTACAAGCAGCAATGAGTCAGAGCGTTTGCAAACACATTGTGATTGTGTATGCAAATTAAGGAGAATACAAAACAAATGGAGTATTGTGGATATGTGCACACAGTGATCCTCACTTGAGTGGCTCGTCAAAGCGGATGGTGGCAGCGCAGTGGAAGACGATGTTGATGCAGGCAGTGAGCTTCTCCACATCTTCTGGGCTGATGGCCAGGCCAGGCTGCATCAGCTCACTGCTGATGGGGATGATCTTCTGGTGGAAGTCAGGGTTGTCCTCCCGAACTCTGTCAAAAAGCTGCAAAAGAACACACAGAATTAAAACTATACGTTAACTGTCACTGGTATAATGCAACAAACAAATAAAATGGCCGACTTAAATGTCACCTATGATGATGTGCATATTGCATAAGGGCTAGGGGGCAGCTCTGTCATAAGCAGACCCAAGCACTGACAGCACAGAGGCTGTACACTAAAATAGCATGACAAAGAATGCAAATTATCTCAAGTCAGCCCATGTGTTACTTTACATAATCACTCAGAGGAAAATCACCCTTGTATTCCTATAACATTTTCATATCACCACTAGATTTGTTTCTGAACTGAAGGTTCCATCTTGCTTTATAATAAGAGTCAATATGTAGATTAGTTAAGAGGGTTAGTTAACAGGAACGGTCATGGTGGAGGCTGAGTCCTGTCAATGACACGTCATAGTAATGACAAGACATAACCTTCCACAAGGACACTGTATGACAAAGTCCATACACAGTAAGCTATTAATAAATCAGCGTGGTGTTGAAATGTTTGGTTCAAATAATTTTGAAAAAAAAAAAAAAAAAAGAAAATCAATATTGTAGATATTACCAACAATCCTTGTGGAATTTGAGTCACTGGTGGTGAAAATTATATTTTCCTTTAGCTTTAGCTTATAGATGGGGAATCTAACTAAAAAATAATGACAGAGCATATTTTGTGGAAAACCAGTTCACAGTCTTAATAGAAATGAGTTGTTAAATAGAAATATCATGTGTCGATTAACCAAAATCGTTAGTCTAAGAATTATGTCACTGCAAACAGACAAAAAATATGAAGGAAACGTAGAGATTTAAAATGTGAGCGGAATTCCTTATAAAAAAAAAAAAGCAAGCTGACAGTTGATAAATTTAGGCCACCACTACATTATAACACCTGGAGGAAAGCGCACAACATGTGGTTTGTACTAAACTGGGTTGTTTTTTCTCTATATTTATATCTATGGGTTAAAAAAAGTAATGGCTGTATTAACTCATAAGTCACAAGCAGAGTGATCAGAACCTTCAATATATTACATGTGGCAATCATGTTCTTAATTTTGTTTGTAAAAAACAAAGACTAAAGTAGTACTTGTATTTTTATGTGATAATTAAAGGGCCAGAAAAGGCCTATTTGAGACTCAGGAATTAAGCTACACATCTAGCTCAGACAGAACGGTTGCTGGTGTGGACAATGGTTTGCTTTGTCAGTCCAATGAGTCAGACTGAGGCGTGTTTCTTGATAAATGTGCTGCCCTGAACAAAGCAAACATGTCACTCCACACACTCCCTTCGCATAAACAGAAGTATCAGTACATACCAAACATATGCATCTAGTAATATAGGATTGAATATTTCTGATGCTGGTTAGCAGAATCTGAGACAAAAGGCATGTGCTGAAGGATGTGTGCAACTCTCAGCAGAAAACTAATATGATCATCTAAATTTCCAACACTACAAACTGAGGTCTTTAAATGGCTGTTTTCAGTAAATAAAAACCATTCTGAGTGGATATTCATTTCTTTTCCATTAATACTTTCACAACAAGCAAACTGTTCATTCTTTGCATCAAGAAGTCTCAGTCTGATGAGGACGAGACACTTAGTGTCATATTCTGCACAGTGTACCACGTGTAACCCAACACAAAGCCTGGCTTGTGTGATATGATTGCACCTGTTTACACTGCTGTTTGCTCACTGAGGGCTGCAGATGACATTCCAACATGGAGGAGGATTAAGTGAACTCTCGTCTACATTTACCAGCTCACACAAGCCCCTCTGCCTGACACCCTGCAGGACCCTGCGCTGTGTCACCATCCCTTTGGGACTGTGCATCACAGTGTGAGACCGTTTCCTTCCCTTTGTGAGGCAGTTGGGCAGCACAGACAGATAACCAAAAGCAACACAGATGTCACAGTGTGTCATGTATTTCTTTATATATTTCTAATGAGGAGCAGCTAAGAGTGTTCCTGGGGGGGGGGGGGGGGGGGGGGGGGGGGGGGGGGGGGGGGGGGGGGGGGGGGGGGGGGGGGGGGGGGGGGG
>JAQQZY010000005.1:19570386-19589645 GCA_030068375.1 Ostorhinchus rueppellii
TATTTCTTTATATATTTCTAATGAGGAGCAGATAAGAGTGTTACTGCCCCCCCCCCCCCCCCAACAATGGCTGGCTTTTCAGGCTGACTGTCAGCTGCATTTGCAAACATAAAGAGAACATTAAGAGAAAGGCTGTGAGCCAAGTTGGGAAGCTAAGGGACTGGCATCAAAGTGTATGCTCACTGTTATAAAACAAGAGCCACGAGTGTGTGTGCGTCAGCAGTCCTAGTAAGCAGAGCACTCTTGTCGAGGAGGACAGATGTTGATTTAAACAGCTTCAAACATCTGTTTATATTCATGTTCGGTATTGTAATCAATCTTGTGCTTTGTAATGCTTTTACTCTCTACTCCAAATACCCAGAGCTGCCCATATTAGGGACAAGTCCTGATATACAGTACATCACGTCAACCTAAACCAACCCAACAAGGGAGAGGGGGATGGGTGTAATATTTTCTATATTACAGTGCTGCACTGCATTCATTATGTAATGCAAAAATAATAGTGTTTCCCCTTTACAGCTGTAGACCAACAGCTGGCGGTAACAGAGTCATACAGTCTGTGGGGAACAGCAGTGGTAGTGTGGTAGAGTAGATCTAGTGTGCATTCTCCCAGCTCTACACAAGTTCCAAATTAGTATGTGTTTTAGCATTTCTTCTTTAACTGTATGATTCATGGAACAGTTGATGTCAGATAATGACCTTGCTTCAACTTCCTCTTTAGGGTGTGTAGCGTGGCAACAAAAACAAACCACATACTTTTTGGCAGTAATCCAGGGTCCACAAAAATTTTGGGTTGGTACTTTGACCCGAAAGTCTTCAAACTTTTACCCTTACATCAAACTTATGTCCTTATATACTCACATACATACAGAATTTTTTTCTTTGCATATTTACATTCTTATGGCAATTTTTTCTACCCTACTTATCATTGATATATATTCTATTTTAGATTTTATTCTTGTGCTAAAACTGAGGTCTGGGTAATGACATTTCATTCTATCATGTACCATTGACTGAATGACAATAAAACTGAGTCTGATACCTGCTAGGGACACACCTTGCAAAGGAGTGAAGCGTGACAAGACTGTAAAAGAACAGTGTCATCATAAAGCAGAAAAAAGGAGCATTTCACTTCCTTTAAGGCCTCCTGGTGACGAAGCCGGCTAATGTGCCTCATCAGTCCCACAGCAGCAGAAGGAAATAACCTCAACAGCGTTGTGACGCAAAGTTGTGCTGGCTGGGGAACTCTGAACCACACACTGAGTTCTTTAACAAGCTTTGGGGAAAGACCTTCATCTACTATGAAAATGTATTCACATACTTAAACTTTACTTGAATTCTTTCTCATAGAGCTCCACCGTTTACTGTTATCAATGCTGCTACTGTAGGTTGTGCAAAACAGCTCACTCTAACCCATTAACTCAATCACTTACAGTAAACTTGAATGATATAAATTAATGGTTATGTATATTCTCATTCACGATTCTGCATCTTGCTAAAATCATAGTACAGGTGTGAATGAGGGAAGACAGTGTCTGAAACTGACACTTGTGAGGCATATCTCAAAAAGACCCAGCAAAAAGACAGTGCATCAGGGTCAGAGTGGTGACTGAGGCTGCAGAGTATGGGATTCAGAGCCCTCTTTGTTATGGGCACAGGGAGAAAAAAAAGCACTGTGGGTCTGTGGTACTTTGTTGTAAAAGGGCTCTTTCGATGATAAGTGGTCTTTGTGCCAGTATTCACCGTTACACCCTCCTCCAGCCCACAGACACCAGTGAGCAAACTGCCTTGTACAGAAAGACAATAGTCCACCAGTTTGCATTTCCTGAACACTCTGCAAGGAAGAAAAACATCACCGCAGAAATGCCTCCAGAAAGGGATTATGAGTAGCCCATCTTCCGGTTACTGTAATAAAGTTATTCTTCATATATTAGCCAAAAAGCAAATATGTGTATATGCATAACAAAAACAAGGCTATCTATAAAACTCACTTCTACTGAAAAGATCTTGCTCTTATTTATTGGTGATGGTGAGGTGTGTGCATGTGGTCATCATTTGTCCTTTTTCCGAACTGGACACTGTCATTTTAAGACTGTAGGGGCAATAACTCTTTCATCAGGGGTGCCTGAAGCAGCCACTCTGTGGACTTTCACAGAAACCCAACACTAATGGCACTTTCCTTTCAGCCAAGCAACATGAGATGCCATTTAAACAGCCTCTCTTCTTGCTAACTGCCCTTTAACCGCTCCACTCTTTTCACATCTTCGTTCTTGGAGACCTTTCCCTTGAGCCAAGGGACAACAGAGAGAAAGAGAGACAGTTCAAGATAAAAAGTAGAAGAAGGTCAAAAGGTATGAGAAAGCAATAATGGAGGCTATAGTTAAGTATACTCTTTATTTAGCAAGAAGGTTATAATGCTACATGAAGATGATACGTAATAGGTTACAGCAGATACACATAAAATAAGGGAGAGCGGTCTTTATCAATAGCCATACACACCATTGCATGTAGATTATTGTTTGATGCAGTTCAAAAAGTTTATTTAAAGTATACTGCAGTCATGTCACTGAGAGGGATAAGTTCAGTATCTCAAACAATAAAAATAAATAATAGATTAGGTTAACAGATAAGTACAGATTCCATGAAAATGCTTTAAGTACTTCAGATTCCATTTCTTTTTAGTATGAGCCTATAAAACAGCTTTTGTCTCTTGCACAATTGGTCTTTGCCTGCTGAGTAAGCTGGACAGCACCAATCAGAGAAAAACAGGTCGGAAAATTTACTGTAGCTAGAGAAGGTCTGCCAAAGTGTGTCAGACAGAAGCAATTAACGGCTGCACCCTCAGTGCTGACCTCCATTTCCTGACATGCACTGTCTAAATTAGTCAAATAATAGGTTGTGAGCAGGATTACAGTCTAAAAGAGGGAGTTTTTCCTAAAGACATTAGAATGGCTGAAACTCCTTCAGTGCTGTTGAGAATGAGCATTAGCACAAAAGAAACTACATGATGGAGCATGTGGGCTAAAATCATTGTTTCTCAGACTGAGATTGTCTTCCCCATATGCAATATTCTAAGCCTGTGATGATACAAAATATGCAGTATCTCATGGGAAGCTGCAAAGACGCACTGACATGACTAACTCCTGGGGCAGGTATCAGCATATTAAGAGGAAAAGGGGGTTATCTTCACTTCTCTTCCCCCTGTATTCTACCCAAACCCACCCTTGCCTTTTTCAAAGAGCCATAAGAGATCACTATTACACTATCATTATCCCTATCACCATTTCCATCATGTAAAAAAACCTGGACTCTGGTACCGAGTATTAGATTTTTGGTATCTCCTTGGCCCAGGTTCCAAAAATGGATGAAGAGATAATAAAATGTGAAGTGTAAACACTGCAGACCACTGACTGGTCAGAGAGTTGTCTCTGTGTCACTGTATTATCAATGTGTGACCTGACATAAAAAAAAAAAAAAAAAGATTCGGACGTTTACAGTAATTATACTGGTAGGTTAATCTACATGATGGCAGCACGCAAAACTACACTGTGGTCAGTTGAAAAGGTTCAGACATTTCTGTCCTTGGTGGCTGGCAAAAAAAATTCAACGTGAGCTTGACGGGGCAACATGCAATGAGCAAGTTTATCTGCAACTGTCTGACCAGACGACACAGAAGTTACACGCCGTGTCACTATGATGTCTAGGTACTCTGAACTCAGCGGTATCCTGTAATGGAAACGGTCTCCAGGAATAGTATCTGGTACCCGAGTTGAGTCAAGTTGAGACGGCTCCACGTAGTGGAAACGCAGCGTAGATGTCTGAGCTGGAAATTCTACCTGCTGAGAAACACTGATTAATATTAATTAGCTCCAGAATGCTGCAAAAACAAGGGAGACCTTTTGTTACATGTTTTTTGACCACTCAAAAGAGACCATGATTGCTCAAAATATTTCAAATCACAATCCTGCAGCTTATTAAGAGCTTAGGGAAGTGATCAAAGATTGTAGGCAACAGCTCATCAAAGCAAACTAATAAAAATGGAAGGAAATCTCTGAGCCTCTGTTCTATCACTGTATACAGCTCAATTGAAAAAGATCAATATGAACAGAGTAATAGGGTTTACAGTGACAGCAAATGTTGAATTTCTGGGCTTGACGTTTGGTATGCTGGTGGCATTACATTCCAGTCTTTTAGACAGTGACCTCATGCTGAGACAAGGAGAATCTTATTACACTCCCTGAACAAACAGACAGAAATAAAACCAAGTTTATAATGCCCGCTCCAGGCCTTTATGCTCACATTAAATATCACATGGATTAGCCTAAACTAAGCTATTTTAAGCTTAATTCAAAGTAAGCTTAATTCAAAGGGATAATTCAAAGTAACGTTTTTCAAGAACAGCCCAAGTCAGGTCTTAAGTTCATAACAGTAAGTTGTGCTCTATGTTTTCCTAAATGCTGTAAATGCAGACCATAACACGTAACATGTTACCATATTACTAGTCCATTTCACACCAACCATTTTTTGCTTCAATATACCTTTGTACATCTCATATTTCCCAATGTAGCTGGAGGAAAACAATGTGGTATTGTAGCAGAGCATGGTGCTGTCTATACAGTATGTAAAGCATTTTCACATGACCCTGATCTTAACCTGACTAATGACCAGAGAGCACAAGATAAAACTCAGAACACAGACTGATTTTCGGAATCGTATTTGAAGATAGGGCTGCTGCAAGTTGCTATCCTGAGAAACATGGTCACTTTGACAAAGTACATTCATTTATTTGTTACAACTTTTGGTTAAAAAAAAAAAGAAGAAATTGTATTAATTTGACTTTGTCACTTTAAGAGACACATGTGCACAGTATTCTGGGACGCACTGGGAGATATGTATGTGACGGTTTAAGGAAGTATCTGCGGTATGTACGGCAGTATTCAAAGCAGTTGATATAGTAAAAAGTACACGTTCAGAAACCACATGTGGTCATCTCCTTTCTAAGTCTGTCAGATTCAGATAGTCATCACAGTATTCAACTGCAGCACTCATGCCACAGTGCATCCACTGAGCTCCTACTCTAGTGTGCAGTGTACACATCCACAAATCCATGGAGCATATTCATTTGGGTCTACAGAAAAGAAAAACTTTACCCAAATAAAGAGTAGCACTTTTAAATACAACCAAAAAATATTTTCTATTGAACAGATAGAATTTTATCAATGTAAACATTCAAACGATGCATCACAGTATCATTCCAAACTTTTCATTCACTCGCAGCTTCTCTACTGGTGCACTCAGATCATGCACGTGTGTGTCAGCATGTCGATATGCATCAGATAATCTTTCCATCCGTAGTGGTCTCCAAAGTTACATAGAAGGCCCAGTACTTTCCCTGTATAAGTTCATGTGATAATTGTAAAAGACCATGACAATAACAGAATGCAGCAGATTCTGTATAATTAAAGACAAAATTGCAATGAGACAGTACTCTTCCTCAAGAGAACTGTGTTAAATATGTACAAACACTCCATGGAGCTGAATTTTAATATAAAAGCTTCATAAAACCTGAGCATCTCTGTTAAGAAAAGTAACATGTTTCTACAAAATGGAAAGTGCAAAAGGTATGAGACGTGCATTAAAAAAATAAAAGTCTAACCAGTAAGCATTTTAACTATTACTAGTTTATCCACTCCTTGGGTAAACCACTGAAGAACAGGAACCATCATCATCATCATCATCATCATCATAGTGGAGGGCATGAGTCATCATCATCATCATCATCATCATCATCATCATCATCATCATCATAGTGGAGGGCATGAGTTATCAATGACATCACTGCTACCTGGATCAAATTGGTCCGATTACTTGACTTCAGAAAGTAGTAAAAACGTCCACCTTTTGGAGATACAAATGAATACTGTCTCTAACGGATGGCCTCTCCAATAAGGGAAAAACATTACCTCATCTCAGAGGGCTCTGTGCCACAGAGCACTGTAGAAACATATGGACGCAGAGACAGAAAAAAAATGGCTGGCAGATTCTTTATATGCTGTGGAGGAAGTGGGCTGGGCTAAATAGTCCCCTGAAGGACTTCACTATGCATGTCTGCACTGCCTTAATGGCTTCACCAGCTACATATAATGTGCTAATTTGTTTCATAAACTGGAGTTAATTTGTGGCCTAATTAGACGCAGAAGCATTGGTTCCCCCTTGCCCCTCTCTCAGGGGAGAAGTTGTATTGGTTGCCTCATCACATGCCAACAAAAGTAGATGAGGGGCAAATACTTAACAATGTGCCAGTCTGACATCCACAACTGCACCTGCTTAGTTCCTGTTGGTGAGAAGGACTCGAGAATCAAATGGCCCAAATCATCTGCCTCACTTTCAAATGTAAGAGGTGCCATATTAACAGAGCTTGGCATGCTTAGACATGCTGTCATTCACATGAACTGCAGGATTTAGCTTGTCTTATTCAGAAAAATGCAATGAACTGGCAGCAGAATGTTGCAAATGGCCTGCTTTTATTTCAGGATTCCTGAATGCTTCAGGTGTGCCTGTGTGCTGACACAGTGCATTAACAAGTCAGGCAGCAATTTCATCATTTCCACAACTGAAAACATTGAGCTGCCCATTACAGCTTGTGTCAATCAATGAATCTTCAATATGGACTGCTGTACAGATCACCAAGCTCTGAATGCAAACAAAAGGAAATCAATACAACAATGTATTCATGTGAGGATGGGTGAATGACTGAACAACGCTAGACCCCCAGTGTACACACAGTATACACCAAAGTGGTGCAAAAATCCTATCTGAACCCATTAACCATCTCAGCCATGGTTTAGAGGGAGCACTGTTTTGGTCTGAGATTTATTCAGATTTTTTTTTTCTTTTTAGTAACAACAACAGCAGATAAAGACTTAGGGCCTGATTTGCTAAACATAAAAACGCTAAATGGTTTGCGCGTGTAAAAATGTGTGCAAACTTGACTGTGCATGCAAAAACATGTTGAGGCTTATCTACTAACAAGACGCTCCAAGGGTTGTGTCTCTCAAATGGGCAAAATAACTTGTGCAACCTATTTAGCATATTTGCCTTGATGAATATAAAAATGGTCATTTCTGCCAGAGTGGGCAAAATTATTGGGAGGAGTAGATGCAAATATATATTTAGTGCGTGGAATGCGATTTACCATACCTGCGGTAGCTGATTTTGCATCTGTATTTAGCACATTGAAAAGCAGGTTTTAACTGGCACAGCTTTGCACAAAACATGCTGCGGTTGTTGTGGTGAGATGTAGCATAAGCACGACAAAAGGCAACACAAAGAACCAATCTGTTCTGTTCACATCAACATTTTTGGAATGACGGAAGAAAAAAATAATTGTGACGTATCGCCTACTCAGCAATGCCACTGTAGAACTTCTAGATGAATTTGGGGATGATTTGGGACCAGTCACAGGGATGATTCATGCAATACCTTCTATGACTAAACTCCTCATTATATTATAACATTATATTTCCATGTGTCTAGATCATTCCAGTCATTGTTCCAATCTAATCCAATCCATTTTTATTTATAAAGCACAAATGAACACAAAAGTTTCGGAAGTGCTGTACTGTAAAATAAACAAAATAAAAACATAATAAGATAAAAATACCAACATAAAAACACGATGAAACATAATAAATAAACAAACAAACAGACTGTCTGCCCCAGATAAAATATCCATGCACATAAAATCAACAACCTACACAGTGTGAAGGGGGGGGCAAAAAGAAAACAGTGGATACTTAACCAAGAAAACAAGAAAAGCTATGGTTAAAGCAACAGAAATACAAGTGCTTCATCTTAATGTTATTCAAGAAGTATAGAAAAAAAAACACAAGGAAAGGAGGAATCTGACTAATTTGCCAAAACACCTGCTAAAAGCTGACTAGTTCAAAAATATTTTATGCTTACTTCTGCTTCTGCCTGATATAGAATTTTCTGTGAGGTGGTAAAGAAAGACATTGAGGGCCAGAAAACACTTGGATAGATCAACTACACAGGAAACACTTCTTGGAACTTGTGTGAGTAGAGATTGCTCTGTACAGGAGACTAAAAAAATCTACTGTAGGTCTGAATACACTTCCCATTGTACAAACTTATATAGTACATATATCACTACTCAGTAACTGGTTCAAGATGGGGGGTGAGGTTAGAGGATCTCTCCGTAATTGGTTGAATAGAGCATATATACATATGACCTTGTTACACACCAAATCTAAGGAAAACATAGAGAATTATGTACAAACATTCCAAAAGGAGATATAAGCAGATAATTTAGAGCTGATACTGTATGTTTGTAGACCTTGGGCTGCAGACCTATTGTCTGCAAATCCAGATTGAGGACAGAGCACAAGCTGAAAATTGTGCTGACAGCTGCCAAACATGACCTACCGCCTACATACATACATTTTTCTTTTAGGTGGTAGCTCATGATTCAAAGTGAATTGTTTGTTTGGCAAGTAGCCTAAATACCTGCAGAAATTTTAAATAAAAAGTTCAATCAATCGCATGCATCCTTGCATCATTATCAATTCATTCATTCGTTCCTCTTCTTCACATGTGCTATGACCTGAAGTGATCACAACAACCATGACCTTTGGGCACCAAAGTAAGGTTAGTTTATAAAGCTTCAGTGATGTAGGTTTGTGAAATTTGAAGAAATTCCCTCTACAAATTGATGAGATTTCACACTTATAAGGATAGACAGACACAAGGTCATAGTCACCTTCAGCTTTGGCTACCAAAGTCTCTTCTGTTCATCCTTTCAAAGTGACCATTTGTGCCAAATTTTGCATAATTTTGTCACTCTGTTCCTGCCCCCTTCCAGACATAAGAGATGCACCACTGACAGATATAAAAAAATATATAGCGTAAAACACAGATAAACAGAAATTGCAATGTAAACAGGGTTAAAAAAAATCTTGATTAATTTTATGTCAATTCTATTTAGCCCATTTTTGACAGAGGACTGCCCTTTTCTGTAGAGTCTGCTGACCATTCTGATTGCAGTCTGAACACCCTGACAAAATTCTGTATCATTTAAAGCCATCTGTGTACCAGCCACCACTTTCATCACTGAATAGCCTTCAAAGCTATGATCACTAGTCATTCTACTGCAGCACTGAGCAAATCACCCCTACACAGGATCCTGCCCTGTAGGAAAAATTCCACATGATTCCCAATCCTACCCACGACATCCCACCTCTGCTCTCAACATCAGAACCCATCCTTCACAGCTACAGATCTGGGTCTGCAGAATGAAGATGCTGGAATGTAAGACTGTTACAGACTCGCTAGTAGGAGGGACAAGTATGCCACAGATCAGGAGAGTGGCCCTGCTACCCAGAGGCCTAATTGTATCAAATGCCTTATATGCTATTCAGTGCCTGGCACCACAGAAAGGGCTGTAGGCATCTAAGTATTTCCATTGAATCCAAGTAGCCTCCACACAGACAGACACTGCTTAAATGTCAGCGTGAATGTGGTAGAGATGCACAGAGACAATGAGATTCTTATCGGTTTGTCCTTTTCCTGCTTGGGGTAGCTCACCTGATTGAATCCTTTGAAAAACACCATGGGACAGACCTTTTGGTTGTTACCTAGCAACAGGTGGTAAGAAAGATACTGGCCTGGCTTGAAGGATGAGAGGAGAGGCTATTTGAGAGACAAAACCACCATTCTCCTTCATGAATTATCCTGAGAAAGAATAATGCTGACCTGAGGAGTCGCATGAATACCAATTGGTACTTGAGGCTCGGGCATGGAAATTTAATGACATCACTTCTGAAACCAGACAACCTGGCAGAGGATCAGGGAGTATACAGATAGTGGACATAATTAGTGAGATGCCAAATCAAATGCAAATTAATTGCAAGTGGGGAATATTTCAGTGGGGGTGATAAATTATAAGTCAATATCTGCAGTGAAGTGTGGTCAGAAGTAACAGAGAGAAATCATTTGCAAGAGTAATTTCAAAAAACAATATAATGAGATTTTTTGTCCAACAAAGCACAGTGACAGGGTTTTGTTAACCAGCACTCCTACTCGTGTGTCAGTGTGAACTGACTGCAAAGACAGGGGAATTGTGTGGATCAAGACTGGACATCATGCTAACCTTGGCAGATGGAGGGGAGAAAGAAAAGGAAAAAAAAAAAAAACACAAGTGAAAAGGATGGATTAAGCGGCAAATGCTCAAACTACTGCTTTGATGCTATTGCAGCAGTGAGTAGAGTAATGAATGCAGTACCAGGGTTCAACAAGAGCAGTAAAAATAGATACGATTAAAGGCAGACAGAAAAAGAAAGAGAGGAATACAGCACAAGTGATTTTCTTAGGTGTACTGACAGTTTGAGGCCAGCACCACCCAAACAGAGCAGAACCACAGCGTGCAGCAGCTGTTTCTGAGTACATCAATACGTGCCCAGTGTCAATGTTTTGGTCCTCATTAAGTCCAACACAGTTTGCAGGTTTTTGTTGAGTCATGCTTTGCTGCTTGGCCTGATACAGCTGACGCCACATATTTGGATCACACCCTGCCTCTCCTTCCTCTCTACTGTTCGTGCTCAGACTTTTGTGTCTCTCCAGCCTCCTTCCTTTCAACCCCCACCTTCTCTTACTCTCTGATCTTTGTGGACCTTGCCCCTCTCCTCACTGTGCTCTAACCTTCCTGTCTTCATTATCCATCCTCCTCATTCTCACCTTTCCCTCCCTCTTACACGCCAGACATTTTCAATGAAACAGCTTCTAGTTCAGGTGAGCTTTTAGTATTCCTGATCAGACTTTTCACCTTGTTCGTTAACTCAGTGTCTCATTGCTGATCCTGGAAGATGAACTGTTAGACTTTTATGGGGTCATGAAGTCAATATCACCATGGCAACAGGAACTGCTGCAACAGTTAACAAGTAAATTTTTTATAACTCTCTAAACATGTAACTGGAATGTCATTTGGACAAGGCATCATCAGTCAAACCCTGGAAATCATTGAAAACAGTCTGACTACAAGTATAAACACTGATATCTTGGCATTGATACCGTTTTCTAAACTAAATGGTTTACAGTTGAAAGATCAAGAAAGTGGCGACCAATCATATCAGTATTTAGCCTTGGCTTACCTTGCACTTCATCATATCGCTGACCCTCTGCTGCATGGACTGGCCAGCTTTGGGTCTGACAAGGATGTAGAGGGCTTTGACTTCAGGACAGGACCTCAGCAGTTTTTCCACTAACACTTTTCCCATGAAGCCTGTAGCTCCTGTGATCAGCACACTCTTGCCAGCGTAGTATTCGGCTATGGACGCCATGCTTCTGCCTGCTGTGTCACTGCAGATGTCTGTCACTGTGGTCTGTCCTTCAGCTGTCTGCTCTCCTAAGCCGTCCAAGTCCTGGCCTTCCAGCTCCTACAAAGGGAAGAGGGAAGTACCATGAGTGCTGGCAACCACATAGTTTACATACTGTATAGTTTACATTGAGGGTGAGTTACTGCAAAAAAGCTGCAGCGTGAAACAAAATTTAGGAGATAAATCACACTCATGTACTGGAAAGGTGACAAGAGAAGGAAGATGGTACTGCTTTTAAGTGTTTCATTTTGATGTATCATGTAGCTGAAAAAACAAAAACACACTTCTACCAACTCAAAATGTATTAGCTGAGGTGATATCTCTGTTCTGACCTTCAAACTGCTAGAACAAACATGCAACTAGTATGCAAATTATATGAATATTTATAACAAGTCAGGGAGAGGGCAATGTTCAGGCATAATTTGTAATGCTTGTGTAAGACTATAAGCCTAAAGGGCCTCTTTGAGAAGCTTTGTGTGTATATTTGGTGAAATTACAGACTACATACAACCATGGCAGAGAAGAATATTCTTCCTTATATTTATTTGTTCATTTATCCATTCTTTTTTTCCCCCCTTCACAACAGGTCTTATTTAATGTACTGCAAAGTGACACAGAAAATACATTCCTAATTTTAAGACCTAAAAGCAGATTTATTTAGATTAGATTAGATCGAACTTCATTGATCCCTTGGGCAGAGCCTTCAGGATATTGAGGTTCCAGAAGCACCATGACACCAAATATAAATTCCAGAAATACCACAAGAAAATGAAGTGATAAAAAAAGCAATACAATAACATAATAACTATGAAAATAAGTAAATGAGGAGGAAAACCATTCTCTAAATCTAAGCTGAGATAAGATAAGACCAGACCTCCCAGGTGAAATAAACAAGATCATTGAAATTCTGGGTAAAGGATATAAGAACAGAGGAGAAAAGGTCATATCCAAACAGCATCAGGGATTGGTTTCAAACAGAAAAGGTTTGATTGTATATTAGACATAAATGGAGTAAAGAACTCATGGTAGAATTAAGTGATGATACATTTATGAAATATGTGAAACTCAAGTAACTACATCTAATTCAAGAAATTGGAAAATATTTTGTTGGAAAAACATAATGAGATTTTTTTATAACACCAAAGATCCAAAAGGCTTCACTATCTTACATCAGCCCTGCTGGAGGTTGCGCAATGAGCAGGATGTGGGACTTGTGCATGTTTTTTGGCAGTGTACAAAATTATCCCAATATTGGGATAATATCAGTGAAGAATTTGGAAAAATATTGGGATACAAACTACAAAGTAGATGTTCTGTGCTATATTTGGGTCATTTAACAGGAAAAGACAGACCAAGTAAGGATAAATATTTGATTGAAATCTTCTTGGTAGCTTCGAAAAAAGACATCACACAAAAATGGTGTAAAGAGGACTACCCTACCTAGGAAATTCACAACATGGAGAGACTTACAGCAAGCAACATGTGAAGATCGATGGAAAAAGTGGACAATATACAGGATGACAACTGACACTATGCACTATATGTCTGTATTGTAAAATGTTGAAAATGAAACAATAAAATATAACCCAAAAACAATTCATTAAGCTTCCACCTCAACAAACACACTTCTAAGTGACAACTAAAGATTCAACAACTCCATTACTTTCTTTCTTTAACAGTAAGGTAATTCCAACCACAGCCACTAAACGTCTGGTTGACATAGAAATTAAAATCACACTATAGTAATGCACTGGACTGAAATACATCTTTATTTATTTTTGCATTTACCTGCCTACTCATCATCCAGAATTTGCTGTTGTGGTCATCGTTCACCATTGTATTATGAAAAGCGCATGCATTACTTTAAAGTCAAAAGTTGATACCATTCATAATTCAGTAATGATCATACTGTTCTTCATAAAGATTAAGCATATGTTAAACAGAAAGTATAAATATCTAAGAAAAAGAGCAACAGTATTCAAGGATCAATAGGGAAGACTGTCATTAATTTAAATTCGTTGTGGAAATATTGTCAGATTTTGTCCAGAATTGTGTCACACTAGTTTTGATGATATAACTTCTAGATTCACAGTGTCTGGTTCTGTGCAAGGGGTTTGTTAGAACAACACTTGTCGTGTTGACTCAGGTTATCCTTGCATGATGAACCTTGCATGGCAACAGATATAAGGCCACATTCGCTGGAGGGCCTGGTTGGCCACAACATTTACTCAACAGCCTACAACAATGGAAACTCAGGCAACATGAATAATGAGTTACACACACACCTGATTCAGCCTACAAAGACACATTTACCCGAGATAAAGTAACCTTGCCTTGCCCTCCGTATCATTCTTTCAGTGATTTCTGATGTGTTGGATGCCCAGCAGCCTCATTCTAAGGCAACTTAATTAGATCAATTGCTGCTCTACTAGCAGTAGTGTAATGGTCTGTGTCTACTTATTTGGGCCAACTCAGTACAATGAATCAGGATCGGTATCCGCTGTTTTAGTAGCGGCAGATAGCAAGTTCTATCAGGCCCTGATAATGGCAAAGACAAGATAGAGGGTGATGTCACAAATGATATTCAGCAGGTTGGCCCACTTGGCTTATTTAATGAACCTAACCCAAATATTCATGAGGCACAAGATGTAGCTGGCTGTGAGAGGAAATTTCATTTTCCAGGCAACTTGGTGGATAACCAGTTTGTCGTGCTGATCAAGTTTTAGGCACCTAAGGATTAAAGGAATACTGCACCACACAAATGTCAAAACATATACAGAGACTTATTTAACATAATCCAAATCTCTATAGTTATTATTTATCTTAATAAATAATTGTACTTCCATGAGTTTCTGTGCGGAGCACAGGTTTGCATGATTCATAATTGATCTGACTTTATACAACACATTCCCTTAGAAGTAAAAAGCCGACATTGTGGATGTTATTGCAGTTGCTGCTTTATTGGATTATATAAGCAGGCCCAAACATTTACTATATGGACTTTGCTTTTGTTCACTTTGGACCCTAATAAAAATTTTCAAAAAACCATTAACCTAGGGATTCATGTGACTTCAGAGATAATATTTTCTTTCTCTTTGTGACTCAGAGTGGCGGGCTGCAGCTATGAGTTTCTCCCATCAAAGCGATGTGTGGGCTAAGCTCAGCTATGATGCCAATGTTGCTGCTCATTTGTGCGTAACCAAGACAACAATACTGATACACCACAAGCCTCTTAAAAAGTGCATGACGGTTTCTGGTTGGCATCACACTTTTTCTCTTGTCAGTCACTGAAGCAGCTAACAGTCATGGCACTTTCAGGCCTGTCCAACCTGTGCCAACTAGCCTGTTGAAATGCAGGACTGATGGGACGCCTACTTGTAAAATTTTGCACTTGGCAACAATAGTGCAACATTTTGCCAAGGCCAATGCTTGATCAGCAGTTTAAGTGATTCAGTAGAGCTGTGATTTGTACATAAGATGAGGTTTTTCCCTCTGCAGCCCAGGAGAGAGGATGAAGGAAGCCGATTCCCGGCAAGTCTGCTCAAAGACACAGGACAGAAACCAAATCCTCCTGAGCCAAATGTGGCCCAGATAACAAAAAAATCTTGTATTTACTTGCTTTCCTTCCATTCTACCGTCTGTGTATGCAATATTGAGTTGCACACCCTTATACATCAAGTGAAAAAGCTATAGGTGTATTTGATTCATTTTTCCACTGAAAAGATAAAACAAACTAAAGGTTTCAAACAATTGAAAGCAAGCGTTCTGAGCTTTACATTTATCCACAACTGCTGTATAAAATATGGACCAATTTCACACAGAGATTATTTTAATCCTTTTTTCAGGGATCAGCACTACATCTCTGACAAGGTAATATGTACAAATTTGTTCTCTGTCAACAGACACCAAAATAATAAGGTCAAAGTCAAGGTCCTCTGCTCAGGCCCCCAACATTCCAGTTTTGTGCTTCAGAGGATGGTTCAGAATCCCTGTGGACATGAGGGTTAGGACAGGGGGGGCTGAAAGTCACTATGGATTAACACCCAACAATGTAAATGCTCCTGCAGCTGGAAACGTGTTGGAATGAAGCAGCTTACAGCCCTGAACAGCAATACTTAAATACACACCCAAAGTACAGCATTCTTGTAAGGTTAGATAGCCCTACCTCTAGTTTTCCTGGGCCTGTAGGATAACAGCATTATCAAGGCTGGGTAAAGTCTATAAAAAAAAAAGCAGTGACCCAACAATTCCAAAGATTCTGGTCAAATTTGTGGAAATGTCACTTTGCAATTTCTTGTGGTTTATGCCAAATACATAAGCTACAGTCTCACACACAGTGGTCAAGTTATTTTTTGTTAGCAGCTATCAGAGCTCAGGAAGGAAAAGCACAACACAATGCAACGTCAGGCAAGCAGTATCTTGATGTTCATGAATGCACTAAAAAATGTGCTTCCTGGTGCTGCCATGATGTTTCATCTCCCTAAGTTCTTATTTGCCATCTATTACTTCTGCAGCATACTTGACTTTCTTGTATTTTTAATGATGGTGTAAATCTTTCCATCTGTCGTGGTCAATCACATTAAAAGTAGATGCAAGCAGAATAAAGTTAAACTTTAACTTTGTGCTGTCACTGAAGACTAAGGAAGCCTTCTTCTTTAGAATCTGTATTATGATTACAAAAGGGAAAGTCAAAAAAGTGGGCAGCAAGGACAAGCACTGAAATCTTAAGGGACTAACTTCTCAGGTTGTGATGCCATCTTGACAAAGTACCGCAGCATGTCCAAAGTCACTGAGGGTCACTTCTATAATAAAGTTAGCAGATGCCAGAGGCATACGAAAATACTTCCGCTGCAGAGGTTTACAGTTGTGTTCAGTAAATAGTTATGCGTTCTCGTTTTACTTCACGTGTACCTGTTTACTTTTTCTTTTCACTAAGGGTTATGAAGGAATATTAGCCCCTCTCTCCCTCAAAGCTTCTCTCTCTAGGAGGTCTATGCCATTTGTCAGAGGCGGGATGTATTGAGCTGCAGCTCTGCAGTCCTTCTGCTGCCTCTGGCTTTTCCTCACACAACCCCTCCATTAGTGGGTCAGCTGAGTGCTGCTGGAGACACAGGCAAAAATCAAGCTTTACAGCTGTACGCTGGCTAAGACCCATTATAAATGGACAAAAGCCGACTGAGGCAGGAAAGGAGGGAGAGAATGTAGGAAAAATAGAGCAAAATGCAGCCAATAATTAAGGCAGCATTAGTCAACTTGAATAGCAGGGCCAGGCAACACAAAGGAAAAGTCAGTCCCTTTCAGTAAGTAACACAGTGCCAACAGTGTAAAAAACCCTGAAAGGTTCAGCTGAGTAAAATAACACTCTGGGCAGTCTTTTTAAATCATCAGTTCCAACATGCACATCTTTGAAAAGGTCCAAATGGTCATCTCAAACCTGGAAACAGGAGAGCTTGTGGGGCCAAAGAAGTCTCATCTCAGGGACTAACAATATTTATCTTGTTGACATCTACCTAGTAAACCAAATGACAATTACCAATAGGAGAAACTGATGTTTATTTGTTACGTTATATTAAAACTTCTTTTTAAATCTATTTTTGTCAATCAAGTCACACTTATTCAGAGAGAGTGTGATTAAGGACCAAAAGACTAAAATGGTTGGTGGATCCTATTCATCTCATCTGAGATCTAGAGTACCCCATTAAGGAAAGCATCACTCACCACAGGGACAGGTATGTTCTGTACCTACAAGTATAGACATAACCCACTTGAATGGGTCTTAGTCAGCGAAGGAGGCACACTGAGGAACAAAAGTCTTTCCTAAAGGAGTGTTCTGCTTATGCTTTATGAGGCATTTTCTGATTCTTGTCACTGCAACAATCTCAAGTAGATAGGAAATGAGCTTGTCTGAGCTTGAGGATGAGGGTGGGGTAATGATCTGATAAGATTCACTTCCGAATCATTTAGTTTTCTGTGGAAAAAGATACTTTTATATTTAACAGATGAGGTAATAATTGAATATGATGAAATTAATTAAGGACTCAAGACAAAATTTGAGTGAATTTGTACATGACAAGAAACCAGTCAAACCTACTCTATCATGATAATGCATCCATATTAAAACCTTTTACTGCATCTCAAACTCAGCTCTCGCATTAACATTGTCCCCTATACAACCTATGTAATTGCACTGTAGTTCTAAGGATTATCCAGGATTGCATTACAGCACAAAAACCAGTAGGTCTTCTCTTCAGCTGCATCTTCTGCCAAGACAGCTAATGGCTAATTTAATTATAAATAATTATATTAGCTGTGGACTTCTTAGTTTTAAGTAGTCTCTTTAATTCTGAGTTTTTCTTCTTTCGAACCATGATTCATCAATCATACAGACCAGGTCCAAATCTACACAAATATTCAGTCTGATCTCTGGTCACAGGAGAATGTGTAAGAGCTTCTGTTTACGAGTGTTCGCGTACAAATGCATCAGTGTGTCGTCTACATTGTCTGATGGCAGTCAGATTCTGTAATTACACCAGCCGTCTCAGAGTGACACAGTGCTGCAGTGTCAGCTTACAACTGGCTCAGGGCCAGACTTCGAATCAAACCCAGAGCTGCAGCAGGGCTCAGAGGTCATGAACCTGCTCTGTGGGCTTCATCATCTCAATCCTCTTTACAAACTACACTGAAATTACCCCTTCGGCATGACTTTCTTTGTTTAAATTTCCTACTGAATTTGTCACAAAACATGCTCAGGTAAGTCCACAGTAGAAATACCAAAAAATAGTCAAACTCCATCAACAAAAAGACATGTTATTGAGGCTCCAGTTGAGGTAGTCATCATCACTATGGCTGACAGAAGGCCCGTGCTCTCAGCAGCTTGACAATTTCCTCCACTGTATGTAGATATGCAGTGATGATGCAGGCCTTAATTGGTGTAATAGTTACAGCCTCTCATCACTGAAACACAAATGGGCTGGGGCACAGCTGCCCTGTCACTTAACTTGCAGACTCATTTTCCTAATGTGGAAAGAGGCATGGATCATGGTATCACTGGAGCTCAGTGAGCTGTTCCTCAATGCCACCTTCACTGCTCTGTACAACATTTGTGCTGTTCACTGTTGGATAGGGCTGTATGTGGGGCTGCGCAATTAACTGATTTTAAATAGAAATCAGATTTTTTAATTAGGATGATTTTTTAAAAAGTTAATCTTCAAATTGATTTTGTCTCTCTCATGTCTATAGGCTGCACGCCTCTGAGCTACCGTAGGGTCGTCGTCCTAATTGTGAGAGCGGTCTTTCACAGAATTACGTGCAAGGACCTCAGACCTTAAATCTCTCATGGCATCACAGAATCGCAGAAATTTCTGTGATGGGCCCACAGTAGTGATACAGTGTAAGCTGTGGTCCACACATGGATCCCCCAATTCAAATAGAACTGCATGAGGATCACTCATCTTACGTTGTCCATGCACAGATCCATACCATACCGTCTTCTTCCAATCTGGGTCCGGGTCGTGTGGGCAGCCCTCTCCACAGCCACATCCACCAGCTCCAGGGGAATCCCGAGGCATTCCCAGGCCAGCCCAGAGATATAATCCCTCCACCATGTCCTGGGTCAGCCCCAAGGTCTCCTCCATGCACAGATCTCCTAATTTAAAAATAACTGCAAGGGGACCACTCATCCACACACGCGACTGATGCTTGTCACTGACTTACACTGGTATCACTTCTGTACGCCCATCACAGAATTTTCAGTGATTCCATGATACTGCCACAGATTTGAGGTAGGGAGCAATGCACTGCATTGCGGGTTGCACACGAAAACAGTATGTTGACTTCAGTTGTCTGTTGTAGTTTTACCCCAAAATATAT
>JAQQZY010000005.1:19596734-19614713 GCA_030068375.1 Ostorhinchus rueppellii
AGAAGAGTATGATTGCAGCACAAGCATTACAAAGCACCCTGTAACTGTACACCAGCTAGAGAAGACTGAGAAGATGTCTGATATGTTTGGCATGAAGGAAAACTCCCCAACAAACAGGTTATATAAATGTAGATAACAAAACATAACATAACACCAAAGAACTTTCACAATCACTTGAAGTAGTCATTTAAAAAAAAAAAAATATTTGTATCAATACTTTGCCAGAGCTGGGCAATGGTAAGATATAGTTCAATGAAGAAAGGATTTGAAGAATCAGTGTCACTTAACACATACTTTGTTTTACTTGAAACTTCCATAGAAAAAAAAATGTTTAGTATTAAACTCTTGTGTCATATTAACACTCCCTGTTTGTTTTTATTTCCTATTTTTACGTGACATAGTTGGGCCTAAATGACAAAAAAATATTCAAGCATGTGCTTTAAAAAATTATATAAAGGGATAGAAACTCACAAAAGCACCTTCATTTCACACAAGAGGCAGTGAAGAACGTGAGAGCGAATGCTAGGAGTGTGAGGAAAACCCAACTCAGATCTTCAACATAGAAATCAGTTTGCAGGCTCTTATCATGGATGTACGCAACTGTGACGACCTTTCTCTCAGATATGATGATAATGTTAAATGACTGTCTCCAAGCAAATAACATTCATTTAAAAACATCTACGCATCATTTCTTGCTTATCATTATGAACACACCATAAGAGAACTTGCGCCCTCCTCTCTATGCAGCAAACAAGTGGGTGAGAAACTGATCAAGTGAAAGGGGAGAACGAGTGGCAGCGCAAGAAAAAAACATTAGATAGATAGATAGATAGATAGAAAGAATAACCAATCAACCTGATAGATTACTTAGTTAAATTGCTCAAAGGTGTGAATGCGTGTGATTGGTTGCTCGTCTTTATATGTCAGCCCTGTGCTGAACTGGTGACTCATCCAGGGTGTACCCGGCCTTCACCCATAAGTAGCTCGGATAGGCTCCAACACCCACCGTGACCCTAGTGATGATAAAGCGAGCTCAGAGGATAAATGAATGATTTCCTGATTCTGTGGTTGCATTCTATATACACACATACCCCTTCAACAAACTTAATGAAAATACTCTACAGGTAAACCACTGCTTCCTCATGCCTGCTGAGTGTTGTTGATAAGTCAGTTGGGGATAAGATGCATGGTTTTGTCTCTCAGACGAAATACTGAGTAACCCAAGTTGCTTGATTATTTCGTTTACTTTATATTACCTTAAAATGTCTCTTCATGTTATTAACTAAAGACACAAAGTCACTGCCAAAAGGATGACACCCTAAATGTCCCAAATACTGCAAAACAGGAAGAAAACAAAAAGTACAGGAAGAGGTTCAGGTCTCTGCAGGTCAATACACCACCACACACTGACAGACATCATTTTAGTCTGTTTTTAAATGAAAATGTTACATACTTTGCCTTTATGGGCACAGATGAATGCAAAGCTTGCATAGTGCATAAAAAAATAAACAATATGCATGTTAAATTCTAACTTATGCTTCCAAATTCCCAGCGGCATTTGCCATGTTTTGTGAAATCTTTTAGATTAATCAGAATGGACAGTGCATGGTAGAGCTCACTCCAATGGCAGCCCTGACTGACAGAGACCACATAAAGAGATTTACAATGTTGCAGTGCCTGTTTATGTGCTGGACACTAAAGAGGAAGCGTACACTGCAAACCACTGGTTTACAACTGTGCACACAGAGATTCAAGGCAGGAACTGATCCCACAGCCACCCACCCCCATGTGTGTGCGTTTATTGTATCTACTACTGCTGAGAATGTACAGAAGACTACAAAGAAGGGAAACGCATCTACTCAATACGAATTTAAAGACTCATGCCACACAGAAGAAAGGAAAAGGACAGGGCTTGTGTAAAGCAGGGAAATAGAGATTTAGAGACAGATAAAAGAGAAAATTGAAAAGGTAGCAGAACACAGGGTGAGTAACCAGCTACAGACAATGGAAAACTGCAGCAACTTCAACAGGCTACACCAGTCACACAAGTGAACGCAAATGACACAAGATATTGCTTAATGCCTCTGTGAATATATAAATGAGCACCCATTCCTGAACACTCACCTAAGAGCAAAATATAGGCCATACTTTTATGATAAAATAAAAAATGAAATGGCAAGAAATGTCACCAACATCTCTTAATTAATGATCTTTCATGATCCTCATTTAAAAATCTGTGAAAGACATTTTTTAATTTTGTTCCTATGCCTCAACCAAGGTGATGAGGAGAAACATTTTTATTTGGAAACTATCCCACATGCCTCCTCTGAAAGATATGCACTATATGTAGGTTACAGATGTTTTATATAGGCCTTCTATGAATAAAAAATGGAAAGTGTAACTGTACGGTGTATTTTTGTTTAGCAGTGTAACCAGAGCGTCATCCATACAAACGTATAAGGAGGTAAAACACTTGATTAAAGCAGTTTTGACACATCTGGTTCACAGTCTAATTATGGTTCATGATTATACACTGATTACTGATCTGTGTGACAGAGATCTTACAGACTAGGTGTGCAAGGGCTGGAAGTAAAAGAGGAAGCAAGCTCATTGACAAAGTTGTGTAAACACCACAATGTGGATTCGGTAGTCTGATCAATCTGGTGGACCAAGGTCTGATCTGAACACAACATGCTACCCGCGCAGTTTCTCATTCGTGCTTTCAGTGAGTCAGCTGGGCTTTCTATCATCTCCGTCAGACCACAAAGCAACACATCACATTAGCCAAGAGGCGCGTGAGACGACTCGCCTCCACATGGCAAACCACGCAAACGTACGACAAACACGGTGGGAAACACAGGAACCTTTCTCTCCACACGAACACAGATATTTACTCCTGCGACAGATGGAAAACAATGTAGTCTCGCATGTAGCGAAATTTGTATTTTGGCAAATCCGTGCCAACGCGAAAAAAACACCAAGTCGGACATATTGTGAAGATGCAACTTCCGGTTCAACTTTTCAAAAGAATACAATAAAGGAAGACAATGTATGTTAACCGGGTGAAATGAATCTGGGCGTTTAGATTAAATGTATACGATGGAAACTATTATACATATTTTATCGCCATTTAGAGCATTTTTCTCTAACTTACCCAACTGAGGATCGTATTGTAAAATTGTATACATTTATTGATGTTGAATATTAAATCTGGATTTATTTAATCATGCTCCAGGTACAAACATCCATTCACCGCTTATTCATCACCTGTGGATTCTGTAGTAGCTGCTCTATAACTCACTAACAGTACGTCTCCGTGGTTAAATTAAACATTGTAGATATACGTTATATTTTCTTCTGAAGGCCACCGTCACTACTTCCGGTTTTGTCGGGGATAACGGTTGTTTCGCTTGACGCAACTGCTCCACGCTGACTGCGGCTCCAACTATCCCGCCGCCCTGCCATCACAGGCGGCAACGGCTTTGTGCTGACTTCGGCCCCCTACGCTCACACAACCACCACGTTCACACGAAAACACACTGGAGATACGATGTTTACAGTCTCCTGCCTACATTTGTTTACCAGTGGGGTTTTCACGGAGACGTTCTCAATGGCTCCAGCCCCGGCGTGCTGATGCTCAGCCCGGCGGTTACGACCACACATCGGATAAAACCACCGACAGACGATCCGGCAGCAGCGCGCTACGACGCACCGGTACCCCCGCCGGTTCATATGAACCCCCCAGTCAACTCAGCAGCTGCGGTTTTCTAGAAAACGGAAGAGAAAACTCGTCTTTACCGTTGTCATGGGTGGATGCGGGCGGCTCCTTCCTCTCGCGGCTGTCAAAGAGGCAGTGCGGTGCGGCAGCTGCGGACTCTCTGCCTCCTCCCACCGGCCGCCCCTGGGCTCTGGCTGCTGGGACACCTCACCGATCAAACACCCGCTACGCGCGCTCCGTCTGCGCACGACAGCAGCCGGACAGACACACACTGTTACACAAATACTGTATGGTACCGAGTGGGCAGGGCGTGTCTCCACGCCCGTGGGCCGTCCCCTGGATATGCCGGTACACGCAGTTCCGTGGAGGAGAATGGAAACCGCGTGGGATGGGGAAAAAAATCCAGAAAAAAAAAACCTGAAAAAAGTGAGGTTTCAAATACATGGAGTGAATGTAAACGTAGTCCGATGGCATGAGCCTCCTGTCAAAATACAAGACAAAGATCCTCCTGAAACCCAAGAGTCAAACTTATGGCTTTTATTTATTTATTTTACAAATACTTGTCTTAATCTGGAACACTAAAATACACACATTTATTTATGAATTATTTAATGTAATGTCTTATGTTCTTTTCCATTTTGTTCCGCCTATTTCTTTTGAAGTCAAGCTGGGAAACTCTGGTCCTGTGGAGGACAGAACTCTGTGGCTGGGTCTCAAGACCCTTTAGTGAAAGGCAGGGGTTTCAAACACAGTTTAGTTTGGCTCATTGGACCTAAGGTGGTTCAAACCAGTCAAATAACAGCTTTAGAGCCGATGAAAGACAACCCTGCATTTGAATCTATCTCTAAAATATAAAACAAAATTGTGTTAAATTTGTACATTTACAAACTACCGTTTCACAAAAAGTACTACTACTACAACTACTACTACCACTACTACTATAAATACAAGTACTACAACAACAACTACATGTACTACAACTACTGCTACTATAGTACTACTACTACAAGTACAACAACTACAACTACTGGTACTACTATACTACTATTACTACAAGTATTGCAACTACTACTGCTACTACATGTACTAAAAGTACTACTACAACTACTACTACTACAACTACTACTACTACAACTACTACTATTACTACAGCTACTACTACTACTACTACAACTACTACTACTACTACTACTATACTACAATTACTACAAGTACTACTACTACTACTACTACTACTACTAGTACTACAACAACTACTACTAAAAATACTACAAAAACAACTACTACTATACTACAATTACTGCAAATACTACAACTACTACTATTATTACTACTACTACTACTACAAGTACTACAACAACTACTACAAGTACTACTACTTTTTACAACAAGTACTACAATGACTACTACTACTGCTACTACCACTACAAGTACTACTACTACTGCTATTACAACCACTACTACTACAGGTGTTACAACATCTACCACTACTACACTACTTTTACTACAACTACTACTGCTACTACAACTACTACAAGTACTATGACTACTGCTACTACTACTACAAGTACTACTACTACTACTATCACTACTTATAGTAGTTGGTGTATATTATATGAGAACAGAGGATTTCTGGTTTATATCCTTCTGACTTGAAATAATACAGCGGACCATGTTTTTCTAAATACGTAGGCTACTGGTCTTTGCACTGTAAAAAAGGGTGACAAAAAATGAGATCAAAACACAAACTCCAAGGAAAAATATAGTCAAAACAAGTGAACTATTTGTCCATGCAGAGAGATCATTTCACTTGAAAAGATTTCTTGAATTAAGACAGTTAAATCTACAAATAAGCGTGTCTACAGATGCATGAATACTTACAGTAAGAAATTGACCCTTAAAACAAGATAAATGATCTAACACTTACAAATTTAAGTTGTTTTTTTTTTTGTTTTGTTTTGTTTGTTTTTATCTTGGTAAGAACCAAATAATTTACAGTGTGGTAGTCTAGATCAGCAGCACCAAACATAGCCCACAGGATGAATTTGTGACGGTGTGAACAGTGCAGGGTGACTAACTCATTAGAGTTCCAAAGTTCACATTTTTATATTATTATGCATATTGTTAAAATAGCATTTATTTTGTCTTAAGAAATATCTTGAGAGACATGTTCAAATTGTTTGTTATTTACATTTTTTTGTGATAGGGTAGTTTGTAAATGTAACTCACATTTTTTGCTCTAAAAGAAAGACAAGCATTTAATTCCTTATTATTTATAGGCTATAATGCTATTATTTTACTGGTCTGACTGTGTGACCCCTGAACACCAGTGGTCTAGATCAGGTAAACATGGAATCTATCTCACAGCCTAAACATGACCTGTGTTACATGTCGGGGTAAACCACCTGAAGAGTCTTTTGATTACAGTGAATAACGTGTCTCCTGACTGAAATTATCCACTGATTTCTCTTAGACTGAAGCCATGTTTCATTTTGCAGCTGAAACATCCTGTCATGTCGGGCCCTTCCTATTGACACCCACATAAAAACACAGTAGGGAGATCTTTGCTCATCTGGTTGCATAGCACTTATGTATAATTAAAATGATCAAGTAGTGAGGCATCAGATACCACCATACCGGTTATTACACCCAGCCTATCACCTGGAGAACACTTTTTCGCACAGTTACTTTACCGGGCAGTTTTGTTTGCAATTCTGTGTAGCGTGATGTCACAGCAAATAGCTGAGTTAGATAGAATCTGTCTACTTCTGACGTCAATCAGTTTAGCAAAAGTCTGGAAAGAATGAACCAGCGTACTGGCAGTTTGAGTCCATGTGGCAGAACTGGTTCTTTGGACAGGTTTCCTGGCGTATTAATGTCATCCAGTATACCAAGTGTCTGCTCTGTCTCATCTGTTGGTGTTTCCTCACATTTGTTCCAGTACGCTACAGTGTGACAGTAAAGTGCAGACTGAAAATTGGGCTTTGACCCACAAATCTCAAAGTAGCCCTCACACACTGACAGGATGTGCTGATGTTGAATGCACCCTGACAAGACCATCTCTCTTTAATACAAAGCACACAGCGCTGAGGCGGCCTCTGCGTGACCTTACTGTGAAACATTCTATTTGTTGTGCCTTAAACCTTCGTTACCTTTTGAAGCAGCTTTAACCGCTTCACTTTCATGCAGGTTGCACTTTGCAGAATTAAGGAGCAGAAATGAAGCCATGACAGACACACGTTGGGACATGAGTTCATCACACAGAACCAGGTGTGATGTGCTTTCAGAGCACAGCACTGCTTGCTATAAAAAGTCTGCATTTGATCGACTTGGACCTGTGGTTGATTATTTTTCCTGGAACTGTCACAAAATCCATCTGGCTAATGTAAACAGACCTTTTCCGTTAACCTGTATTGCTTCTGTGGTTTCCCTTCTGAAATCCCACAAAAAGGTGGCAAAAAAATAGTTCTTCACCACATGAGCATACATTAAGTTGCTGCAGAATAATGTGAAACCAGCTCAGTTATAGATACTGAAGCCTTTGATGAGTGGAATCACTTCTATGGATTTGGTTCTTCATGACAGATGGACTCATTGTACACAGTATTATCTCTGCACTGCAGTTCTTTTACTGGCAGTGTTTAGTGTTGAGGAGATGTTACAGAATGAGGCATTTCAGTGAGCAAGAAAAACAGAGCCATCTGCAGAGGGGGTAAAGCTATCCATCAAACACTGGTGTGAAAATTGGAGTCATGTCTACTGTCAGTGCCATTACTATGTGTGTTCTGTGGACAGACGGTAGGACAATGTAGAATGCCCTCAGACAGTTGAGAGTCAAAGATGCGAGGCACACTGCTCACATGTGCAGATGGGTCGACAGTCTCAGCCCATAAAGCTCTGACACAGCCCCGTTTAATATTTGACTGCATCTGCTGACTATTACAAATAATTGAAGCTCACTGAATAAAAGAGCTGCCTTTTAATGTCATTTGCTACACATCCTGATAGTGGTTCCTCAGCTCTTGTGTTTGTGGATTCTGTTCTCCCGGTGGACAGATGAGTATAGCTGTGGATTGATTCTCTCCTGTGGAGAACACAGGCACCAACCAGCAGCCTCCAGCTGACAGTGAGCATCCTCAGCCAGCGCCTCCTCTGCAGGACATCTCGTTGTGCCGTTCATCTCTCGCTTGCTGCTTCTTTCCTTTTCCTCTCAGCCTTGTGCACTGCTATTTCCATGGACACTTTTATAACACACATTATTTTTGACTGTGTAAATACTGTTTTGCTGACATGTAATATCCACTCTTGAACTCACACTGATACCATATTCTATATGTGCTTTTCATGTGTAAATCAACAGGATGTGAGTATGAAAACCACAGTTTCAGTGAGGAAATGTAGCTGAAAAACAGGCTGAAGATGATGGGAGATAAAGTAGAAACACATCATTCCACCAGATATTTGTATAAAATGTGATGCATTGAAAAAATAACATCACACTAGATGATGAAATCCTTGTAACACGCATTAAGAGGAAATGTCTGCCTAATAACTTTATGTAAGTTCAACAATTATGAAACGAAGCTGCAGATACAGAGGACTGGTCTATACTGACCTCTAGTGGAGACACAGAGAATGTACACACCAGTAGAAAACCTGCTGCAGGTGAAGCAGGTCCTGTCAGTGATCAAACAGGGAATATCTACAGCCAGTATCTACTGGAGCAAATGGAATCTGCAACAACATAACATTTGATAGAACATCATTAAAGCAAAGGCATCAGTAAAGCAGTATCTGCACAGTGCACCTAAGCATTAGGCGCCTCCCTGTGGCCAAAACGGGGAATTACATCTATTGATTGTTCAAACATTTCATCACCTTCTTAAAAAGGCTTGAGTCACAATTTTCAAGCTTTCGAATAGAAAAGACTGAACCAAATATTTGAGGACATGACACAGCTTTGAAAAACTTGACTATGACTCAGGCCATTATTTTAAGAAGGTGACGATTTCTCACCCTCATGATAATTCCCGCATCTTCTACTGGATCATCCTCCACCTGCACCTTCACCCACATGTTTTCACTGCATCGTCTTCAGTGTGATACAATTAGATATTTAAAATATGTCACACAGCAGCACACCCTAAATTAAGCATTTATGTTGTGTCAAGATTTTTTTATTTTGACAATTTTTCAGAATATCATACAGGTAAACAAGATTTTTGCAAAAGTTAATATATCCATAGTGTTGCATTTCATAAAAAATAGTTGCTCCACTTACAGTCTTTGTGACCATCAATAGTACACTGAGTCGTATTTATAGAGATATTTCTTCAGGGTCTACACACTGCAATAGCACTACACAGTGATGCTGAGCTGCTTGGGGTGGGGGGGTTATGGTGCAGCGTGTGCTGTCATTTCAACACACACACTTTGAATACACCTATAGATGAAGTTTTTTTTCTCTTTTTGTTTTCTGTAGAAAACTACTGACAATTTGGCTCAACAGTTACAGCTCAGATGTGGAAAGCAGTGAGTTGTGCAAAGGCTGAGCAAAACAAATGGACATATTTTAGTTTCTGCTTCACACAGAAGTCACAAAATAAAGGAGCAGTCCAGTCAAGTGACCATGAGAAGTATTTGCTTCTTTTTGTCTGGAAAATGTTAGGTATTGGTTTGATTTTTTTCCTTTTTTGAGATTACCCTTGGACACAATCCTTAAGTGATTGAAGGGATGAACAATTTGTGCCTGGCTGATGATTTTTCCTGACACAATAATTCATATTCCAAACCCTCTGCGTGAGATTGTGCTTTAAAGTCATTCTGCGTATTCCTTGTGTAATTATGGATTACAGTGTCAAACATAATGACGTGTTTCACTTAGCTCTTTTTCTTTAAACACTGTTTGCACTTCCCTCATAAGTGGAAGGAGAGGAAACATTTGTCTGTTAAAGTCTTTTTTTTGTTAATATTGGCTCATTTAAATGATTTACTGCTAAAATCATCACCCTGAAAGGAGCCAACTACTGTTGTACAAGAGCATACAGCTGATTTCAGAAAACCTCCAGGGTGCTTTGGTGTGGAGATCTTCATCACACAGTACAGATCACACTGACCTAAAGCAGATTCAAGACATGAGCTGACAATGTCTGTGACACGTGCACCCTCTTCTCAAGCGGTCTGGAAATGATAGAGATGTTTTATTCTTAAATGACGGCACTGAAGGGGGTTACAGATTATTAGATGAGCAAGATTTTGACAAGATTTATTCTTTGACTGTGACAAGTCAATATTTTGTATTAATTTGGTTTAGTTTGGGTGCAAAGCTCTGCTCTGTGCCGACACTTGAGATTTATAAGCCATTCTGTCTGAAAATGACTAGTGTCAGATGTCATTAAGAAATCTGTTATAAAAACTACCATGACCCAAAATGAAACACTTCAACAAAAAAGAACCATCAATACCTCTGGTAATGGAGTCATTTTATACATATACTTGAAATGTATTATATTTCACTGTATTACACTCTAAAAATACAGTATATTATTGGTATCTGTAAAACTGGTGTTGTATAGCAGCCTGTTTGGAACCCACTACTGTTTTTGGAGTTGAACCTTTGACCTAAACTCCGACCTCTTCTGTCAGTCTAAGGCACTCTGCCCTTCAGAGTCATGGGAGCTCATCATGTGAATGGACACAACACTCCGGCTGAACTACAGGAGATTCAAGCACAGCCGCAGCAGGCCTGCAGAGACGCCAAACTTGCAATCACAGGGCTGAATGGGAGCACAGAGGAAGCAGTGAAAGATCTGGTCCAGAACTCGCCGCTTTGCTCATGTATGCATGGGCAAGAAATTCCATCGTCTCAGTCTACGTTTCCGTTTACTTAAAGATGATCTTATTTACAAAATGATCCCACATATTCATATTCATTATAATATATCTATGTCTATAATCTTCTGATAGATTTTTCAAGACAGGTTCAGGCCCACACAGTCTCCGTTAAGGCAAAGTTCTGTTGATAAGTAAATTTCATTTCTGCTGTCACTCTGATTCATTCGCGCTTGTCAAAACCAGGCAAACCATCGTTTTAACATTCCATTTCATAAAATAGACTCCCACTGTGTAGATATAAAAAAATCAATAGCAACTGCTTCTTTTCAGTTGTTTATATTTGCATTTTTGTTCCCCAGTTCTGCTGCTCCAGAAATTTGGGGGAACTGAAAATAGAGTTTTTCAAAGTTCTGTATCCTGCAAATGACTCCCCATCACACTACACTCACACATTCTTCTCGGTCCTCTTACTCTTCTGTTTTTTTTGTTTTGTTTTGTTTTTTATTTTTAAAGTGGATGGTTTTCCAGTTTTTAAGGTGGTGGGTGTAAAATATTTTTCAAAATAATTTAGAGTACGGCATCATAAATAAAAAGTTGTTCTAAACACATGGTCCAGATCACTCAGTCCCCCCTCAGAGTTTGTCCCTGTGGTCTATGAGAAAGAGGGATCAGAGGGGGTTAAAGGGGGAGCAAGGGCACAGGAAGGTGATGGGGGGGGGGTAGTTTCATCTAGATGGGGTGGTTGAGTCTGGATGGCCACGGTGACAGAGCCGGGGGGTTATCTGCTCAGCGTGGACGTGCCTGTGCGCAGCGTGCTGGGCAGCTTGTCCGACCCAGGGATCTTCCAAGGCCCAGGAGAGACCGTGGCCTTCCTCCCTGCTGCGCTGCCACTGCTGGTGCTCTTGTTGGGCAGGCTGGGTCGGCTCTCTCCCAGGCCCCGGTCCAGTTCCCTCTGCCTCAGCTTGCTCTGCTCTGGCTCCACCTGCTGCCCACCGGTGTAACGCTCCACATCCTCCCTACTGTTCCCATTAGTGTGTGGGAGCCTGGAGCTGCTGGGAGATTGGGTGGATTCTCGTTTCCCGCTGGAAAAGCTGCTGTCCCCAGTGTTTCTCTCCTTGGATCTCCCTCTGCTGCTCTTGGAGGGTTTGAGCTCCCCACTCTGCCCCTCCTTGCCCCCTTCCCCCTTGTGGGTGGACCTGCCACCCTCTTTCTTGGCTCTGCTGCTCCCACCGGTCGGTGCCGCCCTCCTCCCTTGGCCGATCGGGTCTGGATTCAGCAGCTCGGCCTTCTGCGGGCTCTTGGAACGCTCCGTCCTGTTGTCTCGTGCCACGGGGTCTCGAGGGACATCCAGAGGCGGCAGGTGAGGCGGGTCGGGGGCCGGGGCCAGATGAGATGAAGGCGATGACATGGAGAGGCTGTCGATGGGAGGGGCTACTTCCGACAGGCTTGGGGAGGCTGAAGGGCGAGCATCCCATGGGGCGGCATTGTCTGGATCACACAAACACAGAGTCAATAATAAGAACCAACACTCACACAGTCTACTTAAAAGCTTGCACACATGCCACTGCACAACTAAATGCAAAACAAAAATAATCATTACAGCAATCATTCCGTTTCTAGCAGCTAAAAGCATTAAAGGAAAAATCAGAGCAGCACTACAACCTACTTCCGACCGTGTCACAGGGCAAGTCTGCTTTTAGACAACATCAATCTGCCTCCCACGGCTCTCTTTAAAGCCCCGGCCAATCTAAAACCTTGGCGGAAAATCGAAAACAGGTTTAATGAAATGGATGATGTGCCCAATAGGGTGGTGCTTTAGTGAGAATGAAAACCTCAGGGGCCAAGTGCCTCTCTCTCTCTTAAGTCTGAAGAAGTCTGTACCCGGAGCAGCAGCTGCGGTGAATCTACTGCACACTCCTCCAAAAACTCGCCACTCTCATGGACTGTTAGCTTCTGTTTCTGCACTGGTGACTCTCAGTCCCTCGGCCATCAGTCATTTTCAGCGGGGTAGGCAGGGGGCAGAGGCTGGGCCGGCTACATGAGCGCCATGAGGTCCAATTATAAGAGAACTTGCACGCAGCGCCGCAGCATATTAGATTGTAGGCTTAGAGGGGGGAGAGGGAAACCTGATGATTTCTAAACACACGTCATAGTCGCCCATTAGGGTCGGCTTTGACTAAAGTCTGGTACTCTAGTGGAAATTAGACCCCTGGGGGCCCCTCTGTGTGTGTGAATGTGCAGGTAGTGGTGTGTAGACATTGAAAGCAATAAAGTATAAATACTGGCCGTACTGAACGTTACTGTACTTAAGTAGAGTTTTCTGTTTTATTCTACTTTTACTGCTGACATTTAACAATAACATCAGTTCTTTCTATTCTACAACTTACACATGTATTTATCATCACTGTGCACCTCCTCATCATACAATACCACGTAGAAAAGATAACCCTTTGGTGTATGCACTGGTTCATCTCATGCACCACTGGCATAACAAGATAAAAAACTATGGAAAAGATAAGGGGAAGAGTGGACACTGGAGAAAAAGGCACCATAATGTTTGCACTTCTGTTTGTAAACTAAAATAACACCAGGTTCAGCTGGATTTGTACTTAGAAATGTTAAAATAAACAAGCAGACTCAGTACTTGTACGTTTACCACTTATTTCCTGGACAAGCATCTTTATTAGACTTAAGAACAGAATGAGGGTGCTTCTGGGCCGCCTGCTCTCACCCTTCATTGTCAGACACTACATACACTTGTGATGTTACTTAACTTTGCCTTCATCATTATGTGCTGTAAACTTAAGAAGTGTGAAGTGAGAGTTAATTATTGACCTCGGAATGAGTATTAAGAAAGATCTTAACTCTTCTGTGTGAAAACTCCTGATGTGCTCTGTACAGTGAGTGACAGCCCTTGAGTCGATCTTTACTTTATGTAGGTTTATTTATTCTGCTCCAAAGTGACATAAGAAGACTGATCAGGTATTTATCAAAAATGTAAAAAATGACCTCTTTCACCCCTACTTATGCATTTTAATATAAAGTCATTTCTTGCCTTTCTTCTGACTTGAAGTACGAAAGACAATGTAAATGATGAACTGGCACCAATGGCACATGTTTAGTTAAAAATGCATGGTCAATGTAATGTACTTTATGACTCTCACTGACATGTACTGTCCAGTATTATATGGGCTCATCTTTCCTTGCCTTTGTAAGATACAATATTTTAATGGAGAGTCTGTTGTAGAAACTGTGGACATAGAGATTAAAAGCTAAACACTGACTATAAAACACAAGCAAACTAAATTATACATGTAATAATGGAAATGTAGAATCTTGTCTTTTACCCACATCTGTTGTCTCTCCAGAGCAGCCAAACTTTCAGTTTTCTACTAATTGCAGTTGAGATATTCACAAACATATGCAATAATCTGCCAATTTGTCTTACGGAGCGTCCTCAAATCCAGGTTAAAAAAGCTGTGAAAACTCTACTCCTGAGTGATTGTAATTTTACACATTGGATACATTTCTAAGCTTGGTGTATCGTGGAATTCTATTTGTTGAAAATGTACTTTTGTGCAGATTGTAAATATTAAAAAAAAAAAAAAATCTAATTGCAGTTGTAAATAATCTTTGAAATCTGGAGGTTGCCACTTGTTAAGCCCATTGAGCGTTTTTGGTCACCATCCATCACCAACATGTATGTGAAAATTACATAAATAAAAATAATAATGAAAAGTGTGGCTCAGTGGTGCAGTGAATAGCACTGTCATCTCCTAATAAGAAGGTTGTGGGTTCAATTCTAACACTAGTCGATGACGGGACCTTTCTATGTGGAGTTTGCATGTTCTCTCCAGGTACTCTGGCTTCCTCCCACCATCCAAAGACATCCACTGATAGGTTAATCCTGTGTCCAATCCTGGTCCTCGATGGCCAGTGTCCTGCATGTTTTCGATGTATCCTTCTTCTGGCACACCTGATTCAAATGATCAGCCAATCATCAAGCTCTACAGAAGCCTGATAATGACCATCAGGTGTGCTGCAAGAGAAACATCTAAAACATGCAGGATAGTAGCCCTCAGGACCAGGACTGGACACCCCTGGGTTCATGGGTGAATCTAATTTGCCCATAGGTGTGAATGTGAGAGTGATTGTTTGTCTCTATACATCAACCCAATGAACTGGAGACATGTCCAGGATGTACCCCGCCTTTGCACTTAAGGAGCTGGGATAGGCTCCAGTGACCCCTGTGACGCTCGTGAGGATAAAGCAGGTTCAGAAGATGAATGAATGGATGAAAAAAATAATAAAATATATGCATTTAACCTTAGGAAACCATAGAAATCATGAATAAACATTGACATGTGTATTAGGGATTTGTTTTGAGTGTCTGTGTTTAGTGTTATTTTTTCAACTCTGAAATTCCTCCTGAATTTTTCCTTTTAAAACAGCAAGTGAGTGTTTTTGGTATCTATTCATTATTAGCAGAGAACTATTTGAATTTTGCTCTGACTTTTCAGATGCATTTTATTAGTGTGATTTTGTTTTTAGTGCTTAAAACAGACAATGCCGCACACAGAAAAGTGTACAATCATATTCATGCACATGCCCACAGACATATGGCTTTATGCCAACATTACGCTCCTGATTTTGTTTTTACATTTCTCATTTTGCATTTATCTTTTCCATAAAAAGCACAGACGCACCTCTAACAAAAATAATTCTTCTGATTTGAACATTAGTATGCTAATGTTTTAAATAGCCAAATTAATCAGCATACGTGATTTGCATAACCTTCCAGTATGCAAATATAGTTCCTGTAAACTACCAGTGTAAAATGCTGAATAAATCCCCCCCACACAGCACAACCTGGGGGTTAAAATACTATTTTTCATTTGGGTAGCGAGGGAACTTAATACAGAAGGAGGATATCTAATGATGGAGCACCACGTCTTTTGGCTGACCACAGTGAGACTCCGTGTGCATATTTCAAGGCTTTATAACAACCTCAAGGCAAGAATCACAAAAGCTTTCCACACAGAGAGATTAACTCCCTGGCTGGAGGGCAGCTAACAAAAAAAAGACTGACACAGGGAAAACAACATCACCTGCAATGTCCTGTGTTTAAAGGCTGGGGGGTGATGAATGGTGTCACCTGGGGCTTAGCGTTGCTCTAAACTTTCTGTCATGACAGTCTCGTAGGACAAGTGAGCATCGTGTTGGTGCAGAAGGGCTGAATGACGCATCAGTTGTTTTTTGTCCACAAAAAAGGCCTCCGTTAAGGCTCAGTTTCATGTTAAACTGACGTTTCACTGAGTAAATAGTGAAATATTTACGTATAAGCCAATGCTTGGCCTTGTCTGTCTACATTTACACATTCATTCAAGAGAAATTCTGATATTTGTTCTCTTCGTGCATATGATCATGCATGCTTTCTGTTCCATACGCCCATATAGAACTGGGTCAAAGGGCTTTCATTTACTCTGCACAAAGTCTGGAAACTAACTAAGTGAATTCCATTTAAGCCCAAACTGAGAGTTCTTGAGGCCGACTCCATAACTTGCACTTGTTTTTCTTAATCTACTTGTAAATGTTATTTTTACTATTCATTTATTATCTGAACCCGCTTTATCCTCACTAGGGTTGCTGGAGCCTATCCCAGCTACTTATGGCTGAAGGTGGGTACACCCTGGATGAGTCACCAGTTCATCACGGAGCTGACGTATAGAGACAAACAACCAGTCACTCTCACATTAGCACCTATGAACAGTTTAGATAAACCAAACTAATCAGGCTAACTGCTTATTTTTACTATCTATTTTAAATGTGTCAGTTATTTGTGTTTTGGGTTCTTAATCTCAATGAGATTTTTTCTACTGGTTAAATAAAGGTTAATAAAATAATCTGCAGCAAAATTTGACATCCATCTCCTCTGGGTGATTTGTGGAGAACACTCTCATTGCTATATTTTTTGCGCTGTTGGCTGCTGCTGATTTTGTCAGGACTGGAGTATTCACCTATAAACTTGCCGCAGGTTGAAGGGACTAAGTTGGTTTGAGGTGACAGTGCACCATGCACCTTTAACAGGCAGTCACAACAGAGCGCACACCATGCAAAACCACAGCACAGAAAGCCAAGGTTAAGATAAAAACAACAACAACAACATTTTTATGGTCACAAACCGTGTCTTTAGAGTGGCCCATTAGGAAGAAATAGGGGGAGCCATGCTTGTCACTTTTCATGCACATGGAGAGACTGGAAGATACCATTCCTATAGAAGGGGAAGTAACAACCTAGACCAATCAATTAGTGATAGATCACTGAAATGGACAGAAGATAAATTAGTGTTAGTTCGGACACAAAGTTATATGATTAGTTTCTTAGCAGCAAAGTGACTTAAAGAGTACAATAGAGTATAAAAGGCAGAGATATAACACAAATATGTTATCAGAAGTTAAAATGTAAGAGAGGTTAAGAGAATAGGGACTAGTTAAAGAAGAGAAAGAAGAAATGATCCTGAAGACCAAGAAAATTTGCTTGAAGTGCTCGATACTTACCGTACTCTGGGACCTGCCCTGTGCCCCGTTTTAGGAGAAGACGGACCCGCCTCCCCCCAGACTTGATCAGCTCAATGGCCCTGGCGTGGGTCATGTCACGGGTCGTCTCTCCGTTAATCTCAATGATTTGGTCTCCAACCTGGAAGAGAGTGACAAAGAGTAAAAAAAAAAACAGCAAAGACACTGGTGACAAAATGATGTCTACATTTGTATTTCATGAAGTCTTTAAAGTGTGACATGAAGTGGTGAAGCATATGAAAAAATGAAAAAAATATGAAAAAAAGATATGAAAAAAATATGAAAAAAAAAGATGTCTGTCATTATAGTGTGTGTTTGTTTTGTTTGTTCTGGGCTTTTCAGTTGGAGGATACTGAATCTGGTTCAGACAGACATAGTAGGTGATGGTGTAAAATTAACTAACGCACATGCAAACAGGATTCGAGCTAGTCTGAGCTACTGTCAAAGGTAATGATCCGTCTGCAGTATGCTACCAGGCTTCACCAAACTAAAAAAAATTAAATTCACCTCCAGCACATTTTTAATAACTGTGATTTTGGTCTTTTTTTTAATCTCTAACCAGCTTGTTTTTGATAAGTTACTGGATATGAGAAAAACGCACTGCAAAAATCTAAATCTTACCAAGTGCATCTTTCAAATTTCTAGCCAAAACATCTCATCACACTTAAAATAAGACATAATCACCTAAAGAGTAACTCATAACTGAGATATAAGAACTTATTTTTAGACAATAGATCTAAAAATAAGATCTTATTTCAAGAAATCTTACCAAGATCCTTTTCACTTGGTCCATTGGCAGATTTTTTTTTTTTTTGCTTGAATTAAGAAAAATAAATAAATAAAAAAATCTGC
>JAQQZY010000005.1:19616004-19631399 GCA_030068375.1 Ostorhinchus rueppellii
TTCCATTGGCATATTTTTTTTTTTTTTTTTGCTTGAATTAAGAAAAATAAATAAATAAAAAAATCTGCCAATGGAACAAGTGAAAAGGATCTTGGTAAGAATATTTTGATTAGAAATTAGAAAAATACACTTGGTAAGATTTAGATTTTTGCAGTGCAGGTGATTAACAGTGATAATGACAATCACAAACCTGAATCTATAAGTCTATGCTCAGACTCTGGCTCCAAATTACATCACAAAACCATGACAGATTCTGTAGCCATGACATTTAGACTTAATTTTCACTCAGTGGAAAGAAACATTACATTGCCCATGTTTAACGGTACCAAAACCACTGATTATGCACTAATCAGGGATTATTATGACTTTTTTTCTCTATACTTGATACCCAAGAGTGAAAGTTTGTCCGTGTCTCCCTTAAGTTTGGGTTAAAGGCATGAATCTGTGATCACAAACACATTAGTGCCATTGGTGAAGGATATTGTATACTAATGCACTGTATCACCACTGGAAACATACTTGAGAAGCAGCCATGTATCCAGCAGATACCAAATCAGACACAAATGATCGTACTTTTATCATCTTTGGAAGAGGATTAAGGCATATTCTCTCATAGTGGATGCTGCATTAGATCTCAGTGTTATGTTGTGTAAATGCTCTGTCATTTGAAGTAAAATTGTACAGCCTGGTGCATAATAAATATGCAGTCTGCATAGGTATAACGTCTGTGCTCCGCATATTTTTGATCACATCATTAGAGATCAAGCCAAGCTAGACATCTGAGAAAAAAGAAGAAAAGAGGGGACGTCTCCTTTGTGTGGAATGATATAAAATATTAACACTGATTCCACAAAAGGCGGGGTCAGAGATGGCTCCTTTACTCAAAGTAGTCTCTTTGTTTCTGCCTTTTCAAGCTGAAGGTTTTATTTTAGTCACTTATAAACCAAACCCAGAGCTGTATCAGAACTGATGCTGTGTTTATAGATTTAAGTGTATCATTAAAGCACTATGATCAGTAACTGTGAAGCAGCACAAAACCACAAAGAACAGGCTAATGACCCCCAGCTACTTCACAAGTGGAGTGTGCAAAAAATAAGGAAATATGCAAAAAAAAAAAAAAACAAAACAAAAAAGTTGAAATGTGGTGTTTGCATGGTAGAGCATCAAGCTTGGACGGTGTTAAAATACAAACCAGAAAGACAAAAATGAAAAACACACGGGAACCATAGGAATGATCAGGTTTGACTCGGTATACATTTCTCTGAGTTTTTTTTTTTTTTTAACTCACAAAGGCCCAGACATCCACTGTTGACCAAAAAGCATTTATTAATCTAAACTGTTGATGCATTAATCCTATCAATCCATATCAATAATTGGCGTAAAACATAGTTATTCATCTTTTCATATTCATCAGCTATGACCCATTTGGACATTCAGAGGCTCAGTAGTTACCATGGAAACACTGTCATCTTCTACAACATTGACTCACCAGTAAAACCCATGCAGTTGGATCAATGACAGTGGGTGGAGACACTGGGTTTATGTTCAGGTAATGAGAGATTGGACTGAAAAAGATACTTTTTCTTCAGTTTTTTTCTGTTTTGCCATAATAAACTTTGACTTTACTCTGAACTTTAATGAACATTTATATGACAGTCAATTACATATAGGAAAATACACAATTTCTACTCGGAAAAAGTGCAAAATTCAGAGGATAATATAATAAATGCTGATAAATCACTTAGGAAAGGTTAAATAGAGAGAAAAATTCATTTAGTAACTGCCAGAAAAGTAACACCAGGTTTTTATGGTTTAAAGCGTTTATTTCTTACAAAGATTCCTAGTTAGTTTTCTTTGTATGTGTGTATTACTTTCATGTTTCTCTCTAATCTTTCATTTTATTCCTTAGTACTTCTATTGTGTGTGCTTGTTGTATTAGTCGTCTATATTTTTATATGCTACATGGAGTGTTGAATAATCATTATTCTTGTTAATAAAAAGTGAAAATGAAATGAATTGAATCTTGTTGCATGAACTTCTAGGTCAAGTTCACACAGGTTCTTGTAAGAGACATCTAAATAGGTCTGCATTTGTAGGAGAAAGTCAATATTGTGATGTGTTTAGAAATAAGCACCTGTCACATGGAAACAGAATAGTAACAGGCTTCTTTTATTGTAGATGACAGCTATTCATAAGGATCAGTGTAGATCTATAATTCATTGTCTGTTCTCACAGGCGTGTGTGAGTTAATAAGCATTAGTGCTGACAGTAGATCAGCTGTGTAATTTTAAACATATTCATATCAGATACAGCTAAAGAACATCCTGAGGAGCACAGATGACCTGACAGTAAAAGCTGCAGTTTGACAATATTCACCTCAGTGTGTATGTAAATGAGAGCTGAACCAACCCTCCTTTCCAGCTCCACAGTCTGGTTGTGACCTCTCTGTGACGTCAGTGAGGATGGGTCAAATGTCACTCAAGACTCTCACTTCAGTAGATGTCATGGACTGACTAATGGGGAGGATTTGCAGGGAACAGGACAAACCGTGCCGGCCAATTACGCTAACAAATGGACGGGGCCTCCGGTAATAGCTGGGGTAATTTCAACATCAGGAACGGACTCCCGTCAAGAGACGGGGAGCCATTAGGTGTCATTACTGTGGTCTGAGGAGAGGTGGAAGGCAAGACAGTCTGCTCATTAATCCTCACCTTCTCATAGCAGAGAATGATCTCCATTTTCATCTTTAATAAAAAGGGAACAAAGTTGAAAGGACGGCACGCGAATGCTGAGGGAGTGAGCAGCTGAAGTCTGAGCATAACTCAGTCTTTTATTGAGGTTTAAAGCTTAGTGTGGTAATTAAATGGCCTGAATGATTATCTGTAATAACTTTGCACAATTTTCTTAAAAGCTTCCGCTCTAGCTCTTGAGCTTGTTACATTTTTTTAGTGCTTCTGATTTTTTTTTTTTTTAAATCACGTTAGTTTGCAATGAGTAGCCTGAGTCAGAAGTTTTTTCTGCTTTCAGAAGTATGACCTGTTAAAGAGAAATCACTTGTTAAAAATGTCAGGGGAACTGCAGGTGTTCCGCTCCAAGTAGGCCTTTGGTTTCTGCACCTTTGTATGTTTCAGAGAAACATTCAAAGCCAAAGTGGCAGGTGTGGAAAATACTTTTCAACCACTATCTCACACTTATTTTTAAGATGAATGCAGATTGCTCCCTCTTCACTCTGCAATGTGGATCTAAAAAGGGTCTGAGTGTTTACATAAAGATAAACTCTACCCTTTGTCCTCAATTAATTTTATTTTATTGCTCATCTTTAAATGTCCTCGCAGCACAATTACCCTCCAGACATCAAACACAGACAAATCAGGGCTCATGGCAACCAATATGCTGGCTTTAAGTGGTGCTCAAGAGGGATTCCCTCCTCCTCTTCCACGTGGTGCCTGAGCCCACTGGACCTCATCGACTACACCACCAAGGAGGAAAAGTGATTCCTCCCCCAGGGGCATTTGGCACACATTATCGTTGACAGGTTCATTACAGATAAGCAATGATGAGCAGATGTGTGCTATCAGCCTGGAGGACATGCAAGAAATGGGCAAAGAAGTGCAGAAAGCAGGAGATTAAAAGTGAGAGGGGTGATGGTTGCAGGATTAAATCTGCATTGAAAAGTTATAATCTATAGAGTTATGAAGCAAAGCACTGTCGTTTTAAATTCTGCTGCCAGGAAAGTAAATGAAGAACAGAAGAATGAACAGTAATGGTTAAAACAAGGGAGCACAGACAAGTGGAGTCATCTGCTTTATTACTATCATACTTTTATTTATCTATTACTTTAAGGTTTCTCTGATCAAATAGCTCAGTCGCAATTACAGCCTGAGGGAGAATCCTCCTGCTCTGAAAACACAGTGTTATTTAAGTTGGCCTACTTAAATGTTTTATCTATTTGTATCTAAACACAGAGGGGAAATCAGTTTCATGCAGCGGCAATTATGGGAGGAAACAACCTTCAACAGCAAATGGACAAACTGTCACAGACTTATTTTGACAGACTTTCTTTTTAAGCAGTTTGAAAACTTGCTGTTCCAGCTTTGATAACATCAGACAATTACAGTGAGCGCCTGCCATATAATCCACAAAGATAGAGAGAAGCTTAACCTTCTGAAGGGGTGTAATAGTGTCGTTAAGGGAAGTGACATCATCAAACGTACCCTCATTCTCCCGTTGCGGATCGCGGGGCCGTCCTCCGCCAGTCGGAGCACAAACAGGTCCATCTTGTACTCCCTCCCACCACGGATGCTAAAACCGAAACCTTTCATGCTTTTTTCCAGCTCCACTGTGAAGAAGTCAAAGTCCTGTGAAAGCTGAGACAAGCAGACATCAGATATGATTAGATTTTGTTATCTGAGCATTACGTTACATTTGGAGCATTACAGCAAAAAATAGTTTGAGGACTCTGCAAAAGTGAGAAATATTGGGTGAAGTGGGAGTGATGTCTCTGTCTGTCAGCTCTTCACATAGTCCACTTTTACAAAATACAAAAATAACCATAGCTCCTCAAATGAAAATGACGCTAAAAGCCTGAAAAAGGTAAAATTATATTGATGGTTTCTTTCGAAAATCAGTGGCACCTTTAAACAGAAATACAAGAATTCAGTTTTTACCAAATAAAAGCTAATAATCCATGTGATGATTTAAAAGGGAGTGGGGGAAAAAAAAGTTACACTTCACACACAAATTTTAACATGAGAAAAGCCTGAAATATTAATAACCAGGTTGGTAAAATGAGTAGATTTCAGTCGTCAGCATCAGCAATGGGGAATGGTCCAACACAGACATTCATTCAAGTGTAACACATGAGATTCCTTTTCTGTAGGTTCTTATTGTCCTTATTGAAGCTTTAGCTTGACGCTCGCCAGACTCCCTTGTATAAAAAAAAAAAGGCTCCAAAAATAAATCCACAAGTCCGCTTCTTAATTTGAAGTGTTTACTGGAAAACTTAAAGCAACATTACAAAACATAAAAGATGTCCACAATTTAAAACTTTACAGGGTGTTAAGAGAGAGTCTGTGCAGAGGGAGAGAGCGAGGTCAAAAAACTATATCGCTCCAATCTTCCGTTCTGAGTCCAACTGACCCCGCTCCCATGGCAACAAAGGTTAAGCTCACCCCACTGGTGGTTTTTTAATGTCACAATAAAAGTGTTATCAGCTATACACTATCAATGAACTGTACATATGTAAATGCTAATTTTAATCTTTTTCCAATCATGAAATTACCAAAACTATTTATCTTATTTATGAATTTGTATCCTTTTTATATGAAAATTATTCTAACTAAACTAAACTGGATTTAGGCTCCTACATTTTCTATTTGAAGGACTGACGGAAGGTTGGCGGTTTGTTCCACGGATAAACAGTCACTTCTTTCTGTTTGTATGTTCACTAAAGTTAACGTTTGTTGAGCCATGGCTCAGACTAAATTGTGAATGTTCTGATCTGGTTTGGATGATTCCAAACACATGTTATTGTGGTTATTGACAACACAAACTGTACAGAAAACAGAGGAGATTTGTATTTTTACTGTGGCTGTTTTCTGTCTAAAAACAGAGCCAAGCTAACAGAGCTATAATGTAAACTATCAGCTGATGAAGTGTGTGAACCCTGTAAACTATAGTGTTATTTTGACCGTTAAAAACACTGGCTGTGAGTTTTTGTTTGAAGAAGAAAATTATACCATAAATCAAAGGTTATAATAGTTTTGGATATTTCATTATAGCTTAATTTTATTTACTTTTGACTTTTTTTCCCTCTAACTCAATTAGTTTAAATTCTTTTTTAGAGCAGGTTTGATAGTTTTTATTTGTTTTATTTTATTTTGTTATACAGGACTCCGAGACTAAAGTTGGGAGAAAGCAGCAATGTTGCAGGTAGAGTGGGGACGAGAAGCCGACTCTAAACCACAAATGACGAGAAGTGATGGACAGTGAAGTGCCGTATGGTGGCCGCCAGCTAAAACTGCTTTAGCAAAATAAATTGATTTCATATCAATCTGAAATTGACAAACATGAAAACTAAGGGAATTTTATCCATAATTTTTAAAAAATGTTTCAGTTAGTTATCATTTTTTCTTTTAATTCTAGTTTTTATTTATTTCACTGAACAAAAATGTTTTTCAATTCATGTTAACGATAATAACCTTGACCATAACATAGATGCATAAAAACAGTAATCTTTATACTTTCTTCAGTGAGTGATACAGTCTGTGGATGCATAGTGTGGATTTGTTGATGGTTTTGATAGTCGTTACAGTTTGGAATATCTATACTACATAGAAACACTTTAAGCCAATAGTTCCCAACATTTTTTGGCCCGTGATCTCCTTTTAACATCACACATTTCTGGTGATCCCAGACATTCAAAACAGAGACATTTCTTTGCTAAAAGTATTTAGTTCTTGATCATGTACTAGTTTGCTATTCTATGTTGCAAAAAATATAAATTTTAGACATTTAGGCTATATAATGTATATAATTAGACAATCGATACTGCCACAGGACTGTGACACAAAATATCAGTTTGTCTATTGCCAAAAACCAATCAAATGTTAGCATTTGTACTAGAGCCAATCAGGGATACTGTCACATGAACTCATTGCCCTCTTGTTTGTTTCTTTTGATTTTTGTTTTAGTCATTAGCCTCTCATTGCCACAGTACTGTGGTTATATATGGCGTATATTTCAGTGCATTCTTTTGTGTATTTTGCTACCACAGTACTGTGGCAACTGATGAAAGAAACGACAAATTAGTGATAGTATATAATATAGAACAGGAATTATTGTTGTAAATACTCAAGTTGTTTTATGGTGTTCTTTACTCTGAAGGCTGGAGAAGGTGGGCAGAGCTACATGTGACATGTGGTAGTGTGCCGTGTGACTTCTCAGTTCTGTGTCAGCTCTGAAATTAAAAAGGGGTTGAAGGAATCCACTTGATTTTTGCCAAAATGAATATAAAGATAGCTTTGCAGGATCTGGAGGATTCAGATTCAAACTTTATGAACTATTAGGGTCCAAATACACAAATAAATGAACCAAAGACTAATAAAAGTGGATTTAGCTAAATATGACCCCTTTAAGCAATACATCCCATATTTTCATTGTGTCTCAGCCAAGTATATCCAGTACTATGTAGTGAAGAACTTAACCAGTCTTGTGTCATTCCAAACACTCTTACTTGAACTGGTGGCATTCTGTAGTCCGGTATGGTGAACTGTCTGGCGTCGGTGGCTAACTGTCTGTAGTCGAGCAGCGGCGGGTGTCTGTACTCCAACGTGGGCGGCTGCCTGTAGTCGGCCACAGGGGGGTGCCGGTAGTCCACTGGGGGCTGCCGATAATCCGTGAACGGTGGCTGTCGGATGTCTGGTTTGACATCCTGCCTCGCCTTCACCTCTGACCTGTAACTAACAGACCAATCAGATGTAAGAAAGTGAGCCTGTGTCACCTGAGGAAAACACACATTATTCATGTTATGATCCACCATGTTATGATCTCAACATGGCTGTTTTGGTCTGTGATGACAGTCATTAAAAAAGACTTAAGTAGGGAAATTAAGCAAATAAAATGTTTATCATAAAAAAGAAATAACAAGTTCTTTCCGAGCCCTGTAATGGTTCTGTGCAGGCGATGACGCTGTAAATTTTGACTTTAGTTCTTTGGTAAAATATTCAACAGATCTCGATAAAGCAGCAATTTAAGTAAATAATTCAGCAGTCCATAAGAGTTAAGTGATGTTATACAACAAACTTGGTAGAGAGAGAGAAGGAGACACTAACAGATAGAAAACAGACTAAAAAGTGAGAGAGAAGAGGCTGAAAAGACAATATACGTGAAAAAAGGAAGCAAGAGGAGCAAGCTAAAGCAAGACTACAAAAACGTGAAGGGAAGGTAGAAAGAATTGGGACGATGGAGATGAAAGTGTATGACTGACTCATACCTGTATCCTCACAGGAACAGTGTTTTGCCCCAGAGACAGATAGAGGGATAGTCCATAAAATGCTTCACTGCATCAGAAAATCGAGACAGCTCCAAATCTGACACTACAGTTCGACAGCAGCACGAGGATGAAGCACCTTTCATTATACACCACCACTTTAAAAATAAACATGTCATGCACCTAACCTGCTCTCGTGGGTGTAGGTCTGCGGTGGAGGGGCTGGGAGCTGGGTCGCGGGGCTCTGGTGGGGCATGGGGTTGGGCTGGCTGACAGACTGGCCTGGCTCCGTCGGGGCCGAGCTGGACTGGGAGGTGGAGGTGGTGGTGGGCTGGGTCTTGGGGCTGTGCTGGTGGGCCATGGGGCTCTGCTTCTCCGAGCTGGGGGCTGAGGGGGGGTTGCTGATCTCTGTGAGTCCGACAGGAGGACAGAGCATGAAAATCAATTTCCAAGTACTTTTAACCTTTATTTAAGCAGGTCAGGGCCTGTTTTAAATTATAAATGATCTCATTTTTGTCACACTGGTGTTTTTTTAAACACTCACAGACATTACTAGAGGGTATTAACATATTTGTGGAACATATTTCACACGTTGGTTCAAATGGAAGCACACGCGTGTACTGACTTCATATGATAAATGTAGGCGTGTAATGTTGAAATATTCATATGGACTTACACATCTTAAGGGAAAACATCAACTGACATTTAAATATCACCTACTGAATTATACATTTGCATATGCAGTGTCTGGAGAATTCACATGCTTCCTTCCAAAATACAGAAAATAGATTTAATTATAAATGATTCCTCATTTGAACCAAACATGACTTATAAATATGTACATTCACTGCACACACTGAACTCTAATGTGTGCTTGTGTCTACTGTCAGTGATGTTACAGTGCACTGAAAACATTCATTTAGAGTTTCTTTATTGCTTATAAATGTGCAGTCAGAGGTTGCTGAGCTGAAGTGCTACTTTTGTCACAAGCAGAACAATAAGAAGAAAGACAGTGGTGTCAGGCCGTGTCAAGTTCACACCATGACAAAAGCAAGGCAGAGACACACATAATACGCTTATGAAGGTTGATGTACCATAGAGGAGAAGCCACCATTGTCACTATTCAAATACAGTCTAAAAAATAAAAACATTATCCTTATAAGAGCAGATTTACAATGTGCCTGATTTAGCTACTAGCGAATTTCCACCTCCTATTGCTGGATAAATATGGACAGCTGCAAAAAAACAAAAACAAAACAAATATATGTAAAAGCACTGAAATCCAAATAAGTAACTAACACACATGTTCAATGTCAACACTACTACATCAGCATATATTAATATGAACTAAAAATCAGAGTGGCTTCAGGATAAAATGTCTGATCAGCGTTAACAACACTGATTTCTTAAAATCCTTTTTGCACCAGGAGACAAATATGGCATATTTTTCCATCTTTAAATATATGGATTATTCACTTTCTTTAGGCAAACTGGAAAAACTATTATTAAGGCTTAAAATAGCCTGAGAGGACTGGAAATACAATATTTTATCGGTCTATTAATATCACATTCTGTTTCCTACAGATCACACCTTTACTTTGAACAGAGTGAGGAGACTTTGTAGACTGATACAACATAACTTGTGACGATGACAAGTGACATTTAATCAAAAAAGAATCACATTTTGCTCTCCTCATATTGCAAATTTCATCTCAGAGCAATAATTCAATTCCTGTCATAAATCACTGTCTAGCACAAAGTTTTCTGTGTGTGTCCAGGTGCTGTCTCACCTTCCTGTGGTATGATCCTCAGGGTGACGCTGAGGCCTGCATCCTTGATCAGCTTGACGATGTCGGCATGCGGCATGTTGACGATGGACTGAGTGTTAACCGCCAGTATCCTGTCTCCTACCTTCAGCTTCGCGCAGCGGTCTGCCGGGCTGCCCTCGATGATGCGGCCAATTTTATGGGGCACAGCTGTTGGAGGATTCAAACACAATGCCCAGCAAGTAAAGACTCACCGAGTAGCAGCAGATTGGAGGATTACGCCTGTCTGTGCTCGCACACCACTCACTGACTGACTGCCTGTTTCTCTGTCTCTCTCATTTTGCTGTTCACCCCAGGCTTATGTAAGGCATCCAGGTTTTTTTTTTCATGTGTGTGGGCGATGTGCTGATGCTTACGGCTGCACACCACCGATGTGTGTGACTGACGTGCTGTGGGAGGGCATGCAAAATTGAGGAGATAAAATAAGAGGTGCATCATTTCGCATTGAGCCGTGACCTCTTCTTATACTTAAGTCTGACTCTTATCTTGGCACTATGTAGAGATTACCTGCTAGTTGACATGTGTCTAAGAGCTTTGATATGAAGCAAAGCAGTTTAAGCAGATGTTATGAGAGGAGAGGATGACTGACGATATAAAAGCATGTACTTGACTCCACCACTGAACCAATCTGTGGACTCACTGTTGGCAGCGGCCGCCTCAGGCCGGTTGAGGGAGCTGATGATGACGAACCCAAAGCCCTCGCTCTCTTTTCGATTGATGACGACGTCACTGGGTTGTATGTTTGGGGTGGATGTCCCATCTGAAATGGCACTGATGCCCATGCTGGTGTTGGGTGCCTGGGTGCTGTTGGCGTATGTGAAGTCACTGCGTGGGGAGCTGTGCTGCGTGGACACGGAGCCTGGGCTGCGACCGTTCTCTGGACACGGCTCACCTGTGGAAGGAGGAGGAGAGCTGAGCAGGTGACTGGACATCCAGGTGTTGAGCTACGTCACTGGTACCTGATCCCCCTCACTGTATCTGAGATGAGCAAAGGTGTGGACTACTTTTATGTGTACACTTAACCAGGAAGTGTGGTTTTATATTTTTATTTAACATGTGCAAACTTTATTTTGTTAAAGTTAGAAAAGAAAAAGCCGTGATCTGTTTCATGCCATATTATCTTGAAAGGAGAGCTTTTTGTCCTCTGTAGGGGACGAGAGTTTCACAGCTTTACTTAAAAAAAAAAAGAAAAAAAAAACGTCCACTGCAAAGGGCATTCCACTAAAGAAAAAAAACCCCAAAGAAACACACAAATAAAGAAACAAAATAAAATATATATTTCAAAAAATGCTGCTGTATATTGTGCCTGCAGTGGCCCAGAGGTGTAACAGCTGAAAAAACTTAACCACTATAAGAAAAAAAAAAAGGAGATTGGGATTTATTTATAAAAGTATCTCAAAAATAAATGTACCCCTTAAATAGAAAGAGACTTGTACGAAAAATGAAACTATCTCCTACAAAAAACCCCAAACTTGTAATAAAAAAATTTACTGTGCAATTAAATAAACTCGTATGATTTAAATAATAAAAAAAAAATCTCAAATAAAATAGACCAACAAAAGAAGTGTCTCAAAACTGAGCAACATCAAATCTTAAATTCAAAATTAAAATGTTGCACCAAAATAAATATCATCCAAATAAAAAAACAATTGCTCAGTTAAAAAATGTATACATATATTTATAAAATAAAACACACACACATACACACACACATATATATATATATATATCTGAGTGCTTTTCTAGCAGACCACTGCGCAGACCTCCGCCAAGGCAGTGTTTGATCTTCACCAAAATCTAATTGATTGGTCCTTGTATCATTCCCAAGCTATCCTGAAAATGTCATCGAAATCCGTCCATAACTTTTTGAGTTATTTTGTACACAGACAGACAGACAGACAAACAGACAAACGCCGGCAAAAACATAACCTCCTTGGCAGAGGTAAATATAGTTAACATCTCTGCTTTAGCTAAGCTTGGTAAAACACTGTGCTTTGCTTTAATCATTACTGAATACATTGTGCCATTTTTATCACATCTTGCTGATTTTTCTGTATGATAGTAAGCCCTAATATATTTTTCTTCATTCAAAGTGCTGTTGATGTCTAAAACTTGTAAAAATAAATAAATAAAGTACAGAAAAAAACCAACAAAAAAAATGCAATAAAATAAAACAATATGAACATTTCAATTAATGTTTTTCTTTAGTTGCTGGGAATAAAGGAGGCTAGACACCGGAAGTAAGAATAAAAAGGAACAAACTTACACACAACCTGAACCATTTCCTTCCTAAAGCCGTTTACCTAAGAGGCCACAGACCCACCCTCTGAGTTAAAGAGAAGGGTTGGAAAGACAACACAGGCAAGAACAAAGCAATCTGGAGGAATGAGGATGTAACTGCTCAGCAATTTGTGGGGCCTTTAGTTGGCCAACCGGAAGAAAAATCTGTCAGGAAGGCAACTTTTGTCAGATTAGAAACCTCTGAGAGGTGAGTAACAAGGTCAGTTCCTGATGAGGAGTTTCCTCCACCGTTCAGGCAAGAAACTACAACATCCACAGCACCAGTGGAGAGAGACACTCAGAGACACAGAGAACCACAGCCTCTAGAGCAGCTGAAGAGACACCAGCTGAACCAGGGGCCTCTGGGATACCTGAACCTGAACCTGGCACAGTAACTGAATCAATACCTGCAACTGAGTCTGAACAGATCAAGAGGTCTTTCACAGGCGAAGTCAGGTTCACAGTCAAATCAAACGGTTAGAGACAGATCTGGAGGCTGCTGAGATACACCTGCCTCTCCATTCCTGTTCCTAAACAAAAGCTCTGCTTGTCCAGGTGAACAAGAACCTGCAGAACAGGACACAGGAGTGGGAGGAGGACATGTTTGCTGAAACACACATGAAGGTAAAATCAGGAACAGGAGTTTCTGAGGACAAAAAACTGTAACAAGAAAGAAAGTTTCTAAATGGCTCTCAATGAAAAAAGGAAAAGAATCATCTGTCTGAGGGACTTTTGGATATAGAAACAGATGGTGGAAATCTAAAAGGTGGACTCTGTGGAGATGGTTCCTTCAGCTTTGCATAAAAGGAGGAGGAGCATTATTTCCCGGTCCAGACGGCACCTGTCACAGCACTTTGTTCAACCTGAACCAGATGAGACCTCTTTTATCTGCTGATAACCCTGTGTTCACTTCTGACCCTCCTACAGCTCAAAAGGGGTGTGGATAGTTAAAGCACTAAAATGCAGGATACGTATACATCTGTGTGTTCTCCAAAAAAAATTTACATACTGCAGTTTTCTGTTTACTGGTTTGGGGAACCATGGATCTAACTGAAACACAAGCCTCATTTTAGAATGCTAATTCAGCTCCTCAGCGAACTACATGTCCTTACTTTTAAGTCAAGCCAATTTAAGATTCTGACCACCTCTGTGTGGTTGTTAGATGGAAAAGTAATCAATGAAATACATAATACATACAATCTGAGGGTGATACTGCATGTCCATAAACTATTAATTTAACAGAAAACTTTTCCCACCAAAATAGGAGCCAAATCACAACCCTATGGAGGACAAGAAGTAAACACAGGAAAGCAAAAGCATAAGAACAGTCACAAGGGGGGTTAAATACATCATTAATATGCAGCGTCGGTCCATCCAGAGTGTGCAGACACATCTGTAGATATTGTGTTGTTGTTTGTAGCCCATCAGAAAGTAGTGATGCATGTTCTTCTGGCTTCACATTTACATATCCAAACTGTGATTTCAGTTTATGATGATGTTTGGGAGATAACTGTCACTTTAAAATCCAAGGGTCTGACAGTATATGTCAGGGGTGCCTAACCCTGGTCCTCGTGAGCTACTATCGTGCATGTTTTAGATGTGTCCCTCTTCCAACACACCTGATTCAAATGATGAACCTATCATCAAGCTCAGCAGAAGCCTGATAACGACCGTCAGGTGTGCTGGAAAATGGAAACATCTAAAACATGCAGGATAGTAGCTCATGAGTACCAGGGTTGGGCACTCCTGCTATATGTAGTATTTCTGTACACTGACAAATGGTTATTTATTTATTTTTTTAAGGAAAAACGTAGAAAAAAATATGAAAAGAGGTGGGATGAATTGTGTAAAATGTGGGGCACTGGGTACAGGCAGAAGAATGAGCTGAGAGCAGGGAGCATAGTCTGACACCTCACAAAGTGCCAGTGGGAGTCAGACAATTAGGATGGAAGTACGGGCCACACTGGAGGCCATGCATGAGTCAGACAGTAGCCTTTACTGAGGAGAAATTGACAAGAGAGGGCGGAATAGAGTGGGAAGAAGTGGATTGTTGAGAAGTGTGCGTGTGCATGTGTTTGTCCGTACCTACATGTGTGTAAGTGACGGTAGCAGTAATGAGGACAGGGGAGGCCGGAGTGCACAGGAGGAACAGCCATGCCGCTCTGCCAGCTCAAAGGTACGAAGGCCAAGACACTTCGATAAGGACCAGACCGTGTCTATAAGAGCAGCAGTGTGCTAATGTGGTTTTTGGGGGAGGCTTCAGTGTAATTACTCAGAGAGATTAGTGCTTAGGTTTTGTGACTGATTAAATTCTGTTTCCTGAATCATTACAGAACAAGAATAGGGAAGAACAGAAAAGTAGAAACGAGAGAGAAGCTGGAAGTGAACATCGGTGGCGTCTGGCCTGGGCTTCAGATGCTGCAACCCTGAAGACTTCCACTGAACAATTCTCCACTTTGAGATGTTTGCCACCACTTGTCTGGATGTCAGTAAAAGAAGACAGCAGTGTTGTTTTATCATCAGTGAACAGAGGCAACAACAATCTGAGAGCTTTTATGTGAGGGATGTAAACAAGTAGGCGTGTGCCTCTTGAGTTACAGACCAGGGACAAAGGAAACCCTATGCCTGTATTAACAACCCACCTCATGTTCTGAACACTTCAAAACAGAAAACGTGGTAAATCCATGGAGCATACGGCCCTCGTCATAAGTGATACATACAGATTTGTTAATAGTAAAAGGGGAGAGTGGAAATATAATCATCCTTTTATGCTGAGCTAAGTACACACAGTTTGTAAATGTGATGTGAATATGATGTGAGCAGAGCACACATTATATAAAGCTAATGTACATGAGAGTACTAACATCCTCTCATGACTGGAATATTCATGTGCACAGTATAAGGTGAATTACATCCAAGTCCATTCATTTGTGACGTATATAGTTTTGTGTGATATGTTGACACAGTGAGTCTACTTCAGCTTCACAGAATTATTTGATTAACCTTTACTTAAAGATATTTTACCTATATTATTTTGCAACATATAATACATTTGAATAAACTAGGAACGTGTTTTGATAGAATAACAACATGATCACCTAAGTATCAAAGATAAAACAAAAAAATAAGATATAATGAAGTTAATCACAAATCGTTCAGGCCCCTCTCATCACTGGTCTGCCTTGCTCACCCACTCACCCACCCACCCACCCACCCACCCACACACCCACACACACACACACACACACACACACACACACACACACACACAAACTCGGGTGATCACAATACCTCCTGGG
>JAQQZY010000005.1:19631499-19646077 GCA_030068375.1 Ostorhinchus rueppellii
CACACACACACACACACACACACACACACACACACACACACACACACACACACACACACACACACACACACTATTATCTACATCTGACACAAAAGTAAGGCTTCAGTCCCAGGATGTATCCCTTCTATTTCTATTCAAGCCTTGAAGTGAACTGGGAAGAAGATATATAGGGCACTTAAGGAGCCAGTTTTATCAGATACACTCCGAGTTACTAGTTCACTTCAGTTCATTTCAGTCTGAATTTAAATGTTTCCTGAATTAATACAAACTGTACTAAACAGTACGACACTAAATTATATTAAAGTAAAAGTCAATATTGACTGAAAAAATGTAGGGCTGAAGCCAAAGCTTATTATATCTACCCGTTGTACATATTAAAGCAAGCAGCTGTTTAGTTTAAAGCAGCCTTAAACAAAGGCAACCTTTCCCACTGCAGTTAGCTAGTTATCAATAGAGAAGTATCAGAAAAGAAACAAACAAAAACATTCTTAGGACCTGATTTACTAATATCACAAAGAAATACTCGTGTTATTGATTTACGTGTCATGGGTGATCAACTCAGATTGCCTGTGCAAATGTCAACAGGTGCAAAGTCTTGGAGGTCGCCCTAATTAAATGAGGATTTTGTGTGCGCTAGTGGTTGTCGTCATGGAAACAGTATGTTGGAAAAACTGCTCTGAGATATACCAAGCACTAATGGCAATGAAATATTGGAGGAGTTTTATCATGGAAGGTACGACTCTACCTTGTGACTGGTCCCAAATCATCCTCGAGTTCCTCTAGAAGTTCTCCAGTGGATTTGTTGAGTAGGCGATAAAAAATGTTGACGTGAGCAGAACAGATTGGTTCTTTGCGTTGCCTTTGGTTGGGCCTATGTCACATCCTCATCACAACTGCAGCCAGTTTTGTGTGAAGTTGTGCCAGTTAAAACCTGCCTTTCAATGCGCTAAATATAGGCGCAAAATCAGCTTCCACAATCAGTTTGAGGTTTGGTAAATCACAAATATTTGCATCTACTCCTCCCAATAACTTTGTACATTCTGTCAGAAATGACCATATTGCATATTCACCAAGGCAAACACGCTAAATGAGTTGCACGTTCTATTTTGTCTATTTGAGAGACACAACCCTTGGTGTGTCCTGTTAGTAGATAAGCCTCAACATGTTTTTGCGTGTGCAAACCTTAAGTAAATCAGGCCCTTAGTCTAAGGGGCACTTTACACGATAATGCTCGGGCTGAAAAACGCAAAATATTTTAGCGGATGTCCATATCGTTTAGATGGTTACGGTGTTTTGGGGGTTTGAAAATGCAAAAACCTGAAACCACCCTTCAGAGTGGAAATCTTAAAAACGCTCCACCCTCGCGTCACCGTGTAAAGGATGAAAAGCACAAAACTGCGTTTCTCGTCACAGAGAAATGACGTGACAAGTATGTGACAGGACCAGAAAAACACATAAATAACATGTGGAGCCCTGTGACAGAGGTTCAACTTGCCCTATCTGCTGTAATTTACATCCAACAGTCCTTTCAGCAACTGATAAGAATCCTGATACAGAGTAGTAGAGAACAGAGACCAACAATTAACTACACTTTACAAATTCTTGACGCACCAATACAGAGGAGGCGACCAAGACAGCTGTGGATGTGACCTGGAGGACTTCTACTGTACTGTTTACTGGATTTCATGCACTAGGTGTGAACAGGTAGAAGAGAAGTAAAAAGATTCGAGGCAGGCACTCTGGGGAGTGTTAACACCTAGCCATCTGGTGTGTATACTGCAGCGACATATATGAAATTTCACACACTTTTGTTTCTATTTGTACACAGATTTCACCCAGAAATGCTCGTCTAAATTCAGAGTGAAAAGTGAGAACGAAACACCACTTTTGCGCTTTTTGTTCAGCTGGTTTTCATGTAAATGTAGCCTAAAACAGTCTTATACAACAAAAAATACTGTTATCACATGTACTTTTTAAATACTTGTTCACCACCCTTTTAAATAAAAAAAAAAAATAAAAAAAAAATAAGTAAATTAACACAACCTGAAAGTTTACCCTTTTAACAGATGTATGTCTACTTGTTGTATTAGTCCTGATGCTTGTTTTTTAATCATTGCCACCCTTTCAGATCATAACGACCTCAAATAAGCTCTGAAAACTGTAAGGAAGTAAATTATTTTGTGCTTTATACATTATCTGTTTAGTTTTAAAGTTGATCAAGTTGTGGCATTTGAATGCATGGGAGTTAGAATTCAGTAACTTGTAGGTGTAAACATGTTACTGTAGCTGTTCTGTCTGATTTACAGACTGATACTGGTGATTATTAATCATCTTTGGTTATTTCATGTTTATATTTATAAGAACACAGGTCTCCAACTTTGCTTGTTTACACTTTATCTCTATTTCAGCTTCTTTGTCTGACAAATAAATCTCAACAAGTAACTGCTGGTTAAATAAAGATAAAAAGATGAGATTAGATGAGTTGAGTTGTAAAATAAACACAGGATCTTTTCTGTGTCTCACCTGTTGGCTGGACTCTCCTCCTGATGACTAGATTGACCTGGCCGTTACGCGCTGCCCCGTGCATCAGGTCGATGACGTATCTGTGTGGCTTCCCCATGACAGGGATCCCATCCACGAACAGCAGCTCATCACCAGGGCGTAACCGGCCATCTAAGTCTGCTGGACTCTTCTCAATGATCGCCCCGATTAAAATCTGTTATCAAATACAACTTATTATCGATATGAAGCAGGAGGTCTATGGGATGTCAGTGTCTCAGTGTCACATGCAGTGGGTGTTAGGGTGGTTGTTATAAATACATAATATGCCTGATATAATATGGTGTTACTGTAAGAGACAATACAACGACAGCACTAAAGAAGCCATCATTCTCTCAGGGGTCAAAGGTCAAGGGTTAGGTGTACACAGTCAGTGTAGTGGGTTAGAGGAGAAAATGTCAGGGTTCCACGCCCATCACCATACGAGCCTTCTCACGCGTCTCCGGACTCACAGGCTGTCCCGCCTCGTCCCCACCCAGGACCCGAAAACCAAACCCGGACTTCTGTCGGCGCAGGTGGACCTCGATGTCCTGGTACTCTGCTCCTGAAGCGACACGGCATAGTTGCCTCAGGAATCATTGTTTTAATCGGAAAAGCAGTACATTTCTTAATCCTGTCGCTGCAGAGGTGAAGTATTTACCTGAAGAGTCCATTGGAAAAACAGTCCTTGGCTGGCTGGGCTCTAGATAGAAAAAATGTAGGGAACAGCCATAAACAATAACAAATGCACAAATATTGTACATCCACTGGGAAAGCACACACAGACAGACAGCAGCAGAAAACACAAGGACTCGGGGAAAGCCTAGAATAAGGCAGAAATGCCCTTCCTCAGCATTACTGTCACTGCAGAATTTCAGCATCATCCATAAAAGTCAGGAAGTGCTTACAGCATGTAATATACCCGTGCCTTATTTACAGTATTCAGTGGGATGCGAGCACTGATCTGCAATCAGGGGCTTTACACAACTTCATGATCTGCAAAGTAGCAAAATGAACTCAACCGCAGACGTGTGGTGGCGAATGAAAAATTGATTCCAATTGTAACTGTTTTAATCACACTGAGCACTCTGCTGGGACTCAGCAGGAATGATGGGAAAGAGAAAATCACAGTGTTCATGACTACAGAGAAGAAGAGTGATGCAGCTATTACCACAGAAACCACATACAGTGCTTTGTAAAGAGATTTCACTGGTAAATGCAGGGAAAATTTGCAAATGCTTTAAACAAGGTCCAAGTAAAATGACAAAAGTGAGGGATTTTGTCAGAAATATGTGAATTTCAAGCCACAAAAGGTTCATCAATACACAGTTTGTTGTGTGCAGTAGATGGTCCAATTTCCTTTTTTTTTTTTTTTTTTTTAACTTGTTTTAGATGTTTTAATCTATTATTAGTGACTAGATTCATACTGAGGTGAAAGTTTTGTTTAACTGTTGTTTCCAAAGTTAGAAATAAACTTTGAATCACAGAAAATGCTTTAAGATGTATGAAGAAATACATGAAGTAGAGAGGGGGAAAGAACGCTTGTATGATTTATGAGGACTTTTTACCACCGTTGTAGAATTCCATATAATAATGATTCATTCCTCTTTGCTGATACTGAGGTATTGCTGTACATAATGAAAGATACATATAAAGTTTTTTTTTTCCTTCACCAAAAGACATAGATTTCATATCTGTTTATAAAATAACATGTGAAAAAAATCTGCAGAATATTTCTTTGCAGATATAATGTCTCTAGTTCTCTGGACAGACTATAGAGGGAGAACGTGAACAAAAATCTGTCTCTCCCACTAGAGCTAAGAGAAAAAAATAAATCTATACTTAACCTGTTTATACAAATCCTCACATTCATTCATCAAAGGTCAAAGAAATTCCAAGTGCCCACCAAGCTGCCAGCAGAGGCTGTGACACCGCCAAAAGGGTCTTGACCTAAACTACCCACAACAATGAGAGCCCAGAACGGAGGCTGCTTCAAAGATGGCTGCATCTTTTCCCTGCTGAGCCTCTCCAGACTCAAACTTCTGACCTTTAGCAAAAGAAACATTATGCTATTATGCTCCACTACACCAAAGAAGGGACAAAGGCACTCTGAGAGGATGGATAAATAAAACATGCTGACAGCCAGGACCTGTTGAGCAACAGGTGCCTGAAGTTTACTGTCTCATGTCAGCAAAGACAACCTCAAAGAAAGTAGAGGCAACCTACAAGAAACTGACACTTTTTCTGACTATATTAAAATTTTAAAGCACTGATGGCGACTAACTCCTGAAGAGTGAAGAGGAACACTTTGATGTACATTCAACCACACATACAGGATCTAAATGAGCACAAATGCTGCCTTTTAGCTTTAGTTCCTGCAGGGTAAAACAGTGATGATGCATCATGATAGCATTACTCCCAGTATGACTTTGTCTACATTGGGTCAGAAGAAGATTACACTGCTGCACTGAGGCATTATGTCTCAGCAGCATGTCTCAGTTATTGTGTGTGTGTGGTTTATTCATGCAGAAATGAACAGAATGTAAATATCTGGATGTAAAGATGTTTACATTTGGGAAAGAAGGAACCAGCTGAGAGGAGGCTTTGTTTCTGTGCGTATCAACTCGTGTAGGCTGGTAAAAAGTGATAATATGTTGTTAAGCGGTTGCAAAGGGTAATAGGGAAATCTATTTGCAAAGTTTATAATTGCTATTTAATGCGTTGGTCTAAGTGAAGAAAACTCACAAGGAGTGAGTTTATCTGTGAAGGTGCAAAATAACAAAAAAGAATCCAGTATGGATGACTCTTTCCTTTCAATGAGGATTCAGTGTGGTTTGACTCTGCGGATAGGAGTGTTTGTCACAGCGCTGCAGCCTACAGGATCGGCTCTGGTACTTACGCCTATTCTCATAGATAGCCCTGGACTTCTCGTAAAGGTCATAAGGATCTGGTTTAGCCAAGGCCAAGGCCTCGGAGGCTGAGTCCGGGACCGAGGCCCTGTGAAGATGGTGTGTTGGGAAGGGGGCGCTGTGGGGGATAACGGGTGCAGACAGGCTGGTCTGAGCGGGGCTGCTCTGGCCCTGCTGGGACTCCCACTGCTCCAGCACCTGTAAAGCACAGCGGCATGAGGTGAAGGGTCAGTAATGTCCTAAAAGCCTGCTCACTCCTAAGTGGGATGGCAACGCTGAAGCAGAGCGTTTGCCTTGATGGAATCTGAAGTTAGACAGACAGGAAGTCAGACAGTTAGTGAGGTTAGTTACTGAAGCGGGGAAAACATGTGCAGCTGGTACCTGCCTTTTTCAATGTCAAAGCGGTGTAATGATTGAGAAGAACATATAGAAACATGTAATAAATAATGCAAAATATATCAAAGTATCACTGGGTATAGAGGTGTTTACACTGCAGATGTGTATGTACCGTGTTGTTTCCAAATTGTTCATCTAGAAACATATTAGAAAATGTGCTGTCAAGTGATTCAGATGACACCAGCAGTTTTGACAACACCAGTCAGTCAGGGTGTCAGCCTTGATGTGTCAGATACGCCGAGCTGTTTGAATCATGGCGCGACATTAAGCAGATCGCCAAGATGACATGTTGACATGTCAGAAATGTGAGAGACAGATCCTGAGGGAATGACAAGCTTTTCAAAGTAAGACTGGCTGCATATGGCAGAATTTAATAAAGAGAGTTACTGGGCACCCAGTTCAAATGTACTGTGAATAAACATTTCATCCCCATAAAAGCCAACGACAGGAATGAAAAAGCCTCTCCAGTTGTGTTACCTACTCATGTGAAACTCATGTTTGCACAGACCAGGCTGTTGCATCCTGATCTGTCCCCACTCTGTTCTATTGATTAATACTGATGAAACAACTATCATCAATCACTTTAGTTGCACTACAAATAAATATTGTTGAAATATCATTGAATTACCGCTTTTGTTGTTTGATTTGCATTGTTGACTTCACACAGTGCAGATGTTAATATAATGACACTACTACTTCAATATATATAAATTAATTAATGTATAAATAAATTATAATGTAACCTAAACATGACAATGCTGCAGAACCATACACAAGAAAAGTTTCTCTATCCTGACATCCTTAAATCCTAACTGACCACCCCTGAACTAAAGGAACATGAATAATCTGGTAAGTGTTTTGACTTCATAAGGAATTGTTCTTTAGTCCTAATGATTTCCATAAATACATCCAAATAGCAAAAAATTTGGAGAATCTAAGCCTTCTAATAATATGCAGTATGCACAAATAATACAGTCGCAGAAAAAAACATTAGACCATCAAAAGTCATCAGAAACAATGGTTATGCAATCCAGTACCAACTCCTGTGTGTATCATTTACTAAAAAAGACGGGAAAGAAAATATGGAATACCTAAAAGCACTGTTTTTGTCCGTACAATGCATTAGATATCGATGTAAGAACTGAAGTGATTTTGGTTATTATCAAGAAAACATGGAAAATAGATAGATATCAGCTCTGAAATTAAAATACTATGAGCTGTTTTTGTTGTTATCATTATATTTGTCCAAACAAATGTCCCTTTAGTTGTACCAGGCATTAAAATGAACAAGACATTGAAGAAAACAAGGGGTGGTCTAATACATTTTTCCATGACTGTACAGTATGTTTACACCCAAATGAACATTGTGGGGAGGTCTATGATCATGCTTCGAAGGGTCAGAGGTGATCTGGTGGATGTCCAGGGGCTATGGACACAGCTACATGTAGGAGTGCTAAACTACACAAGCCTCCAACATATAGAGGGCCTTTAAAAAAAGAAAAAAGAAAAAAGCCTTAAATTTTTACAGTTAGAGACTACTTATCATATTGTATTAGTAGCATAATAAACTGTAACTGCTGCCTGAATAAATAGTTTAACATGTCATTATTCAATTTAAAACCCTATATATGTCAACATTTCTACAATACAATATTAAAACTGGGCAAATGTTATATATTTAGTTAGATTATTAGCAACTTGTGGACGTATGGTACATTATACCAAATGTCATTTCATGTAATGGCCTGTTTTATTTGGTCACCTGGCAACATCATTAATGTTACTTCCTTTTCCATTTAAATGAAATGGCATAATGTGAACATGTGTCGCTGAATCTGCCGTGAATAAACCTTTAAAACATAACGTCAGGTGCTATTTCACATTTTGTGACTGACTGAAAGAACCTAGTGATTGAAATTTCATCCTGGGTGTTGAAAATTAAAAAACGTCCGTCTGTCAAGGTGGGTTAATTAAAGAAATAATTGGCAGAATAACTGATAATGAAACCAATCATTACTTTTGGTCCTGGGGTCCAGTGAGGCTGCTTTGTACAGGGTCCTGATGTACCGGTATGTGTTATTTCCAATAGTTTCTGACAGACATTTCTCTATAAGCTCGTTTGCAAATGAAAGTCTCAGGAGTTGCAGGCTGAACCGTCGCTCGATTGACGGTCGATATAACAATTAGGCAATTCCCTTGTCTTTCCTTATTAGTCCGATTTTTCCATATTTGTTTCTCAGAGCTATACAGAAGTCTTCCTGCAATGAATAAAACCCAATTAAATCGAGACTGAACTCTGGTGTGTTGCTGTGTGAGGGTTTAGGCATCTGGGCAAGAAGGGCAGGGAGGGGCAAATCAACACTCGGGGGTGAAAAGACAGGGAGATGGTGAACAGACGGGAAGATGAGAAAAGCTCCGCCTGCAGTCTGCTGTGTGATGTTAAAAGCTTTTTTCCTCAGAGCGAAAATTTCTATTATTGTGATGGAGATGGAAGAGATTGTTTAGATCAGTGGGGAACAGAAACGATGAACAATGAGCAGATATCAGGGGACATGCGTCTTAAAAGCCACTACGTGAAGCACAATGGATGATTCCTGTGATGGGTAACTGTATTGTTGTTTGTGATGTGGCATCAGGACAATAACTGTGCCAATGAGCTGGGGTCAGGGGCTGGTCAGTACAGCACTGGGACGACATCCAGGCATGAAATGGATTACACACGTAGCCGCGCAAAGAGAAACACTGAGCGACTGGCGGATACACTTGTGTGCAGGCATGTGAGCATGACAAATACACATAAAGGCAAAGTCTGATCTAAGGGGATGTTTAGTGGGTAGAGCCATTAGGAGGCACAGAGAGCACATGATATTAAGGCGGCACATTAAGGTTTTACTGTGGTTTAAAAAAAGAAAAGGAAGACATGAGCGCAAGTCTGCAGAGATAAAACATGAAAGATTTCACTTCAGAGTTAAAAAAAAATTAAATAAAGAGCAAAAGGCAAATGTAGGGTCATGGATAATTGTAAATAAACTTTGAGAAATGGGAAAAAAAGGAAGAAAGCCTTATGAAATAAAGATTAAAAGGAGAATATAAGTGCATGTGGGTCATGGCAAAGCAGGCAGACAGCAGCACTTTAGCTGTAGTGTAATTCATGGATAACCCTGATGCCACTGAGTCAGGCTATGAATCAGGTCTGACTGGTAGAATCAAACGTCTAGTGAAGTTATGTGATGGCTACTTGACCTTTTTGCTGGCTTACAACAATAAAGAATGGTCGAATGTCAAAAGAGGCTAGCTGCTATAAAAGCCATGGAGGCACACAGTGAATTATCAGGAGTTAGTACAACGAAGGAGGGACAGTAAAATCCCGTGTCTTATAAACTATGACAGAAGGCAAAGTGTAAAGGCAGTATTTGCTCATTCCAGTTACAGCACATAGACACACTGAAGAAACGGCCATTATAGTGGGAGTCTGTAGTAATGGTTAAAAAGCAGAAATGAGGACAGATTCTGGAGTCTGATGTATGTTACCTGCTTAGGGCTCTTCCAGGGTGAATAGTGACCTGCAGTGTTGAGAGAACAAAAACATGCTTTAGACTGAAAAAAACAAAAACAAAACAAAACAAAAAAACATAATGAGAAAAAATAATACTAATTATGAGATGCATGAAAATGAATCTATGTTTTAAACATTAAATAAACACAAATGTAACAATGATTGCACATGGAATCAAAGAAAAATGACAAAAACTGGAGTGGAGTAAAAGCAAAAAGGGCTGATCATTTACTGAAAACCACAGACAGTGTTGACGTAAAGCACCGTCTACATCACACATTTACATCTGAAGACCTACTGACCTGAGCACAAAGTCTGAAGACTCTACAAACAAGCCTTTTGCACAAGTAACATGGATTCTACTACTGAAGGGATTTATTTTCTGATTCACAAATGTATGGTCATCGTGGCACTGGCACTGTCCTGTTTTATCTGAGTGGCTCTGGGAATGGGGGGGGGGGGGGGGGTCCACATTGGGTTTTTGTTTTTATATCTCTTTGTTTGTTTGTTTGTTTCTCTTCTCACTTTATCAATGTTGTCTTCTTTTCATTTCTGATTGTGCATTTATGTTGATATCAAAAATGAAGCATAATGTACCAATCAGGAGATCTCAAGTCTGTCCTATGATAAGGCTTTGTAATAAAAAATATCTAACATAAAACCCTTACAATATGGACAGGGTTTCAGGTCTGGGGTCATTCACTACTGTTAGCAAGTTTCTAACTTCAACAAAAGGACGGACATGAGATATGATGAAGTTGAAAACTGAAGCAAAATAAAAATAGCAATAAAGCTAAAATACAAGTGAGCATTTTCAACCTATCTACACTATTTCACCAACTGCAGTAATATGTTTGAGACCCAGTTATTTTGTGTTGAGTTTTACTGTTTTTATTATTAAAATGTTATCGTAACCTGCTCTTAACTGTTTTCACTGAACTGTTTTTTAATTGAATTTAAGTTTTTGGTGTCTTTAATCTTATATTCTATTTGTAATACAGTACTTTGATAGAAAATACTTTAGAAATGTATTATTATTATTATTATTATTATTATTATTATTATTATTAATAATAATAATAACTTTAAACTGAACTGCACAAATGTTTTAATGCTGTTTTACACATAAAATGGAAAAAAAGGTATCACCAGAAAAATGGGTCATGTTCTCATGTAAACCCTTAAAACAAAACAGACCCTCTTTCTACAGAACTCACCTGAGATGAAGGACATAATAGACATAAGTGACCTGATTTTTCTTATAAGCATTGTTTGATAAGGCATTAAAACAGGGATATTTCATCAAATTCACTGTCTGATCTGATCTGCAAATCTTTGGGAAACGTACCCAAACACAGGTATGAAGGGGCATTTGTTGCTCAGTATTTCATGATCTGTAAATGAAAATACTGTATGTGATAAATCGTTAAGGGGCTCCAGATGTGGTACTATAACAGCCACAAGATCTGGAAATCAAAGTGGGACTAGCGTGAATAAACCTCGCAACAAAGTGGTTTCACTTTAACACAGTGCAGTTGGGTAAAGGGCATGCATTCTCCTTTGGCTTTCACATTCATCTCAATCTGACCTTTAAAAAGGTGTATGTTTTTGCTGTTTACAACAGTGTTCCAAAACAACATCCAGAAGTCCACCTTGAAGTATAAAATGAGTCAGTTGATAAAAAGAGAGAGAAAAAAAAAAAACCCAGCCAATATATACATGCAGATTAATGACATGTATGCCTCAGTGTTATTTCTGTAGCCAAATTCAGAAGCTTGTAATAAAAGGTGCAATGTTCTGTACTCTTGATTCAATTTCTCTCCCTCCTGTCTTTCAAGTGCTGCCACAGTCTCCCCTCTGGGAAGCTTCAAGCATATGCAAATGGAGGGATCAAATTATGGAGTGACTACTCGAATTATGTGCCAGGCTTTCCCGTCTTGGACTGGTGAAACCAATCACACTGTAAAAACATTTGTCTCGCTGAGCTGCCAGTAGAGAGGTGACAACGTGGAAATTAACAAAAGCAACACAAAGAAATGGAGCAATGTTTTCCAGACCATCAGCTTCTCTTAGTCAAAATAGGCCAAGTAAGAAAAAAAACCATTACAACAACTTTAACTCACGCCAATTTCACATTCAGAGTACACAGGACTATTTTATAAACTGAAAATGAGGGGGAAATACACAGCGGAAGGCAAAGAGAGAGACGTTCTAAAAAAAAAACAAAAAAACAGGTCAGATGAAGTGGCTTTCTGTGCAGAATACCTGTGTCTGAGCCAGTAAAGACCTTGTGAGTAAAAGATTCATGAACAGAGCAGTTCTTGAAGTGTGTGACAGCCTGAGCTCAGCTGGACAGACAGAAGGGAGAGGGCATCACTGACCGAGGTGATCCTCAGGGCACAGTCACTGCTAACTCAAGCGTACCAGTCATTTAGTTGAATGTGTGTGTCACAGAGTCCCACGGTCACAAGTAAAAAGGAAGTGGAACAAGAAAAAGGAAAAGAAAAAAACAACAAAACAGAAAGTGGTTCAGAGGAGCTGTCCGTGGTGCTGAAGGTTCTTCAACATCACTTTGTCGTTTCTGCTGCTTCGAGCCCTGCAGTATCCCATTAAACTACTACAGCTAACCTGTGACCCATCCAACTATAGGTGTCACCCATTTGATAACAAGTGCCAAAGAATCTCACCTTTTCAGGCAAGAATCTTAAAATCCAAACAATTGTTTTGTTGTGTTGTTTGTTATCTCCCCCTAAACCCAGGCAATAATTTAGGTGATGATGAATGAGGTTGGAGTTGTGCCTCGTCTTCATTTTCTGCATAACTACTCAATTAAACAGATCTGAACTGGAGAGGCTGCAGAGTCACCTATTTCTTCCAGTATTAATGATGCTACAGTGATCAGACTCAGCACCAGACTGTGCAGTATGACAACTAAATAATAGGGAAACATTTGAAATTTACACTTCAGCGGGGCAATTTATAAGACTGAGATCCACTAGGTACCTCTGGCTATCTATAAAGGTGGATGGTATTACATCACACAGTTGTGGTGTTGAAGTCACCCCTAAACAAGGAAATGCAAAGGGAGGAAATGTATAGATACTGGATACTTCCATCACATCCAGACTCAATGACTGCAGCACTATTCTACACTGTGCATCCTTAATAAGCTCCTATACTTCCAGAAGTACTTCCTGCAACCTGTACCTGTTCCCATGACTACATCACTGTGGTCCTCAACCGGCTCCCAACCCCACAGGACATGCAGCGGAAAGTCACAGCTTTTAATACCTCATCCTATCTCAATAAAAGCGTTAAACAAATACGATGATGATGATTATTACTATTATTAGTGCCATTGCTGTCACGTTGACAAACCTGCTTAGATTGATGAATAATCCATTTAGCACAGTTTTTATGATCTGCATAAGTAACTAGTCGGCTGTTTACTTCAGATTCAGTTATTGTTTGACAGACAAAGACAATTTCACACCCAGTCTGACCGGTTAGAGTCAGGAATGATCTGGAGGAGTAGGAGTAGGCAGTGACAGGAGAGCAGATACTTCTACTGCACAAGACCAAGTGAATTGATCAGTATGCTAACTTGTAGGTGCAAATATGTGATGGTTTTTTCTGTCCAATGTAGACTAAACTGTACATCATGGGATTTATTTGCTGATTGCACAAGATGGACTAATGACTTTTTCTAAACCACAAAGATATATTACTGGAAAACTCCAATACACATTTTAAATTTTAAGAAACTTGTTATCTCTGATCTATCTGAATTAAATGACATGTGAAAAGGTATTTTCATGGTCATCGTTACTTACTACAATTTTTACCATATTATAAATTAGCAGCATTGGAAGAAAAAAAAAATACTGAAAAACACTGAATAGGTAGTGAATAGAAACCTGTCTCACACACACACACACACACACACACACACACACACACACACACACACACACACACACACACACACACACACAATAATATGTTTGTGCACCCACTCAAAAACACAGATCTCTTTAATTTTCCAACAAGAAGCTAACACTAGCCCCTCAATTATTTAAATGAGACTATGATAACCCTTTATGAATATGTATTACAGTTTCATGGGGGACGCTGGCAGCTTCACATCAGATAACATCATGAGCAGAAAATGGATTGTATGCACTTCTTTTCTAAGTGTCCAATCCATGTTGGCCTTAAAAACCATCTGCATTGTAGCTGTGTGGAAAATAAATTATTTAAAAGCTACATGGCTCAATATGCATCAGGTTAAAACTTGAAACAGCATAATTTGCTTAAACATGCTCATGCAATATATATAATCACCACTCTGTTCTGTTAATTCTCTAAAACTCCAAAACCAAGAGGAAACCAAGGTTAGTAATTCTGCTCCTCCCACACAGACAACACTAACGTCTGCTCCTGTGATGTCATTCCAAAGACACTGTGGCCACAGCTTTGGCCTGGTTTAACTCCTTCTGTTTCTGCTATGATTCCATCTCTCTTGCCCTTCATGCACAAAGCCCTTGGCTGTCTTCCTGGGCCATCGATCCCTGGCGAGCAGCTGATCCAGGTCTGGGACGGCGATGGCGGGGACAGAGCTGTAAGTGCGAACATGGCTGACAGTCTGTGATCTGCTGGCAGAAAACCAAGCTCATCACTCTCTTGCCCTCCTCCTCCTCTTCTTTCTCTCTTTTGTTTCCAACTATTCTGTCTTGCACACACACATCCGATGAATCACTGTCTCATTACACACCGATTCCCTGAGAGGCTAGAAGAGGCTCAGTGAAACAACTCTTCTTCTTCTCCTCTTCTTTCTTTACAAAGTGGACCTTCACCTCAGGTCTGTGTGGTTTTTAGAGCAGCCTTCAGCAGGGCCCCGACGCATTTGAAATTTCAAAATTCCATACTTTTTCCAGGCCCTAATTTCCAGATAGCTGGGGAAAAAATGCTGACCAGCCAACCAGTCTATATACACTGGCCGGCCAAAAAAAAAGTCACGCATGCAATATTTGACTGCACCACCTTTGGTTTTGTTTCTAGGAGACGTTCACTGGATTTAACTCACCAAATAGTTCCGATCCTTCCATGGGTAAATACTGCAGTGGTTAGTAATGTTTGAGCTGGAACAGGTTATTGAACTCTAACTGCAGTGAGTGTC
>JAQQZY010000005.1:19681209-19691220 GCA_030068375.1 Ostorhinchus rueppellii
ACCTATCAGTGCATGTCTTTGGATTGTGGGAGGAAGCCGGAGTACCCGGAGAAAACCCACGCAGACACGGGGAGAACCCCCTCACACATATTGTAGCTTATTTTGGCATCGATCCAGCTGATGTCATCATGTCGATGTGATGTCAGCATATCAGTTGCCCCTATATATGTGCCAAGTTTGAAGTAAATTGAAACAAAATTGATGTTTTATAGACATTTGACATTTTGACCATTATAAGAAAATGGTAGAAGAAAAAGATTTAAAAAATTAATTAAAATTAAAAAAAAAAAAAAGTTTGACCTACTGCACAGTAACGTATACAAGAACCCCCTGTACTAATGCATTTGCTCTTAAATGCAGCATAGGAGTAATTTAGAACTTTACACGTCAATATTCTGGTTACATTCAGCTTGTGGGCCATTTATTTCAGGTTTTTCTGAAGTTACATATACTCACTGAATCTGAAGTGGTGACGTATACGAGTATGAAAATATTCATGCCTGATGTCCTCTGTTTTTACATGAGATGGTGCTCTTATTGTTTGGTGTATTGTAGGTATTCAGACTGATCAGCTGACTTCACAACAACAGGCACAAGAACTGCAGAACTGAAATACCCTTAAACTGAAACTCTTAAAAGCAGGTATAATTTGTAAAACAACTCATTTAATACAAGCTTAGGTTGTACTTTTGCCTTGAACGCTCAACAAGTTTCCAAGCTAAACCATGCAAACAGCAATCAAATCATGGCCCGATAAAAGAAGCTGGAAATGGTTCTGACATTGAGATTCACTGTCATATTTTTTCATTCCACATTGACAGACATTAGCCTCCAGTTATATTTATTGATTCAAGTCTTTAACGAGATGATTAACAAGCCATTATAGCCAACTGTGACAGGAAAAGTCCAAGCAAGCATCGTAGATTTGACAACAAATCAATTAATTGCGCCACTTCTTGGCAACAGCGCTCTCCTCCTGTTATGCTCCCTTTCAGCGAGCCACTGTTTTTGCACCAATTGTTCTCCTCCTGTTTAATGCACCTGCATTACAAGGAGAAATCCGTGTCCTTACATCCCCTCATCTGCAGAGTCCCACCGGTCTCTCTTTCTCTGTGCAAATAGACAATAGTAAAGCAGCAGAATAAAAATAAGAAGAATTGAACATTCAAGGCTGCAAGCTTATCGAGACTCTGCAGGGACTGGGAGGAACTTTACTGAACTGTAACCCGGCTCTTTTACTTTCTCCTCTTTTGCCTCCAAAGTTCTGGCTTGTCTTACTAGCTCTGAAAATGAGCTGCATACATATGTTTACCACTTTTAATTCCCATCAGCACATTTACTCCATTTAGACCTTCCCTTTTTTCCTCTGGGGTCAGGAGAGCAGCTGACAAAGTGCTATTTTCCGAAACCCCTTTTTATTATTACTAGTGTTTAAGTTAAATATGATAATTATGTAAAAGTGCCTGATGGCCTCCTGAATACTGTAGATAAGGTAACATTAAGGATTCAGGTTAATTAAATTCAACTAATTTTTTAAAGCAATTTTAAGGCAAAACCTAAACCGATGATTTAAAATGTTAAAAAAAAAAAAAAAGTAATATGAGGCCGACATTTGACCACAACCATTTACATGATTGTGCTTTGCCCTGATACGTGCTCGATATCAAATTGTTAGGAATTGAACTAAAAATGACCTAATATGGAAACAGGCTAAACATATTATTTTGAAGTGCACTTAAGAGGTTTTTAATGGCAAAAACTGGCTTTTGTTGCACAGACAGAACAAACAGGTATGTAAGATCCTTTGACAAAAAATAGCTAAGTTAGTTACTCATCAAATTTGTAATGCTACTGTTACCACTAAAGAAAACTGACAAGACTTCAATTAGTATTGTTACATTCTGACATTTGTTTGCATAAGTATCTGAAAAGACTTAACTAGATATTACTGACTTGAGTTTGAAAATCAAGCTGTTTTCATTATTTTGAAAATAGATTATATTCAATCAGTAAGACATGCTTGTAACTTGCATAAATGGGTAAAAGACAGACAGACAGACAGACAGACTAACCAACCACAGGAGGTCTGTCTTCTTCTGGCTCAAATATGCATAGGTGCAAGTCAAATAAAGCTACAACAGGGAGTGTTTCTCACTCATATTTTAGATCTACTTTTCTGCTTTGGCTTCCTCACAGTTGGCATCTTTGAAGTAGCATTACTGCTTCCTTCTGGATTTAATCATTCACTACTGGCTGAATGTATGAGAGTCCTAGTTAGTAGTTTCAGAGGTTTTGATGTCTGCTGCAGGCTTCGATTGACATGTGATTGACAGCTCACTTGCCAGTTGGAGCTTAAGTTCATCAAACATATAAAACCCTACACAACATATTCATAATTATAATAACAACGTTGTGCAGTTTTACAATATCAGTAAGCTACCATTTAGCATTTAGCATTGGCTCACACATCATCCCTTGCTCTGCCTCAACTCCACTCTTTTGACTTTAAAACGGCAGTTCAAAAAGCAGTGTGAACCCCATGCCCGGTAATTCACTGCATAATATCTAGTGGCTTCAGTACAGAGACACAGCTCAGTTCTGCTGTGTATTCCCACCTGTCTGAAGCACTTGGACGTACAGTATGCACTCCCATGCAAAAAACCACCTGCCTCCATCCAGGCCTTCTATTACTCTGCTCTGACTCCTGCAGCTCCACACCCTGCTTTTGTCACTTTGACTCAGCTCTTTACCTTTTTTAATCTTTTTTTTTTTTCCCTTTTTAACAACACCTCATGATGACATACATTCACACATCTACAGTTACATTACTGATGCAACTACCTAATCTACTGTATGACACACTGCACGTATTGAGTATTTTTTATGTTATTTCACTTGAGTTAATAAACACATATTTCTTTGCTGCCAAGTGGTTGAGCATGTGTGTTTTCCATTTCATTCCAAGGAGAAAATAAAGTGAATTAACCATACATATGTAATCATTTTAAGCAGTCTATAAACTAGTAAGGGTCTTGAAAGTGGTCATAAATTAGCAATAAATAAATGTATGAAGTGATTATTACTTATAAAGTCTGTAGTGACAATAAAGTCTATTCTATTCTATTCTATTCTATTCTAAGTTATTAAGCATCATAATTTGGTGCTTATTACAGGGACCTCAATATAAAGATTTTCTGATTTTAATGACATATGTTCAAAATGCAAAAATACAAAGTATCAGCTGATATAAAAACCATATGTTGATATAGCGATGACCAAACCCCTCACATAATAGAGCATTATATTGATTTACTGCACTATTCTACTAGGTGTAAGTCAACTTAAAAAGTGCTGCAGCTGATGTACACATGCTGACAGCTAATTTAGCATGCACACATCACACACACACACCTGCCACACAAAGTCTTTGGGCTCCTCCTTCCAATCTCCAGGCCTCAGGCATGCTCTGCTGGGGATGCTCAAAATACACCCATCAATCACTGTGCAGACAGCTACACCCGCCCCTCTCTGCGACTCTGCCTGCGGCTGTTGTAGGAGTCTCAAGGTGACGAAGGGCGCAGGGTCTCTACCTCCATGATAACTCACCTGTCTATACCTGTACACCCTCTGCATGGCGCACAGTGTGTGTATTCAACTTCCTGCATCTTTCAAAATCCACCACATACATCTCTAAGTCCCACTGAGCCAGCTTAAAGGACAACAGGAAAGACAGCACTTCCTAGGCTAGAGAAGCTTTGCCCTGTACTGTAGAATCCATCTGGACATAAGTGATGAAGTACTGGAGAAAAACAAACACACATATACACACGCACACAAGATGGCTTTTTTAACTGCAGACATGAGGAGAAAAAAAAGAAAGAAAAATCATGTGCTGTGCAATTTCCCCTGGAGAGGGGACTAGAAGGGGATGTTAGGCCAATGCTGGTCTGTGAGAGATGATAATAACTTTGTCTCTTTGCCTCTGAAGCTTCTCACATGACCGGAATGTAATTACAAGTCTTACAGTGCCTTGGCAATGCATGTACACAAAGGCTGTCTGGTGTGATAGAAGAGCGAGAGAAAAATAACTGTAAATAGATTAAAATCCTTCAAACCTGAGCGTCATCACAGTTGTAATCCCTCTCTATGTCTATGTTTATTCATACACTGTACATTCAGTGATAAATTTGCTTCTCCAGATACCCCTTGATGTCGTCTCATGAAACAGAGACACTTACAGTTTTGTCGGCTTTTAATTCACTTATCAGGGGGATTCTCCCTACCTACGTTGGCATACCTGAGGTGAAAAACAGGCGGCTACACACTGAATAAGTAAAGGATCAAATGAGACAACAGCAGGCTAGCTCAGTTTCCCTTTTCCCAGCCAACAAATATTTGGCAGGACAGAAAAAAATAGAAAAACAACCAAGTTTGAGAGGGTGAGAGTGGGGGGAATTAAAGCAAACAGCGAGTTTCTGCAAAGAGCCTGTCCTAGTTCTTTTTCGACTACCAAAACAAAATGAAGAGACAGGAGGACAGGAGAGAGGAGGGAGATGGATGGGGAGGTAGAGAGATGAGGTGAGAAAGATGGAGGCAGAGAGAGAAATATAGAGTGAGTTATGTAACTACAAGGCGGCTGTGATGTCAACTGCTCTGTCTTCACTGGTGCAGACGCTCCTTTGAGCACACAGCAATGAATGCGCTAAATCGAACACACATTTCCCTGCATATTTTGACAGAACTTGGTTGTATGTGTTGCAACTGGATTTAAACATAAGAGGGTACAAGTTGACTTTACCAGCGGTGAAAACATTTACTCAAGCACGGTGCTGTACCCGAGCTTCATATTAAGGACGTTTTGTCATTGAATGCTTCTTTACACTTCCATTACCCTGTTTTAGAGAATCTAACTGTTACTGCTCATGAAGGATGATATCTGTTTAAGACTTACAGACACATTCAGTTCTGAAATAATAGTAAAGAAATTCATACACCAACAATGAAAGCATTTTACAAAATACACATTTTAAGTCAGTTTGTAAGAACCTGCCAGTTTAGACCAATGCAACAAAACAAAAGAGTGAACTGCTTAATGAAAAGCTATCTATCTAGCATCTTGAAAATAAATGATGATGAGTTATTTCTTGCTGTTGCATTTCTGGTATTGAAGAAATAGGGAAAACATAAAAAAACAAAACAAAAAAAAAAACAGGGGGTTCTGTACTTCTCTGTCTATTCTCAGAGCAATTCTGTTGTTTAGAGAAGATGGTGTCACCTCTAATAAGCAGAGAAAACACAAACAATTGAGACAGGATTTACTGGGGGAACAGCTTTTGACAACGGTGAAGCTACAGCCCATAAACTCTTAGAAAAACACACACACTATGGTGCAACTTTCTAAATCCCTCTGTGGGCGATTTCATGAGTTACAGGTGACAATGGAAGATGGCTGAAGTTGAGCTGAGATGGTTCAGTCCACCTGCTGTAATCGTTACCTGCAACGCTCCAAAATGCTTGGTCACAAATCTTTGGTTTGAACTGGGTGTAGGCCATCAAATGGGACACTGAAATATGGACGTAAATGTGACTTCATAAAGCCACTCAAGTTAAATAATGTGAAAAGTTCAAATGTGTAAAAATGGGTTCAAAGCCATATAGTTAAAAATTATTTAATAAGGGTATGTTTGTTTTCATGCTGCTTTAGTTTCCTGTTTGATGTGAGATAAGATGCATTCATTGCTGTCATCTTTGATATACTTGTTTAACCTTTATTTACTGATCTGTGCCTGTTTTGTCGAGTTTTCACGCTGTTCTGTTTGAGTGCACGAAGCTGGGCTGTTTCACCCCAGTATCGGGCTAACTGTGACATCATCAGTGTCATAACCCAGGTTGTCAATCCAAGCAGGAAGTAGAAGAAGACAATGGAGAAATGTTAAGTAAAGTTCTCCCACTTTGGTTCTGCCTTTAAAACTAGTGTGAACGTGGGCTGGTTTGCCAGAAAGCACCAAGGTTCTGAAACTACAGAACAGAACCTGAACCAGAACCATGTCTGAAAGCTCTATGCTTGAGCAAGGCACTGAACCAGCAACCGCTCAAAGTGCTTAACCATTAAGTGTGTACATATTGGCAATATTTGTGTATGTGTGTGTGTATTTAGGCCTCTGTGTGTGTACAAAATAAGTGATGAGGGACTAAGACAGGCATGTCTTCTTTCTTCTTAATAAACAGGAACATTTGGCAGTTTTTATTGCTAAAACGTCTTAAAAGAGCTTTTTACCTCTGCCAAGGAGGTTATGTTTTTGCCGGTGTTTATCTGTTTGTTTGTTTTTTTGTTTGTTTGTGTTCAAAATGAAAAGTTCTGAACAGATTTGGATGAAATTTGTTAGAAATGGGATGAGGAAAAGGTGATTACATTTTGGTGGTGATCTGGATCACCATCTGGATCCAGGAATTTTTTAAAGGTTTCTTTATCATTGGGAGATAGGGCATGACAGCAATGAGCTGCCTATGAGGTCATTCAGCGCCATCTAGTGGAGGAAAGTACAAACACTACAGTGGCAGAGGTCTGCGCTTTCCGAGTGCTTTTCTAGTTCTACAGTTCAATCTGATTTGAGTCACAGCAACCTGGAAACTCGAGGAAACAATTCAACATTTTTGTTAGAATGTGAATTTAATGTTTTTAGATTCACCAGTGCAAAGATGTGTGTGACATCACCAAACAAAGCCCTGCCCACATCTCACCAGTGTCGGAGTAGAGAACATACTATAAACAGACATGAAACACCAAAATCACAACTGTTCTCAAGGCCTCAAAGTAAGAGCTCTCCATACAGTACAGTACAGTGTGTGTGTCTGTTGTGTGTTTGTGTGTGTCCTCAGAGCCCAGGTAATATTGTATCTCTCCTCTTCCTCCTCCTCCTCCTCCTCTCCGCCTGTTGTCCCGTCACAGCTCACAGACTCCACCCTGAGATCCTGTTAGCGCTTATCAGAGCATGGCTCAGGTCCAAACACAGACACACATACTGTACAAGCACACACACACAGACACCTACCCACACATCCACCTTTTCCACCAATCAATACCAAATTTACAGAGGCAGCTTTTTTACTCCCCACCTGGGCTCAGCTCTCACATGTCATCTCTCCTATAGCTTAGTGGGAAATACACTATATGAAGTTTACACTGTTGACATCCAAATGAAAAAACATGAGCAGCAGCTGAGTTCAAAGACAATGATTACAGTCCTCAAAATGTTACTAAATCCCAGACTGCCGAGGGAAACAGAAATAGAAATGCCATTTGAAAGCACAGATAAGATATAGAAAAGTCAGCCGCATGGCCTGAGGTGGAAAGGTCTCAAGACAGTCATGCACAGATGGAAACATCATACGTACATCCACATACTGATTAGTTAGGTTATACAGGTATGTTCTAAAACATTAGGATTGACAAAATGAAGGAAAAAAATCATACCATTATACCCACACTGCAAAGTATTTGGTTCCCTCCAAGATAAAAAAACAAACAAACAAAAAAACCCCAAAACGTACATTTACACGTGTTAGATACTTGATCTTGTTTTAAGAGTTCATTTCTTATTTTAAGTGTTCATACATCAGTAGACTTGCTTACTTCTAGATTTAACAATCTTAATTCAAGAAATCTTGTCAAATGAAATTATCTTGCTGCATGGACAGATATTTAACTTGTTTTGAGTACCCTTTTCCTCAGATTTAGTGTTTTTTTTTCTTGTTTTTAGACAGCCCTTTTTTTTACCATGCACATTCCTCTGGGACTTATACACAAACATCAGCCATAACATTAACTACTACTACTACTACTACTACTACTACTACTACTACTACTACTACTACTACTACTACTACTACTACTACTACTACTAGATTCAACTTTTTTACATTATTGTCATTGAACATATTTCAGAACAACGAAATTACCTTACAGTTACAATTGACCAAGATTACATTAAACGCAGACATACATGGGAAACAGGTATAGTTGTAATTGATGTATCGCAATGGTGGTTGCACTCCGTGTTCGCAGAATGAAAAACAAAAATGAAACTTTAGGATTTGAGAGGACAAAAAAGACAAATCTCATTCTGTAGTTGAAAAAAACTCTACAGGGTGTTATTTGTGAAAAAAAAAAACACACCTCTGCATGACTATTACAACAACAACAACAACAACAATAATAATAACTACTACTACTATTACTACTACTACTAATAATAATAATGATGACATGATTATCTCATTATAGTGGGACCTTTTATTGGGTAGGATATTTTACACAGCAAGTGAAAATTTATCCCTTGAAATTGATGTCAGAAAGCAACAAAATTAGAAGTGTACAGATCTTAATGACTTTGACAAGGACGGAATTACAATGGGTAGACAACCGGGTCAGAGCATCTCCAAAATTGGAGGTCTAATTGAGTATTACAGGTCTGAAGTGGTTCTATCTAAAAAGTCCAAGGTCTCAACTCAGTCAGGCATCTGCAGAAACATGACATTACTGGTCTGATGTGTGGGTGTAGGGCCTTCTGCTGAGAGAGCAGGTCTGAGCTGAGGCCTGGGATCCACAAAACCTCTGAATGTGTGCTGTGGTATCCATGTTGAAGATATTAGCAGAAGATTTTTGAGTCCTGTAAGTTGTGATTGGGAGCCTCCATGCACCCATAAGTCCCACGCTCAATTTGACGCACCATTTTTGGTAGGTGTTTACCACTACAGACTGGAAACATCCAGCATGACCTGCAGGTTTGGAGATACACTGATCCAGTCTTGTAGCGATCATAAATTGTTCTTTGTCAAAGATGATCAGATCTTTAAGTTTGTATAATTTTCTGCTTGTGACATCAATTTCAAGAACTTGTTCCCTTGCAGCCCAATTTCCCACCCTCTTAAAGGTGCCATTGTAATAAAATGCTGATCACTATTACCAGTTCACCTGTCAGTGGTCCTTCATGCATAAGTTGCAGAGTTATAGATGAGTGGTCAGCATTCTGGTTTGCATGATAAAGAGTCATTTTTTACCTAGAAAGAAAGAGCATTTGTCCGGCTCCACAAAAATATTTAACTCTACAGTACATTTTCAATTTCCACATTTAGCAATAGCATTAGCATTTAGCATTAGCACTTAGTACATTAGGGACTGTCACTGATCTGACTGGGAATAAAACATAGAACCTACGAGGGGTGAGGGACAAGTTAAAATAATCCGATGTGTCCGTTTACAAAATTAAAAAGAACAATAATGAAAAATGTTTAGATTTCAGGCACAAGCTGGCAAATGTAGCTTTACTTAGATATGAACATAAAAAACAAATGTAAGTTTGTGCTGTTGTAAAAAAAAAAAAAAAAAAAAAAAAAGTGCCAGGAAATGTTTCTATCCTGGATAACGGCTGCCCATTCTTACAGATGAACAATATAGACGTGGAATTAAGGCCCTCGACAAAAAACAAACAAACAAAAAAAAAACTGTTATTCATTTCAAGATGCTACTCATAAATCTTTTGCTGGCGTGATGATTATATACTGTATACCACCTGCCACTGGCTCTGCCAATACTAAAATCCTATTACATTCAGTTTTAATAGCTGGGTAAAAACTTAGAAAATGGCACATATGTAGGTTTAGTTTCACTTTAAAACAACTAGGGCTGGGAATCTCAGAGTAACTCACAGTATGATACGATACATGTCTCACACTAATAATGATATCTCAATGTGATGATACTGCTATTATTGATATATTGCTGTTAATAACCCTTGATATATCCATGTTCTTATAGGGGTGAAATAAAAACTAAGAAGCAAAAAAATGAATTTCTATTTGTATTTCAGTTTTATATTTTATAGTTTATATTTTGCAGCATAATTTAACCAGAGCACAAACAGCAATAGTGCAAAAACAATGACCCTGTTTTAGTGCAACATAACTGAAACATGATTTTTTTTTAGTTCTGACAAACTGTGACACGATTTT
>JAQQZY010000005.1:19691374-19701560 GCA_030068375.1 Ostorhinchus rueppellii
CGGTCCTGTTGTGTTTATGTGTATTATTCAAGAAAAAAAGTTATTTTTAATTTGCATAACAAATTATTCAAGGAAAAACAAAAATACTGTTATGATATTGATGTTTTGTTCAATAAAAGTTATAATTGCAGCACTGTTAGGATGTTATTGGAGTTGAGGGGGGACATGGAGATTTTTCATCCTCTAAAGGGGGGCCTGAGAGAAAATAATTGAGAACCACTGGTTTAACAGGGCAGAGCAGCACAGCCAACAACCTAAAGAGGGTGGAGTGTGAGGTGGCTCGTGTATTTAAAGGGCCAGCGCTACAAATTACCTTTCTGGTGTCATTACTCAAGAATAGGGTTGAAGATGGACCTGTGGAGATGAATTAATGAAGAATTCAGACCGAAGCAGAGCATTTACAGTTGATGTAAAATGTATAATTCCATTTAAAAATGGAGTCTGTTATATTAGCGCCGCTGTGTGTTTTTTCTTCTTCTGTGACTTGGGCCCAATTTTCAGGCACTCACATGAGGAGCGCCCCCTTGAAAACATGTAAAACGGTGACTCGACTCACTAAGGAGGAAGTGAACTGAAAGTGAAAGAAGTTTCTAGTGGTTATATTTTAATAATAATAATTAAAAAAAAACCTGATACACAGCAAGAGCACATCGACAATCCTTTACAAGACTAAATATTGTGATAGTTTACCATATCGATATTTTGTCACACTCCTAAAAACAACCCACAGAATGTTTTTATCTTCTGACAAACTGTCCCAGACTGTATCAGACTTGGTCCACTAAACTGACCCAACAATCATAATGTGTCTTTAGAGAGCTGCAGTTGCCATGCTGCAGCCCGATCCTTTAATCTGGGACTAACTGGATAAGTCACGCAACAAGATCAATAGCAGTCCTCACAAACATCACTGCATCTCCTCCTGTGGAACGTCCTTAATGGATCAAAAGGATTTGAGGCTGTGATGATAAAAGCACAATTCCATTTTGACTAATTCCTCACAAGCGACGCTGTCTTTGTTTTGGTGTCATTTCATCATCTAGGGGAAGTTTCTTTCTTTAAAGATTGAGAGAGAGTGAGGAGTCTCTGTGACTTCATGGAAGTCTTCTGAATAAAATGCAACAACAGGACGGCAATTCTCTAAGAAGGATAAATCTGGCAACGTTTCAACAGGAAGCATCCCGGTGTTTAATGCCACCACACATTGCAAACACAGTTAGACCAACTGCCATTTCTGAAGATCTTATGCTGTCCTGTCCAAGACAAATATAATCTGCAAATACCTCTTAACATTTATTTTATTCTGCTCAGAGTAGCCAGCGTGTTCACGAATCGTGACAGTACATTGAGTTACTGCTGTATTTTACATATTTTACTATTTCACATGAAAACCCTTGCACAGTAATTGCAAACACTCATTATTTTACCAGTCAGTAAAGTGAATAATGAGTATTTACCAAACATAAATGGGAAGTGCTAACTGGATTCAGGTTCTGAAATATGAGAATTTGCAGTTTCATTCTATTCTTTTCTGAACTGGTGAACGTGAGACGTCAGCCAAGCAATTTTCTTGACTTAAATTAATATTTGTGTGTAAATGTGATCTTTGTAAACTAAATGTATTAGTAATGCAACCCAGAATGCACTTGTTTACTTGCTTTGCTGTTGCTGTCTGCAAGTAGGCTATGAGTGAGTGAGGCCAAAAGTATTTTTAGAGAAACTCAAGCCATGTGGTCATGACAGGAATATACACAGTAACATCGACACCCTCCCACAGTGCGTTCAAAGACGTACATACAAAACATACACATACACCTGAAAAAAAACAACTCTTCGACTGCTGCCTTTCTATTCAATCACTACCTCCCTGTAAACAACTCTGTAGTAGGAATCTAGAATATATTTCATTGTGCACATAATGAAGAGATGAACAGGGCGACACAGCACAGTTTACTTCTACATGTTGATTCCTCTACAGATATTGCAACACTGACATTCACCCTCCTTTAGTGTGTTTAGTTGTGTGTGTGGGTGGATGAACGAAGGACACTCTACATCTCTCTCTCTCTCAATTGTGGATAAAGAAGTCTTTGTAACCTCCAGTCTCTATAGACGTTTCCTTTGAACACACGATTTGTTTTATCCACAGTGACACACACTAATGCGACACAAAACATATACATAGAAATACTTTATCAGTGTGTAAAAATGAGGAAATAAAGAAGCATTGAATGAAATCATCTCACACTGCATCATCAGGCAAAGTTTAAATCATGTAAAATTTATGCTGTGGGCAACTTGTCTATTTAAAACGGATTTAGAAAGAGCTGAGTGGGAAAAATAGGATAGAGATGCAGTACTCACCATCTTCTTTGCATTCCTCAGGCGGCTTTGCCTTCTTGGCTAGCCTCGGGTCCAGCCACGATGTCGTCTTGGTGTTGTGGCTGTGAAGCGACGACAGAGAGAGAGTGAGAGGGAGTGTGATAGATGGCGAGAAAGAGGAGACTTGGCAGAAAGAAAGAAGGAGGTTGGTGGATTTTTAATTCAGCCACAGAACCATTTTAGAGAGGAAAGATGAGCCTCCCTTGTGTGTCTGGCCTCGAAAAAAGTGACGAGGAACACTTGAGGGGGGGTAAAAAAAAAAGCTTTAGGTTAACAAACTGGCAATCAATACTTTTAATTTGCTTACTGTCTCTCATTAGCAGGCAGAGGAGGGGAGGAGAAGGGGCAGAAAAGGAGATAGAGGGGCGGCTGAGGGAGTGATGGAGGGGAACAGCTGTGGGCTTGGCACACTCATCCACAGCCTCAGGCAGAGCTGGATCTAGATCAGATATGATGATGTGCCAGGGAAACTTGATGCATCTCTGCATCTCGTCTGAAGCTTTGGAGCTACAATGGCCTCCCTTCATGATGACGGTATGAAAGTACAGAGCGGGGAGGGTAGGAGATGGGTACAAAGGGTCTAAAGCGAGGTGGGAAGGTGAAGGAAAAGGACGCAATAAGAGGGGTCATGTGTCTGCAATATCTCCTGCTGTTCCACATTCTGGTGGAGGAAACACACCTATCAGGAATCCAGTGACAAACAACCACTATTTATCAAGAGTCAGTTCATAGACATGTAATAAAAAGCCAGACGGTCTATGTAGTGTTTGCTCTGTAGTTCTGAATGTACAGGAAATTGAATTTTTATGGATGCTCTTTGCTGTTTGGATCAGGCTTCCTGCATGTCTCATCTGCTCTGTGCATCTTGATGGGGTTTTCGTCAAAGATAGACTTGGCGTGTATTTTTAGTGAAGTGGAATGCTGAGCTGTTTCTGGGACGCCTGGTGGAATCACACAAACTGGGCAAAGCGGCGGCCAATGTGCCCAATGCCCTGGTGGAATCCAGAGGTACTTCAGTTCGACTGTGTTTTACTTCATTGATTTTTAAGGAAAAAGTCACGCAGTAAACATTTAATTTGACTACATTTATCTTTGACTGTGGGACAAGATCTTGTGTGTGTGTGTGATTGAAGGGCCAGACCACTGTGGAAAGTCTTGTACTGCACACCCCAAAGATCCCCAATGTGGTTCAGGTCTGGACTCAGACAGTTTGAGCCTGATGAATCCTGGTGTTGTCATATTGGAATATGGTTGCTCATCAGGGAAAAAAGCATCCACTGATGATCACACCTGATCATTCAGGTAGACGTCTGATGTCATGTTTTGGGCACATAACATTACTGAACCTAGACCTGACCAAGTGAACCAAGTCCAGATCCTAACACTGTCCCCATAGGCTTGGACTGTTGGCCCTTGGCATGATGGGTAATCACTTTATCCACCTCTCTTCTCACCCTAATTTCCTCATTACTCTGGACTCATCAGACCACATGACCTTTCCCAGTTGAAACACAGTCTGATCTTTATGTTCTCTACCAGACTAATGGTTCTTTAAAAAATAAGAAGCTACTGCATCAGTTATAGTTGAAGAATATGTTGCAGGTGAAACACATGCATCACTACAGTAAGCATCCAATGGAGGCATTTTCCCTCCATCATTAGGTCAGGACACATCCCTTTGGCTGGTTGACAGTTGGTTTCTACACCACCTCCTCACTAACGGGAAGATATTATTCGATGCTAGAAAGATAGCCTACTTTTTGTTGTTGGTGAGAACAGCTTCCCCTGCAGGAGCTATCGAAGGAACCTTTTTGATATATAAAATTAAATCAATGTGCTAGAAGCTAAAACACCAGTGGAACCGTGTTGGCTGATAATTATGTGTTAGCTGCTTACTTTGAAAGACTTTCACCCTGTTCTGTGTCAGTTAATGCACCATCAGTATAAAAAACTGGTGATGAATTAAAGGAAAAACCAACATTAGACATCTTACTGCCTAAAGAACAGCTTCAGAGTGCCTTTGCGTCAATGATTCTACAACTTTGTGAAGTCCTCTATAGGGATGAACACCATTCTCCCAAAAGACACTCCCCTCTGGTGTTTTGATGACTGTGTTTCGATGAGTTGGAGAGTACTATCTAACACTTCGGTCCAAAACTTTCTATCAGCATTCATTTGGGCTGAGATCCTGAATATTCTCAAACGTATAACACGTGATTCACTTCATTTTCACACTCCTCATATCAATTCATCAGACCACTACCATCCGGTATGTCTTATAATTTGACACCCATCTGCACATACAAGCACAATTTAGGAATTTATGTAAATGCAAACATTATAAAAGGAAATGAAATCAGCAGGAGACACATACCATCCGAGACAGTGAAATAGAAGAACACTTTCAAAGACGGAAATATATTTGAATTTCCTTGATTATTTTTTCCTATCATTTTATTCCGCCTTTTTGACATTTTCTTGCTCTTTCTTCCCATTTTCTTTCTTGTCCTCCTTCTCACCCTCACTCTTTGCTATTTTTAATCATTCTTACTTTCTTTTCTTGCCACCTCCCTCCCTGTTCTTCATCCCCTCAGATGCCTCATTTTAAGAGCACTAGGTAAACGAATTGATCTTGTATGGAGGCCAATCAAAGGAAAGCATTCTCTTGGCAACTGCTATCACTTTGGCACGGCAACCCCCCCCCCCTTCTAAAAACTTGAAGCTACAAATTTAGTGAGCTAACTGCATTAGTTCTGTAATGTGCTTGATGGATGTGGGAGTATAATGTTTCTCTGCTTAAGAGAGGAGACATATGGTGAGTTTTCTGCTGTGTGGAAAATTAAAAGTCTTGCTCTGCGGCAAAAACACATGAAACATGTGTCAGCATGTGTCTGGCTGGATGACAACTGCATCATGACCTCATTTTATAGACTGGTATTGTACAGATTCCAGAAAAGTGCATTCAAGCAGACTGATACTGCAGAGTGATTCAGCCTCATGACTCAAATGATTAAATGATACAATAAAACCTTTTGTACGGGAAAATAATCTCCTGTTGGCACTAGATTTGTTAATGATAAACAAAATACCAGGTCAACACACAAGCAGAAACACTTCCTTCAACAACACTATAACAAAACACACAGCCTCTTTCAGTATTTGGATGTAATGAAGACTCGCCTCAAGTTTTTACAGCTGTTGTAAAACACTAACAACACCAATGAATTAAACTTTAAAGCTTCTATAACAGAATTCTGTGTAGCAAGGTGTTTCTAGGGACCTCTAAATCTCATTAAACTACCAAGCATCAATTATAGCCTCTTTGTGTGCTTGTGTTTGCACGGAAGTGAATATACAGAAGTAAATTTAGGTGCTACTTGGCCTTGATCCACTGACTTGGACATTTTTTAAATTAGTTAAAGGAACGGTCTAAGAAGGTTGTTGAGCTCTCAGGAAGAGAGAAATGAGCTCAGAGTGAACATTTAGTTCATCAGAGTAAGCGATCTCAGACCGCAAACAGAAAACCCTCATGTTAACTAACACTGCTGTCCAGAGCTAATCTGATTACATATTTACTGCAGTCTGTGGGCATTGTTCATAGTATATTAATGGTTTTTCTACCTTTACATTGAAAATTCTGGAAAATTTTAACTATGGAAAAGTGAGAAAAAGATTCAGAAAATGATTATGTGTCTGAATGTACCAACCAATAATTCTGCAACACTCACTTGTTTAATACAACAAGCAAACAAGAACGGCAGATTAGCTGATAACAACAATGGAAAAACTACCCAGTATGAACAATTAAAGACAAAACTAAATACAAATTCAGATTTTTCTTGACAACTTATTTCATGTTATTGCATGAAATTATTACATCTTACTTGACCAAGTTTTAGATCATGATGACAATAATGATTATGCTGAAGAACCAACTCTTAATATCAACATAAAAGTGGGACATAAAAATGCACATAAATTTGCATTTTACTTAACTTGGTCAGAATTGATGATACCTTTGGGTGAAATCCAATAATGATGAAGACATATTTCTTGCTCTTTCTCTGAGTAAAATGTGCATCAGCCTTAGAGCTGCTTAACTATATGACCAAACAACACTTTTATTTTTTACCCTTCATCACTCAGTGTTGTTGTCTTGGAATGGAATGGAAATGGAAATATGCAAGTCATACACTATATGGACAAAAATACTGGGGAAACACTATCCCTATAGCTCGTAGGACTTCCCATTCCTGTTGATTGATAATATTATTATGATAAAATGTCCATGTCATTTTTCAATAATTGATGATTAATGATTTTGAAGAGTTGAAGACACTCGATGGATACTTAAAATTATTATTTATGATTAGAATGTGATATTTCTTAAATGCAAAGGAAGAACATTTGCAGTGACAAATAAATTTCAAACTTTGGTAAAATTAAGGAAAAATAAATTACTTTTGTAAGAGCACACGACAACGTCAACAAAATGAACTCCACAAAATAAAATTAGTTGTCACAATGATATTTACGGCAATATAAAATTATGTCATGACATTTGTCATTATCATTTTGTAGCTGAATTCAATGTAATAGTTTTGTCCATTTACTGTATGTGGTCACAGACTAATGTGGACATTTTTGATCCTTTGTCAGCCTCTATATATTTGTGTCTTGCAAATAATTGGAATTGAAAAGGTTTTTAGTAATTAACTGCAAAAGGTACATCCATTCACAGCTTGTATACATATCTATCTGGTTTCTGATTGGCTAATACAATGAGCTGCTTCTCTTCTGTGCTCAATCACTGAACACAGTCAGTGCAAACATCACATTCCTGGGACACATTTATTATTCTCTTAAGGGAGAGAAGTTGAAATTTACCCAAAGAAATCGCCAAGCTCTTCTCCCTAAAGGGGTCTCAAAAATTGCTGAGTAAAAAGCTAAGTTGGCAAGACGGACTACAGTGACTCGATGTGATAAACTAGATGATCAAGTTAACGGTGACACTTACTCTATAAAGTAGACCTCTCCTTTCTCGGTGTACGCCATCTCCCAGTTGTCTGGCAGAGGCCCTAGCTCATCGTTCTCCTCTGGTTTGGGCACCACTGTCTTCGGGGACTGTCCCTCGTCCTTTGACACCTCACTTGTGACTTCTGCTGGGTTGATCTGTGGGGCGATGTCTCCTGAAGCGTCTGTGCTCTTGTCCTCATGTTCGCTTGACTCTGAGGTGACAACAGGGCAAACATGAGTCAGACACAATATTATTGCTCGGGAGAGAGGGGGTGGGGGGGTGGGAGGTGAAGTGAAGTGAAGAAGGGGAAGTGGAGGCTCGGAGGGGAGATTGATAGAGCATCAGGATCAGGGTTGATGCAGGAGAAAAACGGGAAAAACAATCACAAAAAGAAGGGAAAGCATAAGTTACACAGACGAGTGAGGTGAATGAGAGGTTAACGGCATGTTAGGTTCTAGAGACAATGCAGGCTGTGATGCAAAGGTATGTGCATGTGAAATGGTTTGCATGTGGTACAGACAGAGGATGGGAAATAGGTGTGTGAGCTTCCAGAGGAAAATTAGCAGTGGGAAGTCTGGAGGGGACAAATGAGAGCAGGGGCTTGAGAGATAATCTATGGGAGGGAAAGAGTGAGGTAGCTATCTGCTTCGATCACATGAGCCTGCTGTGTTCTATTGATTCCCCTTCAGCTCTCCTGGTCAGCCCACACTCTGTCCATCTACTGAGAAAACTCCTCCTGAGCTGAGCACAGCAGCCCACTTTAACATCCAACATGCCTCATTGCACAGGAGAGCCTGTAGATAGAGATAAGTTAAAACATTTCCTGCATTTGCTTTCTGCTCTCAAGGCTAAATTTAGCATCATCTGCTTCTTTATACTGAATGTACACAACAATGTACACACTGGTTGGTACGTGAAAGAACTTCAACAAGCCAGTGCATTGTGCTTCTATCCTCAGATAAAGCTTTTCTAATTGCTCTTAAATCAAGTCTGGAGACAAAAAGTTAAATCAAGGACTGGATTCACCAACCTGGGCTAATTAGCTGGGCAAATACACAGACTTCTTTTACATTAACCTCTGATGACCAACATTTTAAAAGCTGCTTTTATGCTTCTTTTGTTTGTAGTAACTTCCCTTTTATGTTAAGACTTAACTTCAGACATACATCTTGCTTTTATCTAATTCACTGCATTTGCATACTCAGTCTCAATTTCTCTTTCATACTTCTTTTTTATCCTGTAATACACTTTGTAAATCAAGGTGACATTTAACTAAAAAGGTCATACTACAATTCTATGCCATACAGTGAATCAGAAATGTTACAATGCCTACATAAATCTGTCTTAAAAAAGAAAAATCCTACCTCCTTTGAGCTCCTTGCGAATAGAAAACCAAAATCTCATCCTTTAACTGTAAAATCTCTTACAGATTCAGTACATAATTAAAAATCACTGTCAATGACAGGAACTGACTGGGACCGTGTCTCTAAATGTTCATGCAGTTCTGTTTGATACTGTGAAAGATGTGGTACTCCTCAGGTCATAAACCCAGCTTAGAAAGTCACAGGACCTAAGCATGGTTTTGGATTTAGAACAACAAAAATCAAACTCATAATGCTCCTTTTGATAATCGTCTCTTCATGTGCTCATGGGATGTATTCAGTGGTTTTCTGAGTGTATAAGCATATGTGTGAACACACCGAATGACTGTTAAGATCTTTATACTGTCTTTCCAAGTGTGTCTTAGTCACTACCTTTTTTCTGTATGTTGTTATTAAACGCAACTTAAACTTTGTACACAAATGCCTTGTAGGTTTTATTTATGAATAAGAAAAGCCACAAGAGGTTTGGCCTTGCTGCTTGCTGAGTTAAATGCCACATCTGTCTATTTTCAGAGTTTATAGTGGTTTAGAAAGGGCTGATTTAGAAAAAAAAGAAAACATTTACAAATAATGTCCTAGATGAGTTTTAAAGAGCCTGAAGGCTGCTGTTAAACTGGGAGGCAACATTATGAGTACACCCTCCAGCTATCTGAGGTGAGACAGTGCTTGATGATAATATGTGATGAACGGTATCCAATTCCACTGATGCATATACTCGTAGCAGTTGGACAACATCGGCCGCTGTGGTACTGAATCATGATGAGCTTTAACTTTCTGTCATTATGTGGAATACCAAGATGTTCTTATGTATAAGCGATTTGTGTAATTAATTAAATGTGATCATCTTCCACAAAATTATTTCCTAAAAACATACATGTGAAAGCATCTGTTAGACTCTCTGTTGCTAGGAAACAGCTCTAAAAGAGACCGTTGCTCTGACTTAAACCAGACGATCAACCTCAACAGACGAGTGTGCCCTGCTTCATGACCTCGAACCTCTCTGTCACTACGAGGCTTCTGGCTCAGGTGACCTTTGCTTCTGCGTCTGAGGAGGTCATTGTCAGGACTGACCTGGGGTGACAGCAACACCGTTGCCATTGACGATGGGTCTCTCCTCCTCTTCCTCCTCAGGGGGCTCGATGCTGGCTTTCTCCATGTTGCTGACTGACTTGTTACGCTTCCTCTTGCCCTCAGAGCTGGGTCTGGCGCCCGGTAGCAGCTGGTCTGTTACATTTAGCAGCAGAGTGCTGGGCTCGGCCGGGGGCTTGGGGGTGCCGTAAAAGTTATCTGGAGGTGAAAAGAGGAACAAGTGGGAGGTTTTAGACATTGTTACAGTGCCTTGCAAAAGTATTCGGCCCCCTTGAACCTTGCAACCTTTCGCCACATTTCAGGCTTCAAACATAAA